>CM065720.1:80875671-80885671 GCA_033310375.1 Conus canariensis | reverse complement strand
CACTCCATCCTCTGTCAGTGAGTCTGAGGTCTCTTTCCACTGTCCGTCGCCAGCTCTTCCTGGGTCGTCCTCTTTTTCTCTGGCCTGCTGGGGTCCATCTAATGGTTTGCAGGTCTTGATGAGGGTAATCTCAAGACATGACCCAGCCAGTGAGGCGCCGTCTGCAGACGATGGTTGTTGGACCTCTCTCTGACGTCTTCATTTGGTATAAAGTCTGACCATTTGATGCCCAAGATCTTATGAAGGCACTTAGTTTCAAAAGCGTCGAGTTTCTTCTCCTGGGTGGTCTTCAGTTTCTAGGTTTCACAGCCATATAACAGCGTTGAAATCACACTGGAGTTATACAATTTCAATTTGATTCTAAGGGAGAATTTCTTGCTGTTCCATATTTTGTTCAGCTGATCAAATACTGATGTTGCTTTCCCAGTACGACACTTCAGTTCATGGTCGAGGTCATTGGCGTTGTTGATAGAGCTGCCTAGGTATGTGAAGTTCTCTACTACTTCCACTTGTTTTTGGTCGATGAGAATGTCTGTTGGCTCTTGGTGTTTACCGGTAAGCATGTTTTTAGTCTTTTTGGCACTGATAATGAGGCCGATGTTGCTTGCGAACTTGCTGATATTGTCTACAAGCACCTGCAGATCTTGAGTGGTGCTTGCAAGAGCGGCAATGTCATCGGCAAAATCCAGATCTGAAAGGCTGTTTCCTTGATGGCAGAAGCCAAACATACATTAGTATGTTATCAGTGCAGCCAGCATCTGTCAATGCGTTACTGGGGCACACACACACATTTGTCATTGTACAGTCAGTGTAGCTGGTTCAATTCAGTTCGTGCTGTTCATAGCCCGGTAGCCGACTGCAGGAAGTCAAATCAGGGCAGTCGCATCGTCACAATCGGTCCCATGCACACTTGTTGAAGAAAAAAAAACCCCCCTCAACGAGCCAATTCCTTCAAAATGATTAAAAACGAGCTAATACGTAACATTTCCCACACAAAGAATACGATAACAATGTTTTCATCAGTGTAGCCAAACATCTGTCCAAGTCCTACACAGCAAGCCAAGTTCTGTTCTAAACTTTTATTGAGGTAGCCAACGATCAGTCAATGTCTTTTCAGGGAAGCCGAATTCATCTGTCCTAGACTTACTGGTGTATCAAAACATCTGTCAATATCTTTTCAGGGAAGCCAAATTCATCTGTCCTAGACTTACTGGGGAATCAAACATCTGTCAATATCTTTTCAGGGAAGCCAAATTCATCTGTCCTAGACTTACTGGGGAATCAAACATCTGTCAATATCTTTTCAGGGAAGCCAAATTCATCTGTCCTAGACTTACTGGTGTATCAAAGCATCTGTCAGTGTCTTTTCAGGCAAGCCAAATTCATCTGTCCTAGACTTACTGGGGAATCAAACATCTGTCAATGTCTTTTCAGGGAAGCCAAATTCATCTGTCCTAGACTTACTGGGGAATCAAACATCTGTCAATGTCTTTTCAGGGAATCGAAATTGATCTGTCCTAGACTTCCTGATGTATCAAAGCATCTGCCAATGTCTTTTCAGGCAAGCCAAATAGCTGTTAAAGTCTTATTGGGGTAATCGAGAACACGCCACTACCTTTTCAGGGTAGATCTAGTTGCAAAGTGAGGCGACTGCATGCGGAAATCTAAACAAATTTGAAAAATTATTGAGAAAGCTCTGCCCAACAATCGTTTACAAACGAATCACAAGACAAAAAAACGACGCGTTTCGACCTCTTGGTCTTCTTCAGGCAAGATACACAACACCGAGGACGACGAAAATGAACGAGCAATGACTTATCTTTATCCAATTCGGCGCAAGATGGGCATCTGTCAATGGTCTTATCGGACAGTCAACGTCTCTTACAGTTTTATTGGACAGTTAAACATCTGTCATGGTCGTATCGGACAGTCAACATCTCTTATAGTTTTATTTTTTATTAAAACAGTTAAACATCTGCCACAGTCTTATAGGACAGTCAACATCTCTTATAGTTTTATTGAAACAGTTAAACATCTGCCATAGTCTTCTGGGACAGTCAAAATCTCTTATAGTTTTATTGAAACAGTTAAACATCTGCCATAGTCTTATGAGACAGTCAACATCTCTTAGAGTTTTATTGGACAGTTAAACATCTGTCATAGTCTTATCGGACAGTCAACATCTGTTATATCTTATCGGACAGTCAACATCTGTTATATCTTATCGGACAGTCAACATCTGTCATAGTTTTATTGGACAGTCAGCATCTGTCATAGTTTTATTGGACAGTCAGCATCTGTCCTAGTCTTATCGGACAGTCAACATCGGTCATATCTTATCGGACACTTAGCATCTGTCATAGTCTTATCGGACAGTTAGCATCTGTCATAGTCTTATCGGACAGTTAGCATCTGTCACAGTTTCATCGGACAGTCAAACATCTGTCATAGTCTTATGGGACAGTCAAACATTGTCATAGTCTTATTGCACAGTCAAACATCTGTCATAGTCTTATGGGACAGTCAAACATCTCTCATAGTCTTATCTCACAATCAAACATCTGTCATAGTCTTATGGGACAGTCAAACATCTGTCATAGTCTTATTGGACAGTCAAACATCCGTCATAGTCTTATGGGGTAGTTAACATCTGTCATAGTCTTATCGGACAGTCAACATCTGTCATAGTCTTATCGGACAGTCAACATCTGTCATAGTCTTATCGGACAGTCAACATCTGTCATAGTCTTATCGGGCAGTCAACATTTGTCATAGTCTTATCGGGCAGTCAACATCTGTCATAGTCTTATCGGGCAGTCAACATCTGTCATAGTCTTATCGGGCAGTCAACATTTGTCATAGTCTTATCGGGCAGTCAACATCTGTCATAGTCTTATGGGACAGTCAACATCTGTCATAGTCTTATCGGGCAGTCAACATCTGTCATAGTCTTATCGGGCAGTCAACATCTGTCATAGTCTTATCGGGCAGTCAAACATCTGTCATACTTTTATGGGACAGTCAAACATCTGTCACAATCTTATCGGACAGTCAAACATCTCTCATAGTCTTATCGGATAGTTAGCATCCGTTACAGTCTTATTGAACAGTTAAACATCTGTCACAGTGTTCTCGGACAGTCAAACATCTGTCATAGTCTTACCGCACAATCAAACATCTGTCACAGTCTCATCAGGTCGTCAACCTTTTGTCACAGTCTTCTGGCGTGGATAAATTCAGCCAGTTATTTCATGAAGGATGAAGTTAGAAGCTTCTGTTGTTCGGTGTCCGTTCTCTGTAACAAGCCCACATAAACTCAACGATTAGCTGCATTGACGATGACGTTGGATGTTCAATGCTTTGAACAATGTAGTTGGATCTGTCGGATCATACCTTATTGTGTTCTCTCTCTCTCTCTCTCTCTCTCTCTCTCTCTCTCTCTCTCTCTCTCTTGTGCGTGTGTGTGTGTGTGTGTGTGTGTGTGTGTGTGTGTGTGTGTGTGTGTGTGTGTGTGTGTGTGTTGAGTGAGTGTGTGTATGTGTGACTGCGTCTGTGTGAGTGTGTGTATGTGTTTCCTCTTTTTCTTTTCTCTCTCTTTCTCTTTCAGTTACGTTATTTATTTGTATACAGGGCACTGTGCCCAAAACCAAAAGCCTTCAATTTTACGAATTTCATACTCAGTAGAACCTTCGTTTTGTATTCACATTCTCCCTATGTCTTTTCCCTTCTGTTGTTGTTGTTGTTGTTGTTTTGGTGTTGCTGTTGTGTAACTTCGAGTGATATAAACATATTTCTTTGGACCAAATACACGTGTGGTGTATTTGTAATCAAGATCATTGCTTCCCTATAAATATTTTGATTCCAATTTCCAGTGCCTATACTCACCCAACCCACTACACATGCTGAGTACTGCCGTCGGTGGCCTGTGGCTGATACCAGAGGCGAAAGGTCACGGTGGTCAAGGTACCAGGTTATGCATGGTCTGTCTGTGATTGTTACGGTGGAATAAAGCTACAGTTTTACAGGCTGACTATTTTTTTTTTTATCTCCCTTTGTTTGATACACGACGAGTGCATTTTTGTCTATCTGGAAATCTGTTCCCACAGTCTATTGGTTGTCAAGCTCAAACAAAGATGGCTGTCTATAATATTTGGGCTTAATAAACTTTTCCCTGATGCTCCTAAGAGCTGGACAGCAAAGAACAAAATGTATTTCTGTTTCTTGTGATTCTCTAAATAGAGGACAAATTAAATCACAAGTATTACGTATTCGATATCTAAAATACTGGCAAGCTAATACAGATATTCCTAATCCGTCTTTGCGTAGTTCAAAGGCCTCTCTCTTCCTTGAAGGCATCTCTTAAAACAACCCTCTTCACCTATCAATAGCAGTTCTTTCTTCCCCTTCCCTTGCCCATCAAATTCATTCTGCGACTTGTGTGTGTGTGTGTGTGTGTGTGTGTGTGTGTGTGACGTCATATCCTGACCGTAGTGGAATCATCTATGACTTTTCTAGAAGACGATGTGTTGTGTCCCTTGAAGAATAATGTCGCCGCTTCATTCCTTGGTGTTATACAGTCTCGTACACACTATTGTGTACCTTAACGGTTGCAACAGTAAAGACTAATCCATGACCACAAGCTCACAAGTCTGACACCCGCTTTATTTCAGGTCTCGGACGACTGAGTTATCCTTAATACTTGACACGTTATTCTACATTTTGGCCGTGAGAGAAACGTAGCGACTAGGAGTGAGGTAAGATCTTACTTTAGAAAAGTAGTTAGACTCAGAATCAAAAACTTACTTTGAGAATATTTCGACAGGGTCGCCCTATCTTCTTCAGCTCATTGTTGCTGTTGTGGCAGCGAGGCCTGGTAGGGCGACGATTGTGTGGGGTGAACAGTTGTCAGGATCTGATTGTAGATGGGGGGAAGTTCAAAACCTTGATCTCTGTTCAGGCTGGGGCGTCTGGTCTTGATTTCGATGGCTTCTTTAAATTTTCTTTTTGTGAGAAAGGGCTCTGTAGATAAGATCTTGGTTTCTTGGGTGCTGAAACTGTGGCCTGTGGCTTGTAGGTGTTCGTGTATGGCAGAAGTAGATCGGTTTTGGTGTTCCTGCCACAACAGCAACAATGAGCTGAAGAAGCAGGGCGACCCTGTCGAAATATTCTCAAAGTATGTTTTTGATTCTGAGTCTAACTACTTTTCTAATGTCGAATCCAGAATCCAGAAACCTATATTCTAAGATCTTACTTGTTTCACTGCTGAAAGTTGATCGTACTGATTCGTTGCTATGACTAGAATTAGACTTTACGACTCAACCCTGTGTTTGTACTGCACAGGAAGTCTGGAATAAAGGAAGTGACGAAGGCATCAGACATACTTTGCGTTTGCTTTTTTTTTTCTTTTTAACGAAATTGTGATTTTTCAAATGCGGCTTCTAGGTGGTGGCGATGGAACAGGGTGTTAAGTTTACACAGCCGTCAGGCCGTAAATGAACAAAAACGTCCCTTACATATTTTGTTGTGCTCCAGCTAAACAAAACAACAACAACAAGCAAGCAAGCAAACAAACAAACACACTTTCTACTATCTTGATGACAAACAAACATACGAACAGCTATGATTGCTCTCAAGGAACAGTCAACTTTCGCTGCACAGCAGAATGATATTTTGGAGTGCCATCTGTTTCGTCAGTTGCCTCCGGGAGATGGGGAGACAACTTATCTTGATACGACCGTACCAACAAGCCGTGAACTGCACTTTGGGGGTCTCAGCAGAACGACTTGTTCTTCATCGATTATTGACAGACCGTCGATTGAAAACAAATCCTTGACCAGAAAGTCAACAGTACAGCCACTGTTTGAAATGGACAGTTCCATGAACTGGCGGCTTAACACGCGAAAACAATGAATGGTGCCCTTAACGGAAAGCGTGCTGGTAGATTAGACGGAAAGGGGGGGGGGGGGGGGGGCAAGAATTGGGAGAAGGAATAGATGTTGCCCAAACTTGCTTGTCGGAAGGATCATCATCGTCGTCGTCAGTGTGATCGTCGTCGTCGTGTCGTCGTCGTCGTCTCATCGTCGTGTCGTCGTGTCATTATCATCTCGTATATATCATCGCGTAACATCATCATATCTCGTCGTCTTCGTCGTCGTCGTCGGTCGTCATCTATATCATCGCGTCATCATCATCATGTCGTCGTCGTCGATCGTCTCATCATCATCATCGTCGTCGTCGTCATTGATCACGACAAAGTTGTCTCAAATCCTGCATGCCTTCATTAACTGCTCGTGTGGTTCCCTCTGTTCTGATTTCCTCTCCACATCCCTGGTCCTGGTGAGCTCCAGCCCAGGTGGTGGACATGGCATGTTGATGGACTCACATACTAGAGGGGCCTGGTTGGGTACCCTTCCGAGAGGCATGGCCATTCGTTTTGCCTGCCTGACTGAACAGTCATTGTCACCAGTAAGGCTCTTAGTCGGTGGTGTCCAGGTGTGTTGGATCCCAACAGGCATCAAGGAACACGACCGGACTGAAACAGCAGCAGTGCGGTGTCTCCTCCGGTGTGTTGCTTGCTGTAAGGTCATACTTATTGCACTCCGTGGACTGTCGGCGCTGGGTCTGCGAGTGGACTGTTCCAGGTATGTCTCAATATGGGGTGGTTGGAATGAGTGTCCAGTGTGTAATGCAAGCAGGTGGAGGGTATGTGAAGGGAGTGGGGTAAGATTGAGGAGGACGAGACACAACACACACAACACACACACACACACACACACACACACCGCGCGCGCGCGCGCGCGCGCGCGCGCGCGAGAGAGAGAAGAGAGAGAGAGAGAGAGAGAGAGAGAATCAAAACAATGTTCACCACCCACTTCCACTCTCATGCCCAGCTCACAAGTGCCACGCCCAAACCTCAGAATCTGCAGGGTGATTTATTAACAAGAAGAAAAAAGTCTAATCACGGAGTGCCTCAACAGATGTCCTCCATAGAGGGGGAAAAAAACCATAAACATAAAATGAGAGTGATTACAAACATTCGGTTTGAAGGTCATGCACGCTTTTCAATGTATTGAAAACCGCACAAACCGAATGAAAAATGCTTGTTTAAGTACGGACAATTGAAAAGGAAAACAGATAGTCATACTGCTGGACCGGGGTGAAGTCTGATGTGTCTGTCTCAGCGCCTGTAATACTTCAGCATAATTCCTGTCCTTAAAAAGAATGATGAAGAAAAATAAAGTAGAAGGGTGCTCGGGTGTGCTAAGACTGTCGCAAGGTTTACCTTTGGGTCAGGATCTCCGCTGACTCTAGTGACTCCACCCGTGGATCATAGTCCGTCTTTCCACCGAATTCCGTTGAAATCATTTTAGTCTTTTTTTGTTGTTGCATAAGGTTGTTCACAGACAAACAGACAAACCAATAGACACAGGTGAAAACAGAACCCTCCTTGGTGGAGGTGACCAGAATCACCAGTGCGCGCATTCCACAATCACGTTTGAGGTCTCCCACAAACAACAAAAAGAGACACAGAATTACAGACAAAATTGTCTAAGGAGGATCACTCTGATTGGTTTGTGTTTTTCATGTTTTGTTTAGTTGTTCTTGTTCTCTGGGTTGTCGTTCTTGTTATTGTTGTTGCTGTTGTTGTTGTCGTCGTCGAAGCTGTTCGTTTTCGTAGAAATTCGTAGAAATAACCCACACAAGGTATAACATCACATTGTTTTGGAATTTTCACTTTTAACGACTGAAGCTCATACGTCGTCTTTCCTCTTTTGTTATGGACTTACATGACGCTAGACAGAAATTGTAGCTCACGCTAAAGCTGTATATGGCCCGAACAAAAATAAATTCTTAGAGAATTGGTGATGAGAATGAAGGGGAAGGAAGGGGGGGGGGGGGGCGGGTTTGCTTGAAAGAGAGGAGTAGATAAGGAAGCGGGGGAGGGGAGAGGATAACGTGGAGGGAGGGGAAAGGGAGGAAATCATATTGTCAAACCATAACTCAAAACGTGCAATATCGCCAAAAAATTGAACCTAAAATCTGAGGAAGAGGTTGCGGTGGTGGTGGTGGTGGTGGTGGTGGTGGTGGTGGTGGTGTTACATAAAATCGTGAACCACCCATTTTTGTCATCTCTTCCCTCAACTCTGACATTTCCCACTGAAACTGTGGAATCAAATGGGAGAGAAAGAGCGGACAACCCACCAGTGCTGAAAGAAAGAATATGAAAAGTGGAGAGGGTGGGTGGTTGCTGGTTGCTGGTTGCTGATGGGTGCTTACGGCGACTTTTAACACCACGTGGCTCACCACTCATCACCTATTTGCTGTCATCACAGCAATGCATTGCAACTCAGTTTTTGACGTTTTTTTTTCTTTTATTCCCCCAGCCCCTTCCTCCAATTTCATCAAAGACGCAGCTACTCTGAAATATACCTTCCAGTTTTCTATCAAATATCTTTAACATTTTTGTGTTGATTCAGTGTCGAATTTCTTCCGAGGAAAGCAATACATCCCCCCCCCCCCGCAGCCCCCTGAAGATCAACTGCTCTAAAGATAGGTCATCTACTCCCATGCGGTAAATCGAAACACCTGTTGGCATGCAAACTCGACAGAAACAAATCGTTTTAACTTTGTTTATTTGCGTTCAACCTTTACGCTGGTAAAAACTGATTCGATTTCTACGAGCTTGAAAGCGTCTGGAGAAAACCAAAAATGGGAAAAATTGACGATAAGAATTGGTGGTGGATGAGAGGCTGAGTGGGTGGGCTGAGTGCGAAGGAGCGTGTGTGTGTGTGGGTGGGTGGGGGGGGGGGGAGGAGGTAAAGGGAGGGGAGTCAACTCAGGCGCTTTCAAAAGACATAACAGTGTAAAAACAACAACAACAACAACAACAAAATTGATGTCGTGGTAATGGAAAGATTATCTCAGTTCCAGAATCACTGTAACTGAGAAAACAACACATCGAAGCAGAACATCGTTTTAAACCTGCAACAAGGTGAAAAAAGGTGATTGGACCTACGAACACTGGAAAAAAAAAACCCAACAACAACACAGACAAAAACAAAAACTAAAACAAAAAACCTTCACCAATATAAAGAAAGAGGGCGGGAAAAAGAATGAAGTGTTGATGTGAGGGTTGGGGGAAGGGGTGGTGGTGGGGTGACAGTATGGAGGGTTGAGGCGTGGAGGGGTGTGGAGGTGGATGGTGTTTTCTTTGAGACAAAATGACACTATCACCTTCACAAGTGATCAGTGTTCTAGCTTTGTCGAAAACCATTTCAACTCACCACTCTCGTTTATTGTCAGTGTATCCTATTGTCTCTGAAAATACCTTCTCGAGCCTTTTCCATCATACTTCCTGATTTCGTGTGAATTCAAGATCACCCCCCCCCCCTCTCCTCTCCGTCAGGAAGGATACATATACATTGAATAAATTAGTAGTGGGGGTTGTGTGTGTGTGTGTGTGTGTGTGTGTGTGTGTGTGTGTGTGTGTGTGTGTGAGTGTGTGTGTGTGTGTGTGTGTGTGTGTGTGTGTGTGTGTGTGTGGTGTGTTGTGCTGTGTGTGTGATGTGTGTGTGTGTGTGTGTGTGTGTGTGTGTGTGTGTGTGTGTGTGAGTGTGTGTGTGTGTGTGTGCGTGCGTGCGTGGTGTGTGTGTGTGTGTGTGTGTGTGTGTGTGTGTGTGTGTGTGTGTGTGTGTGTGTGTTTATGAAGAACTTCTCATTCAAACATTCAAATTTCTTATTCATTGCAGATCGTTGCTAAACCTGTTTCTATGCAGACACGTCAGAAAAAAAAGAATAAGCCATCGGTATTTTCGGTTCAGCTGGTAGACTGATTAAACCTAAATTTGGATCCTAAAATGTTGAGAGGGATATCAAACTTGAATCTGGATCCGAATATGTTGAGAGGGACATTCGTAAGGGCGAACCAGAACCAATGGCTAATCTAAATCAGGGGGCGGTTTGGTAACAACAAAAGCGTAATCCTTGCTGGTTCAGCCAG
>CM065720.1:80868171-80873171 GCA_033310375.1 Conus canariensis | reverse complement strand
GATTTTAAAAATTGTCCTCAGTGGTGGAGGGGGTTGGGATGTAGGGTATGGGTGTGGGGTGACAATGGATATTTTGATTGTCTTTTGATACAACTGGACAGTGTCCTGATAGAAGGGAGGGAAAAGAATCTTTTACAACCTGAACACCGTCCGCAGAGAAGTGAATAATCCATTTTTTGTTGCGGGAGGATCCATATTTGAACGATTCCTTGCATGCATGCTTAAGAGTCTTAATTACTCATCCACTGCCCAGTACTCATTATGACTTAATGATCAGGAAAGATCGCCCGGAATTATATTCGAAATGATTACTAGCGTCGTATAGATATCATATCCATGGTGTGTAATTTCTTCTCTCACGGTGGAAATTTATTCATGTCGTAAAGAAAATGATGAAGTAGAGCTTTTGACACTAACATGGTTACATACAATCAGGACTCCTGTTAACACAACTGATGTTGACCTTTTGAGACCAACATGGTTCCATACAGCGGGAATCGTGTGTACACAACTACTGAGGCCAGAGGCAACCCGAAGCCCGCGTTCAGTTTCACAGCCACCAAGCAGACCACATTCAGGTTGGGGCCCCCGTTTTCCTCCGAACTGCGATGTCAGCTCTGTCGTACTATGCCAGAGCTTCCAAAACAAACTGCGATGTCGGCTCTGTCGTACTATGCCAGAGCTTCCAAAACAAACAAACAAAAATGACTACTGGAACTGAACATTGGTTCATCAAAAAAAGCAAAGCATATCATAGGGCACAGACTATACACACAACATTTTTTTTTTTTCAAAAATCAAAGCTCGATTTCTTTCCCTTTTTTTCCATCCGTAACTTCAGGGCGTTGTGGTGGGGATGGGAGGGAAGGCTGACAGTAAAAACACTGGGCTAGTCATATGAAATGGATGGGACATGGTGGTGGCATTTGGGGATGTGGGCACAGCTACTTATTTTTCTACTGACAAATGACCAAAGCTCTTGATCTCTTGACCAATTAGGAAATAAGATTTACACAGACTGCAGCTTCGACAATTCTTTGCGCTTTGAGCAACATGAAACAATAACATCAAAAAAAAAAAAAAAATGTCAGTCACTCTTGCTCATCCACCTTCTTGTATTTCGTTTTTATGCAGTTCCAGTGCAGACTGCGTGGAAAACGATGCATTTGAAATCACGTGAAAAGACCAGTACCTTCATCTTGATCCCATGATGACCAACTTTCCGGGTATAGTAAATGCGAAGGTGTTGCCATGCCGCATCCAGAAGATTCTAAATTTTAAATCCAATTTTTGAAAAAAAAAAAAGAAAAAAAAAAGAGAAATCATTGAAACGAGTACAAGGACAAACGACACTATCTTTCCTTTCTCACTGTCACGCAGCGGCTATTCTTGTATCCCTTCTTGCCTTGTTTCCCCTCCTCTCCATGTAGAAACAAAATCACAGTTTCTCCCAACTCTTCGACAAAGGGAAGAATGGCTCCACTCCTCATGGCCAGTCTGAGATGACGTCATCGTGGATCTTTTGCCTCCGCCGACGACTGGTCCTTCGTAGCGTGTACCAGGACGGGGCGTCACTCGGGCTGGCGTTTGTCGATCTTGGCGTTGATGTAGTAAGCCCAGTAGATCATGATGAAGAAGACGAAGACGAGGGGGAAGAGGATGCGGGAGGCCACATCCAGGTACATGGCGTACACGATGCCTCGTTTCCCGAACCGTCGACGTTTCTTCTTCTCGTCCGAGTCCGCATCCAGGGGCACGGCAACCTGCACGTTGGTCACGGAGTGTCAGGATCTGAACGGGTGGGTTGGATGGATGGATGTTTTGGTGTATGGATGGGTGCACTAGATGTATGTATGTATGTATGTATGTATGTATGTATGTATGTATGTATGTATGTATGTATCTATGTGCGTGCGTGCGTGCGTGCGTGCGTGCATGCGTGTGTGTGTATGTATGTATGTATGTATGCATGTATGTATGTATGTATGTATGTATGTATGTATGTATTCATGCATGTATGCATGTTTGTATGTATGTATGTATGTATGCATGCATGTATATATGTCTGTATGAATGCATGTATGTATGTTTGTATGTATGTATGTATGTATGCATGCATATATATGTCTGTATGAATGAATGTATGTATGTATGTATGTATGTATGTATGTATGTATGTATGTATGTGTGTAGTATGTATGTATGTATGCATGTATGTATCTATGTATGTATGTATGTATGTATGCATGTATATATGTATGTCTGTATGGATGGATTGGTGAAGTGGATTGATTGATGGACGGATAGATGCGCTGGATGGATGAGTGGGTGTATAGATGAGTGCACTGGAGGGATGGAAAGAGAGATTGTGTGTATATGTGTATGAATTGGATTGACTGATTGATGGTCGAATGCAATGTATGGATGAGTGAGTAGACTTCATAATCTTTGTTGTAAACGTATCATGACATGATAACTATAATTTTCATATGATAAACAAACATTCACGACCTAGTTTTCTCCACGTGATAATCATCGTTTCGTTCGCACAAAACGATTGTTGTGTTATAACCATACTTTCCTGAACGTAGCACACTAGTCTAGGCCCTTACCTCTCTGTTGCCGCCGTTCTCCACGTCTTTGGGTATGCTGAACACCCTGCGGATGGAGAAGTCCCTCAAGCTGTCCTTGCGACTCAGCACGTTCACCACGGCGAACTCCAACAGAGCGCAGAAGACGAAGACCAGGCAGGTGGACATCCACACGTCTATGGCCTTGGTGTAGGACACCCTAGACGGCAGGATGGAATGATGGAAGACCACGTGTTTATGACTGATGTCTGGGGAGAGGGGCGAGAAAGGGTATGAGGAGGTAAGGAAGAGTACGAGGCGCTGGTACTTATTCATTCGTTTGTTCATTTATTATTTTTGGTGGCTCAAGAGATTACACAGAACCGTGTTAACTACAATAAATGAAACTTTTTGTAATGTCTAATCAGTATATCCTAAAAACAAAAGAAAACAAAACCAAACACCGGTTATTCAGGGGAAAATGAGCAAGTAAAGAAACTAGGCAAGCTCATGTTCAAACAAAACCCAATATAACATAACAGTGACTCTTCCATGAGAGAGAGAGAGAGAGAGAGAGAGAGAGGAGAGAGAGAGAGAGGAGAGAGAGAGAGGAGAGAGAGAGAGAGAGAGAGAGAGAGAGAGAGAGAGAGAACATTTAATCAATAAAACAGCCGGTCAAGAACACCCTGTGACCTAACTAACAGAACGGCAAACACGTCTACCTTTTCTGTGCAGATCTACACACGTATTATCTCTGCAGGAACTGACATAGGTCTCGTGTGACTGTAGAAGTACCCCCTGATTCAGAGATTTGTAGATGTACGCTTGGGATGCAGGTCACCGGAGGACAACAGACACAGATTTAAGATGCAGCTTTGCTGATTCACACGGGACAAACATGCTCCGGGACTATGGCTTTGACTGGTATGGGACAAAGAAAAGGGAACAGTAAGGATGAAGCTTTCTAAAGCTCTGGCTTTGGCGACAGACTCTGGGCAACAAGAGAGCTAGGATTATTTTGGTACAAGCGAAATGCAGTAGTATTGCTACCTACGGGGTGACAGATGGTAGGTTCAAGTCCCAGCAGAGACATTTATTCGAGGTCGGCTCCTGTCCAGAGCTGGTTGTTCTATGGGCCCAAACAGGAACAGTCGTATTACACAACGGAGTTTCATCCACTTTTTACATCTTCTATGAGACTCGTGCTCAAAGTTCTGAAGCCACACTGCAGGGGTCTGTAGGGGTCTGTTTTTTCAGGTCTGGTTGATGTCCGGATACACCATAGAACGAAGTGTCCAGCACAGCCCTGACAAACTCGCAGACCACAACAGAACTCTATAATTATCATCATCTTGATCATCATCATTAATCATTGTGAAAAAAAAAAAAACACTATCAAACTCTGTGATCTTTCATGCCCTGCTTTCCAGGTGACTTCAGTTCGATTTTCTCTCCACATTCAAATAAGTTGTGAGGTTGTGGCGAGGTCATCAGCTGTGGCATGTTCAATGGGTGTTACTACTAGTGGAGGAGTTCATCGGCACTCTCCGGAGGCGGAACGCTGACTCTTTGATTTAGCAACGACTGTCGGCAGAAGAGGGCAGCTTGTGATATGACCCTAACACTCGCACAGGGGACAGCCTAGACAGAAACATCTCAACCCGAGCGTTGTTATTGCCCACTGTCTTACACCACAGCCAGACAGGTGTATATCCTAATGGTTTCTTCGCTGTCTCGTCTTCCTCGCTTCGTTCGTATCAGTGGCGTATCTTTCGAGCTGTTCCTTTCGGCCCCCTATGACCAGCCACATCCATCATTGTCCTGGCGAACACTCAGCACTAGGAGCATTCGATGTCAGGTAGCTGTAAGGCAACCCAGCAGAGGAGACACAGCACTGCTGCTGAATCACTTCAGTGTTCAGTGGTGCCTTGTTTTGGCTGAAGATATACAGGATTAACTCTTGTGCGGTTGTGTACGGAACCTTCAGAATGAATGCATGAGGGATGAGGAAGTACATTTCACAATCCCTCATTGTGAATCGACCTCAGCATTTCCTTACCTCTATCCACCACAACTATCATCGCCAAGATCCAGCTTCCTTCAGACACCCCCCCTTCCTCCACCCCTCACCTGGGCAGGGAGGCGTTGACGGAGGAGCTCTGGGTGGTCATGGTGAGCACGGTTAGCACCCCCAGGGAGATCCTGCCCGGCACAGAGTTGACGGTGAGCCAGAAGGAGATCCAGGACAGCATGACGATCAGGATGGAGGGGATGTACATCTGCACCACGTAGTACGTGATGTTCCGCTGCAGGAAGAACACGGCCTCGATGCAGCTGTGGTTTCCTGTCACATCGTGAACAGAATGCTTTGAACAATGAACAATACAAGGACGTGAAATATGCTCGCAACGCCCCTCCTCCTTGTAACAC
>CM065720.1:80855671-80860671 GCA_033310375.1 Conus canariensis | reverse complement strand
GTGCGTGGGAGAATATGACACAATCATTCTGACGAAACATGCGTGGGAGAATATGACACAATCATTCTGACGAAACATGCGTGGGAGAATATGACACAATCATTCTGACGAAACGTGCGTGGGAGAATATGACACAATCATTCTGACGAAACATGCGTGGGAGAATATGACACAATCATTCTGACGAAACATGCGTGGGAGAATATGACACAATCATTCTGACGAAACGTGCGTGGGAGAATATGACACAATCATTCTGACGAAACGTGCGTGGGAGAATATGACACAATCATTCTGACGAAACGTGCGTGGAATATGACACATGGGAGAATATGACACGTGGGAGAATATGACACAATCATTCTGACGAAACGGAAGACTGGAAAATGAACATGAGAACTTAAATTTTTTGTGATTCTGTAGAGAAGTTGTCGTCCTTGGCAAAACTCTTTACACAAACCCGCTCTGTAGGTTGCAGAAACATCGGCGGATCAGACAAAAAAGAAAAAAGACGGGTGGCCGTTTCCAATGGCGACGTGTTCCCTGACTTTCGTTTAGAAAGAAACTTGTTGGTGATGAAATTAGACAATGAAAAAAAAATGCTATCATGCATTTTTCTTTCCAACAGGATATCCAAATCTGAGGGACGTCTTCAAACCGGAATACAACAGTAGGCCTACTAAGAATTCAGGCCACTGCACCTGCGAGTCAGAGGTTCTTTGCTTTTTCTTGTGCATGCAAGACAAGGTAACGGCTGAATTTATGCTTACATAAGAGATTTCTTTCTCCACCTCTGTCCCTTAGAAATCCACCCGAAAGAATTCCTATCATCTGCCGCTGGTGCAGGCAGAGAAGAAACAGCTCTGTGACAGTTAGGCACAGGCCGCTCTTCTTACACACAATCGTATCTTCTAAAAGGTGAGGGGGGCGCGCCATTGGTGTATGCCATGGTGTACGCCATGTGATGTGCCAATAGCTCTGAAACGTGAACTGCTAGAGTGCTTGAACTTGCATGATATTCCTCATAAACACTTGACAGACGACCCCATGACTTTGTTCAGGAATGTTCTTCAAACATGTCTGATTTTTGAGTTTCTCAGAGAAACAATGTTTTTTTTTTCCCATTTGATCTGCAAT
This sequence comes from Conus canariensis, assembly GCA_033310375.1. NCBI lineage: Eukaryota > Metazoa > Mollusca > Gastropoda > Neogastropoda > Conidae > Conus > Conus canariensis. Next base: position 80,859,534 of record CM065720.1, on the reverse strand, counting down.
TTTTGCAGAAAATGAATATAGTTTTTAAGGCGTTTCCATCACGCATGAAATAAACTGGTTTATTGATTTTTTTTTAGCAAAAAAGGAAGTATGGAGTTGGCTGATTTAAGATGTGACAGCCTGAGAATGACCCATCGCGTTCGGCTGAACTATTAACTTTAATCAAACCGAATTGAACATTTACCCTGTTTGATTGAAGATGCAGTTAGAGTAGCTGACTCAGAGACTAGATTGTTTTGTTTTCTCTTAATATTTTTTTCTTTTATTTATATGCGTAAATTATCATACATACAAGGCCATATGACTGGCCGAATTTGAAATGAATCTAGCAATTTGATAGGTAGCTGATAAGACAGTTATTCACCTGTTGATACGTCTCTTTGCTACAGTTTACATGGAGATTCAACCTATCGTTTTCATTAAATTTGTCATTGAAAATATTTTTCCCTGGACAGTTGGTCAAAGCATATGACTTTTAATTTGCTGCTCAGTACCTGTTTTTGTGTGTGGCAAATGTATGGATACAAAAGCAAAATTTGTTCTTATTTTCACATAATTTTTTTTCTAATCCTCCCGTGCCACCTCCTCCACCCCTCCCATCCCCCTAAGCCATCTCCACCCCTCCCATCCCCCTAAGCCATCTCCACCCCTCCCATCCCCCTAAGCCATCTCCACCCCTCCCATCCCCCTAAGCCATCTCCACCCATTCATCCCCTCTTCATCTCCCCTTCCCTCCATCACTCATTTACTCACTCACTCCCTCTTTCACTTACTCAATCGTACAATCAATCAATCGATCAATCAATCAATCAATGAATTAAATAACAAGTCAACCAGCACCTGAGAGCTCTCAACGCAAGGCAAAATATGTGAAATATTTGATAGTCCTCCAAACGAATAGATAAAGAATTGAATGAATGAATGAATGAATGAATAATTGAATAAATAAAACCATCGTGAAGGCGAAAAGACAGAAACAAATAAAAAGACATCTTAACAACAACAACAACAACAACAACAACAACAACAACAACAACAACACACACACACACACACACACACACACACACGCGCGCGCGCGCGCGCACGCACACACACACTCACACACACACGCAAACACACACACACACACACATACACACACATACACACACACGCACGCGCGCATGCACGCACACACAAACACACACACACACACACACACACACACACACACACACACACTACACACACACACACACACACAAGCACGCACGCACATATACACACACGCACGCACGCACGGAAGCACACACACACACATAGAGAGAGAGAGAGAGAGAGAGAGAGAGAGAGAGAGAGAGAGAGAGAGAGAGAGAGAGAGAGGATTCTGTTCTGAATCCCCTAGACTTGCAAGGCATTGGCGCGGCAGAATTAGAACACAACAGAAAGACAACATTGTATACAGACAGACTGGTCTTCCTCCCACCCTAGAAGATATTGCTGGCGCCTGCCATGTCCCTATCGCTTATCACACACGGCAGTCAGGGAAACAAGCAGATGATAACACGGCCCACACTCTACTTAGACCACTCCACTCAGCAGCTGGTGTGAGAAGCGCAAGCAAATATAACGTTAGCACGAAGGTGAGGGGGAGCTGGTGGGAGTGACAAGGGTTTGGGAACAACACTATCCTCACTTCCTTCCACTCCCCGCCCCCTCATACCGCCTACACACACTATCCCCTCCACCCCCCCCCCTCACCCAACCCCCCATTTTTGTAAACGTTTTTCAGCCCTTGGCAAGGAAGGTTTTGTTGTTTGTTTGTTTTTTTTTCATTCAAAGAAGCATTGTATAAAATCTTGAGAATTCAAGTCACATTTGAGATACACACAAGTAATCTTACTGGGTTATAGATTCACGTACACACACACACACACACACACACACACACACACACACACACACACACACACACACACACACACACACACTTGTGTGTGCATGTATATGTAAGCTCTCTCTCTCTCCTCTCTCTCTCTCTCTCTCTCTCCATATATATATGTGTGTGTGTGTGTGTGTGTGTGTGTGTGTGTGTGTGTGTGTGTGTGTGTGTGTGTGTGTGTGTGTGTGTGTGTGTGTGTTCTGAGCCCTGATAGCAAAAAGTAAGCCCGAAAGCATGTTAAAAGGCACACTCTTTGGGATGATAATAATAACAACGACAATGATGACAACAATGATAACAATAGTGATACTAAACGTAATACCAAACGCCATACATAGAACAATGACAATGATGATGATGATGATGATGATGATCGTGATGGTGATAATGATGATGATGATGAGATGATGATGATGATGATGATGATGATGATGATGGTGATGATGATAAATCGCCTCCAACTCACGTCATTAGCGATTCTTGTACATAATATGTGAGTAACCACCTGCCCGCCTTCTACTTCTTCCCCCCCACCCTCCCCCCTCCCCCACCCCCTACTGTCCTCTTATGGCCTCTACTTCCCTTCTTTTTCCCCACCTCTCAGGGTAAATGTACTTGCTTCTCTAAAAGAGGATATTGGATACCCCCCCCCCTCTACCCCCTACCCCCAGCCTTCTTGGGGAAAATGATCCGCCCCTGTAAGCATCTCATTTTCATCAGCGCCGAAGTGTGGTTATCGCCGTTTTCATCCGAACGATGCTTTCTGGAATAAGTAGCTCTCTCAATCTCTCTCTGTCTCTCTCACTCTCTCTCTCTCTCTCTCTCTCTCTCTCTCTCTCTCTCCCTCTCTGTCTGTCTCTGTTTCTCTCTCTCTCTCTCTCTCTCTCTCTCTCTCTCTGTATCTCTGTCTCTCTCTTTTTCTGTCTCTTTTTCTTTCTCTCACTCTGTCTCTCGCTCTCTATCTGTCTCCTTCGGTCTCTGTCTCTGTCATTGTCTCTGTCTGTCTGTCTGTTTCTCTCTCTCTCTCTCTCTCTCTCTCCTCTCTCTCTCTCTCTCTCTCTCTCTGTCTCTCTCTCTCTCTTTCTCTCTCTGAAAACAGGACCCAGCGTGTTTACTTAAACGGTACTTATTCCTCTGAAGGAATAGTGAGCTGTGGCGTTCCACAAGGCTCTGTCCTTGGACCTCTTCTCTTCTGTATTTTTATAAATGACCTACCGATGCACATATCTCACAATGATGTCATCTGTGATCTGTTCGCTGACGATAGTTCTCTTCACTGTAGTGATACAAACATCATGTGTGTACAAATATCGTTACAACAAAGTATAACTGATGTCTTAGAATGGTGCAACCAAAATCGAATGGTCCTTAATCCGCACAAAACAAAATGTATGGTTCTAGCATCGAGACAGAAACATCAACGACAGCATCTTATGTTGAGCCTAAAAATGAGTGAAACCTTGATCGAGCAGGTTACCGAACACCGTGTCTTAGGCGTGATCATTGATGAGAATTTTAAATGGCAATCACATATAAATCATGTTTGCAAACAGTTGGCTCGCAATTTGTTTTTACTCAGTAAACTCAGTTATTATGTTGAACCACACATCCGGAAATTATTTTTTGAAGCCCATTGCCTTTCTCACATCAACTATGCGTCCACTGTCTGGAGTGGTGCCGGTGAAAATCACATACAAAAGATCAACTCTATGCATAGGCGGGGAATTAAGCTGATTCTTCCCGACAAGTCTTTATCAACCACGGGCAAATTCGCAAAACTAATTATGTTACCACTGCAGAGCCAACTGACCTATAATAAGGCAGTACTAATGTTTAAAGTCCATGCAAACATAGCGCCAACATATCTTGCTGATCTAGTTGCAAAGCGAGAGGACTGCAGGCGGAAATCTAAACAAATCTTAAATAAATGTTAGCGAAC
>CM065720.1:80840671-80850671 GCA_033310375.1 Conus canariensis | reverse complement strand
CGCACAAAGTTGGCTGTCCTCCGAAGGTCCGCCAGGTCGTCGTAGAGCTTGGCCCTTAGAGTTACTGGCTCGGGCCCTGTGTTCTGCCTGGCAATAGCATGGAGGTGACAGTCCTGCAGCATGTGCTCGGTGTCTCGACCTCTCTGCATGGGCACATCGCAGACTCACCAATCTTGTACTTTTTGTACATGTGTGCATTCAGCAGGATCAGTGATTTGGGCTTCCGGTAGCTGGAGCTGGAGTCCCAGTGCACACATCGAAGGCATTCATCACTTCCTGTTGGTCTGGTCGGCTCTGTGTCTGCCCCCTGTTCACGGCCTGGCTGTCTGTCCACAACGCTTCAGAAACGAGAATGTCACCTCGTCAGATGTGAAGCTTACACACACCGTGGTTCACACGGAAACAAAGGCTACGTGCAGGCAATGGGTCTACCCTGATGAACAGCGATTAAAAAAGTAACTAGCATACAGGGTTACCTGAGAGGGCACATCATCATCATCATCATCATCATCATCATCATCATCATCATCATCATCATCATCGCCTATTACCCCTCCTGGGGTACAGGCCGCCAACCAAGGACCTCCAGGCATCTCTGTCCTGGGCTCTTTTCTCCAGCTGGTTCTAAGTCATAGGGCACAACAGCCAGGTGAACAATTCTCTCGAATGGAAGTAGTTAGTGGCCTGCACGACCAAATGGAAGTCCGACACGAACAGAAGAAGATATGATCCTCTCCACTGCGATCCTCTCCACTCTCCATCTTTGAAGTGGTTCATCTCACGCAGTGCAACCTCCCCTCTGCTTTCACCTCGCTCTAAACCCCATCCTCAACAACTCCAACCCTCCCCCCCCCTCCCTCCGGTTGTGTTCTTTGTCTCGTTGATGATTTAGATTAGAAGCATGAGAGTGATGGCTGCCTCTCTTGTTTCATTTTTGCCTCATGAAACACCCATTGGTTGACAATCTACTGTGGAGTTTTAGCGAGGCAATAAACAGGTATTGCATCACCTGGATAGTGAATTCGTCTGCATGTTAAATGCTTGTAGTCTGTAAAGAAATATTCTTCACTCATGCATGGTGCATCATGTATTGATGTCTTGCTACAGCTATAAGTCATAGCGAAGCATAGCTGTATGGTATATTTGTCTATCATCATGAAGAATTTTGTACGCTTCGTAGTAACATGTTAAATGCACGTGTGCGCGCTCAGGCACGCAGACACAGACACAGACACACACTCACACACCCCACACACACGCACCACACACACACACACACACACACACACACACACACACACACACACACACACACACACACACACACACACACAGAGACTCAGACACAGACAAACACAGACAAACACACACACGCGCGCGCGCGCGCACACACACACACACACACAAGTACGTACGCGCGCGCGCTCAAACGCACACACGTATGCACACACAATCTGAGAGAGAGGAGAGAGAGAGAGAGAGAGAGAGAGAGCGCATGCATGCACACAAACACACAGACTTGCGCGCATGCACGAGTGCACACACACACACACACTTGCACGCGCATATACTTTAATTCCCCCGATCAACATACACTAAAGGCTAGATAAGTAAATATCTACCTATCTTACCACCCATCCCAACCTTCCCCTCTTGCCCCTAACACAGTACTCTCTCTCTCTTGCACCTGCCCCCCCCCCCCCCACACACACGCACGCGCGCGCGCGCGCATGCACACACACACACACACACACACACACACACACACACACACACACACACACACACAGAGAAACACACACACACACACACCAACACTCACACACACCACACACACACACACACACACACACACACACACACACACACACACACACACACACACACACACACGCACAATCATATGGTGGTTTTTGTTTTTTCCCCTTTTTTTTCCCGTCTAATAACACTTATAGTGAATAGATGTTAAACTAAAGAACTAACTAACATGCACGCGCGCTCACACACACACACACACACACACACACACACACACACACACACCACACACACACACACACACACACACACACACACACTCACACACACGCAAGGGACACACACATATGCAAATGCAAATATACTGACACACATTTCGCGCGGCTGCAGACTTTTGCACATCATAGCTCTGCCCCCCTTTTCGCGAAAAATAAAACAATAGCAACAACAACAACAACAACAACAACAGTAACACCACCACCACCACTACCACCACCACCATCACACAAACAACAGCAACAACCAACAGCAACAACAGAGAGAGAGAGAAAAGAGAGAGAGGAGAGAGAGAGAGAGAGAGAGAGAGAGGAGAGAGAGAGAGAGAGAGAGAGAGAGATTGCTTTTTTCCCACGCGTTCTCATGACAGTAAAGGAGGAAAAACAAACAAACAAACAAAAACAAAATGATTTTGTGTAATGCGGAAGAGCTCAACACAACCCACCTTCACAAACACAAAGCAGAAATTACATAAGCCCTCGCGGAACTGTAGTTGTTTCGCAGCGTTTTATGGCAGATTGCAAGTTTCGAAAGATCAGCGCTGAAGCTGAGAAGTGTATTATCAAAGTAATTTTCAAATAGTGATACGACTTGAATTTTGACAGGTATCCATTTGTTGTTTGTATAACCAAATGATGCCCTCCTTTTTTTTTTTTTTTTTTTTTAAGACGAGCTATTTTTTGCAGTTGCAAGTCACATTTTTTGTTGTTGTAAAGTATCTATCTGTGTCTGAAACGTCCAGCTTTTATTGTGAAATTCCCATTTTGCCCCATGAAACACTCATTTTTTACCCCTTGGAGCTGAGAACTAGGGGGAAGATGGAGTGGGAGAGGGTGGGGGGGGGGTGCGGCGGAGAGGGAATGAACGTTGGAGGTGGTGTTGGATTGGGTGGGGGTGCAGGGAAGTCTTTCAGTGTGATCTGTATCGCTGCTAGTATTTTTGTACTCCCAGTTCTTATAGAACAGGGAGCACTTTACAGTGGGAACGAAGAAATGCTGTCTGTGTGTCTGTCTGTCCGTGGTCAAAATGTGTTCCACTCGCTCCGGACAAAACTTCTGGACCGATCTTTCTGAAAAATTTGTAGATATGTTCATTATAGGTCACGGATGATGCCCGACGTTTTATTTTACCAGAATAGCCGTTACTAACGGCTATAAATGATAATTTTGTGATGTACAGTTTAAGCGTATAACGGTTTATAAACTTAAGTGTAACCAAAGTTCGTAAGTCTTCGGTAGTAGGCCTATAGTGGATAGTGTCCCCGCCTGTCACGCGGGAGACCCTGGTTCATTTCCGCGCCGGAGAGAGCAGCTTTTTCTTTTCTTTTCTCTTACATACAAAATTTCTACCACCAAAAGGGGAGAAAGTGCTATAGTGACTGATTTATATATTTATTTTTTCTTTTTGTTGTACTACTACTTACTGGGAGTACGTTTATATGCTTTGCATCTTGTTCCTTTTTCTGCAGCACCCTCAGACTTCTGTGGGTTATCGTCCTTCCTTTCTTCTACTGTTTTCTCTGTTTATTTGAACCTGGGGTTTCTTTTGTGACGAATTCATCTGTCCTTGTTCCAGAAAGCCTTTATTCCTCCTCCTCCTTTTCACAATGCTCAACATGCGGTACACGGTACAGTGCCACCTGGGTTTCTGTTTTTTTCTGCATACGTATGTTGTTGTTTACCTTTCAAACAGACATTTCTTCAGATGACTGCCACAGACAAGTCTCTTGCTGCTGCGTTTTCTCTAATGTGCGCATGGGATCTCGGTTTATCACTTAAGTAGAAATGTTTGCCACCGCTTAAATTCAAGTGGAAAGGGGGCAATACATAGAAGAAGAAGAAGAAGAAGAAGAAGAAGAAGAAGAAGAAGAAGAAGAAGAAGAAGAAGAGGAGGAGGAGGAGGAGGAGGAGGAGAGAGAAGAAGAAGAAGAAGAAGGAGAAGAAGGAGAAGAAGGAAAGGGAGAAGAAGAAGAAGAAGTAGGAGAAGAAGCAGAAGAAGAAGAAGAAGAAGAAGAAGAAGAAGAAGAAGGAGAAGAAGGACACTATCTTGCATGAAACTGAGGGGCCCGTAGTCTTTGGCAAAGTTGTATGCCTACGGCGCTGACAGTCATGAGTTCAAAAGCTCTCATGAGCTGGGAGTTTTACGGTTTTAAAGCCCCCCCCCCCCCCCAGCCCCCTTCTCTCTCTCTCTCTCTCTCTCTCTCTCTCTCTCTCTCTCTCTCTCTCTCTAGCAGTAAATGGATACCGCATTCAGGTCAACCGAGCTCCTGTATCCATAATGCTGTACCCTGGGCATGGTGAAATTCTAATAGATCGCTGCCTCTTCGGGACTTAAGACTCGGACAATTGGACCGAGATTATCTCCCTTCCTAGGTGAGTTCATTATCCATTTTGTTGCCTTTCCACGACGACTGTTGTGCATGTGCATGATACGTTGAAAAAAGGCGTAGAGCACCCGAATGCGTGCCATGATGAAGCCCGTCACTGCAGGCATCACTGAGTTCTTAAAGGATTCATACATATTGTTTTGCCATTGGCATCACACACTTATCCAATCGGTACGTGTCAAAAATGGTTAAAACTTGAATTGTAAAGGGAACATTCGACTGCGCACTACATAGATGGTTATCAATTAACAGCATACAATATAGCAAATCTATATCAAGATCACTAGGAACAAAACTGAATGGAAAGGGTAGAACTTATCAATGAGCTAATAATCCTTATCGTGGAAAAAGTCATAGTCATCATACACTGACTGGTCTAGTATTATTAATATTCGTTATGGATAAGGTATTTGTTGCATGAAAAGTGTAATATTCATAATGGAAACAGCAATTTTTTTTTGTGTCATGGAAATGTTTTTTTTTTATATCATGAACTGAGCAATATTGTTTATAGAAACCGTAGTAGTAATGATGAAAACTATTGTATTCTCTATGGAAGGCAAGATCATCAAAATGAAAACAAAACATTTATCATAAAGAGGGCCGTGATAGAAGATAGGGAAGGTGAGGACGAGGCGTTCTGGACCAGAGGGGTACGGGCGGAAACACGCCACCACCACCACCCCCACCCTGCCCCCCGTCCCCGCCTTTTCCTATCCGGTCCCGATAAACAGTACTTTTTACTGTGACTAAAAGGGTGAAAAACACAACATCCATCATAGACATAGCACTCTTCGCATGAAAAGGGTCAGTTTCCATCAACAAACACCCGTTTTCATGATAGAAGATTAATTTCCATCATAACAGTGTAATTTCTATCACACATAGCGACTACTATCTTACACACCTAATACTATCGTATATATATAGCATTTATATATAGTACATGGCAATCAATATAATCAACAGCCTTTTCAAACGTTAAAAATGTTTTCCACATAAAAACGAACACATACCAGAATTATAATTCTCCTTTGCAAGAAAAGAACGACGCTATTCGTTAAGAGAACTAAAGGGCTGATCTTTTGACAACAGCAGTTTGCCATGGCTATCTCACGCAGACAAGTGTTGCCTGTTGCTGTTTAACAGTGGGGATGGTGAAGACGATGGGGAGGTCAGGAGGTAAGGTGGGGGTAAATGGGGTGAGGGAGAGGTGGGGGACAGTGCCAAACTCCAGCTTTGCTCAGAAACTCTCCGGATGATTGGACGCTTCCTGCTCACGTTACTTCGTTAACTGCTTCCAGAACACACCTACACACGCGTGCACACCCAGGCAGGTAAGCAGTCAGGTAGGCAGATACATACACGCTTGCGCACACACAGACAAATAAACAAACAAATAAACAAACGAACACATAAACACACACACACACACACACACACACACACACACACACACACACACACACACACACACAACACACACACACACACACACACACGCATGCAATCACATACATAACGTAGGCATATTTACCCCAACACACATGCATACGCACGCATGCACGAAAACGCGCACGCACGTACACATATGCACAAAAACAGAGAGGCTATCCATGTCTGTATTTGTAAGATTACACTTACAGAAAAAACCAACAACAAACAAACAAACAAACAAAAAGCCTTTCACAATCAGTAGAATGCAATCAAAGATTAAAGTGGATTTGTGATGAGTATCATGGCCATATTGATAACAATAAGAAAGTACACTGGGGTAAGAGTGCACAATGTGACCGTAATCATTGACAGCAGTGGCAGAATTCCCCAAGAAGCTTTTGAGATCTGCACGTTAAAAGAAAAACCCATGACATAATATTCATAATAATGAATACTTATATAGCGCCTATTCTCGGCTAGAGACCAAGCTTTAAGCGCTTTACAATCAACACTCGTTTACACAACGGGCTGCCTACCTGGGTAGTGCCGACTGAAGAGCTGCCAGCTGGCGCTTCATTCAGTCGTTTCCCGTGTCATCCAGTCAATATCGTTCAATATCGTTCACTCAGTTTCTTTACTTCCTTCATTCTTTCCATTTCTCACGCAGGGTGCATGCTATGTGTAACGTGTCATCCATACTAACGGCCAAACTGGCCTACTCTTCCGAAAGTTGGTGATGGGATTTTACGTGTGTGCAAGATATTATGCGTGCGTTCGCACACGGAACCTCTGTTTATAGTCTCATTCGAAGGACTGTATGGGAAATGGAGTCAGAACCAATGTTAACTCCGAGGGAAAAATCCTCCTGTACCGAAACCCCCCGGCGGAGATTCGAACTCGCTACCCAAGGATCACCAAGATTACGAGTCCGGCGCTCTACCAACTGAGCTATTCCGTCTTATTTTCCCGAACAGAATATAGCATCATTTGTTATCCCCCATGTTTATCTAAAAATGAAATAAAATAAAAACATTATCAGTTTGAATCCGGTGTAACAATCTGACGTCAAACCATTTCAACGTGATCTCCTGCATGTTATTTGCGTCATGGAATAATAGTATGTCCGCTTCAAGTGCGACACCGAGGTGTTCATTTCTTTTCTTTCAACACTTCTGTTCTGTATCATAGAAAATATGCCATAACAAAACTTTGCTTTTCTTGCTATCGAGCCTTCTTTTGTTTACTGTGCTGATCTACCTATCTCTCTCTCTCTCTCTCTCTCTCTCTCTCTCTGTGTTTGTGTGTGTGTGTGTGTGTGTGTGTGTGTGTGTGTGTGGTAGAGAGAGAGAGAGAGAGAGAGAGAGAGAGAGAGAGAGAGAGAGAGAGAGTTTTTTTTCCTAAGTGATAGTTAAATTTTTTCCTCAGTGATATTCACTTGTTCACCCGCGTTAGAGTTACAGTTTTCGAAACTAATTCATCTACTATCATCGGATCTTTCCTTTGTTGTTGCTCCTGCAAACTTCATGGGCAGTCTGGTCCCCCTCTCAGTCACAACCACCGCCCTCTCTTATCCCTTCCCCCAAACAACCAGCATCGACTCTTCTCACCGTATTGCCAGTAGTTTGCTGATTGGGGGCCCAGTATCCTGTCCTTGGTAAAGACATCGGAAGCTGCTTCACCCAGTATCCTGTCCTTGGTAAAGACATCAGAAGCTGCTTCACCAGTATCCTGTCCTTGGTAAGACATCGGAAGCTGCTTCACCCAGTATCCTGTCCTTGGTAAAGACATCGGAAGCTGCTTCACCAGTATCCTGTCCTTGGTAAAGACATCGAAAGCTGCTTCACCCAGTATCCTGTCCTTGGTAAAGACATCGGAAGCTGCTTCACCCAGTATCCTGTCCTTGGTAAAGACATCGAAAGCTGCTTCACCAGTATCCTGTCCTTGGTAAAGACATCGGAAGCTGCTTCACCCAGTATCCTGTCCTTGGTAAAGACATCGGAAGCTGCTTCATCCAGTATCCGATCCTTGGTAAAGACATCGGAAGCTGCTTCACCCAGTATCCTCTCCTTGGTAAAGACATCGAAGCTGCTTCATCAGTATCCGATCCTTGGTAAAGACATCGGAAGCTGCTTCACTCAGTATCCTTCCTTGGTAAAGACATCGGAAGCTGCTTCACCCAGTATCCTGTCCTTGGTAAAGACATCGGAAGCTGCTTCATCCAGTATCCGATCCTTGGTAAAGACATCGGAAGCTGCTTCACCCAGTATCCGATCCTTGGTAAAGAATCGGAAGCTGCTTCATCCAGTATCCGATCCTTGGTAAAGACATCGGAAGCTGCTTCACCCAGTATCCGATCCTTGGTAAAGACCTCGGAAGCTGCTTCACCAGTATCCTCTCCTTGGTAAAGACATCGGAAGCTGCTTCATCCAGTATCCTTCCTTGGTAAAGACATCGGAAGCTGCTTCACTCAGTATCCTCTCCTTGGTAAAGACATCGGAAGCTGCTTCACCCAGTATCCTGTCCTTGGTAAAGACATCGGAAGCTGCTTCATCCAGTCCACCTGACCCTTCTCTACCTGAAGTAATCCCACAGTGTTAGCCACCTTCCCGTGCCGGCCATTTCCTGAAGTAATCCCACAGTGTTAGCACCTTCCTGTGCCGCCATTTCCTGAAGTAATCCCACAGTGTTAGTCACCTTCCCTGTGCCGGCCATTTCCTGAAGTAATCCCACAGTGTAGGTCACCTTCCCTGTGCCGGCCATTTCTGAAGTAATCCCACAGTGTTAGCCACTTCCCTGTGCCGCCATTTCCTGAAGTAATCCCACAGTGTTAGTCACCTTCCCCGTGCCGGCCATTTCCTGAAGTAATCCCACAGTGTAGCCACCTTCCTGTGCCGCCATTTCCTGAAGTAATCCACAGTGTTAGTCACCTTCCCCGTGCCGGCCATTTCCTGAAGTAATCCCACAGTGTTAGTCACCTTCCCCGTGCCGGCCATTTCCTGAAGTAATCCCACAGTGTTAGTCACCTTCCCCGTGCCGGCCATTTCCTGAAGTAATCCCACAGTGTTAGTCACCTTCCCCGTGCCGCCATTTCCTGAAGTAATCCACAGTGTTAGTCACCTTCCCCGTGCGGCATTTCCTGAAGTAATCCCACAGTGTTAGTCACCTTCCCCGTGCCGCCATTTCCTGAAGTAATCCCACAGTGTTAGTCACCTTCCCCGTGCCGGCCATGGAGAGAAAACCTGGTCTGTGTTCACACCCTCTTCCCATGGTTAGGGAGGTTTTTTTTGGGGGGGTGCAGACGGTATGTCTGTGCACCTTAGCAGTTGTGTTTAACACGAATAAGTGGTGAAAGAAAGACATACACATGAGACTGTCAGTCAGTACACAGTCTCAGCCACACGCGGGCGCGCGCGCGCGCGCGCACACAAACACGAACACACACACACACACCACACACACACACACACACACACACACACACACACACACACACACACACACACACACACACACTCACACACACGAAAGCGCGCCCATACCAGTGGAAAAGGGAAGCAAATGAACAAGCAGGCGGACAACTCACTCACTCACCTACCATCCTTTCCCTCCATCCCCCTCAGCTCCACTCTAGATCCCCTCCACCCTGTCTCTCCTCCCAACACACACACATCTTACCTAGTACCTCAGCTCCTTTTTTCGCTAATCAACAAACTGGCCTCTCAAGTTCAATCCGGAGTCCTTTTTTTCACCTGTTTCATTTTCTAAACGTGCTAGGTAAAACAGTGTACACTGGTGATGAGTTTCAAAGTGGGGTGACTGCAGGCGGAAATTGAAAAAAGAAAATGATCCAGAATTACTGAATTTCAAACAGTTTTTACTGATTCCGCAAAACAATGTGGACAAACAGGGTACAAGACAAAACACGACGCGTTTCGACCTCTTAGGTCTTCTTCAGGGAAAGCAAACAACATTCAGGACAATGAAAACGAAGAAAGACGTCACTCATCTTCTCATATTCGGCGCATTTTGGGGCCATCCATAAACCAACCACTTATCAAAACAACATTCTAACCAGTCACTACGCAAACCAGCCAGCCAGCGAATGTACCAGGGATTACACAAACCAATAAAGCAACTAACCAA
>CM065720.1:80815671-80825671 GCA_033310375.1 Conus canariensis | reverse complement strand
TAAAACTTTAAACATATTTAAGCAACTTTTAAAATCTATATGTGTCTTCCCTCCAGGACTGGAAAAAGACGCAAATCAACAAACATTGAACAAATATTGACAAAAAAGTGTTGGGTTGTGTGTGCGTGTGTGTGTGTGTGTGTTGCGCGCGCGCGCGTGTGTGTGTGTGTGTGCGCGCGCGCGCGCGCGTTTTTGTGTATGTGTGTGTGTGTGTGTGTGTGTGTGTGTCTCTCTCTCTCTTCTCTCTCTCTCTCTCTCTCTCTCTCTCTCTCTCGGGGGTGTGAGTTGTCGTTTTTCATGACAGGACACGTTTTCTTGTCGCTCGAAGACAACGTCGATTTTTGGTACTTACTGATCGTCCTATGCTTTGATGTTTGATATCAAGTTGTGGGAGGCACCATGCCGTCAGCTGCGTTAGCTTTTAGAGCGGTCTGCGGCTGTTTCTGTCCGCTATTTCAAGCCTTCATGTTAAAGCGAGCAAGGCAGAAGAGGGCACTCTACATCGCCATGTTGACAGTGACACGAAGAGCAGACGGTGTCATGCTGGGTTTGCTCCTCACGTACTTGTACTGGGGGAGTTTACTTCATCGCTGCGGGGACGTGGAAAGTAATCCTGGACCCAACCCCTCTCAGAGCAAGGACAGCATGAGGCAGTCTCGACTGTCTAGTACACGGTCAACCAGTAGCAGAGTCAGCTTGGACAGAACGGACAACCCTTCAGGTGGCACTTCCAGTGAAGCAGCAAGCCAGCCTACTCTCTCTGACATTGTTGGCATGCTCAACTCCTTGGGCTTGAAGCTAGACACCAAGATTGGAGAGGTGAAAGAAGAAATCCGCATCCTGCACGAGGACTACGTGGCCATGAAGGACGAACTGAGAGCGCTGAGGGAGGAGGTCGGCACGCTCCGTGAAGGGAACGTGGATCTGCAGAGGAGGAACGACGATCTCAGCCGGAGGATTGCTGACCTGGAGACGAAGACGGACGACCTCGAGGGACGGTCCAGACGGAATAACCTTATTTTCTACGGCTTACCGAGAAGTGAGAACGAGACACCGGCCGAGTGTGAAGGTATGGTAAACGATCTTCTCACTGACAAACTTGGACTGTCACATGATGTGGAATTTGACAGGGTTCACCGGATAAGCTCTAAGTCTGACTCCCCTGTGATTGCCAGATGTGTTTTCTATAAACAGAAGGTAGAAGTGCTAAAGGCAAAGGGCAAGCTCAGGGGAAGTCAGGTTTTCATTGGTGAAGACTTTTCTACCCGTGTAAGAGAAGTCAGGACAAGGTTGATGCCACACTTAAAGAAAGCTCGTAATGATGGAAATAGAGCTACAGTGACATTCAACCACCTCCTGATAGACGGCAAGAAATATTCTGTCGATTCTAGTGACATGCTAGTGGAAATAAAATAGGACAGTGGCCGGCCCATAGACATTGTGTGTGGTGTTTCAACAGAGGGAACAGACCTTCATGGTGCACCGGTTTTGCTGTCACCCGGTGATGGGTATGACACAGAGCTGGCACGTGCTGATCGTGGAACGGTTGACCTGGTTTGTTGTGCTGGCGATTCAACCACCAAACCTGAATATGTGTGTGTTAACAGTGAGCGTGTGTTGGTTGAATCCGTATCTGTGTATGACGCGCGTCATGACGGCGCGTGCAATGCTTCTCCCGGGTTTGCTGACAGTGACAATTCAGATTGTTTCTTTGTAAATAAAAATTCTAAATCTTTCTCTTTTCTCCATTGGAATGTGAATGGTTTACTGTCTAAATTGCATGATAAAGAATTTGTCTCTTTTGTTTGTTCTTTTGACTTCATATGTTTTGATGAAACATTTCTGGAAGATTTTCATTCATCTGTGTTTGTAGGTTATAAATCGTTTTGCAAACCTGCCATTAAACTTACAGCTTGTGGAAGGCGTTCTGGTGGTCTTTTATGTCTTGTTAAACACGAGCTTTGCTCGTTCATTAAGTTATTAGATATTAAATCTGATAACTGTGTTGCTTTTGTCATTGATAAATCTCTATTTTGCGCAAAGAAAGATATCCTTTACATATGTGCTTACGTACCACCGATTGATTCACCGTACTATACACATTCTGACATTGAAAATGGAATATGTATGCTTGAAGAATTTGTGAGTGATTGTATACTTGCTCTTGATGATGTTTATGTTTTATTAAGTGGTGATTTGAACAGTCGAACTTCAAACTTTTCACATGATTTAGAAGATGATGGTTTGCCTATTGATGATCAGTATGTAAGTACTCCTTTATGTACAAACAGAAATTCTGAAGATAATGTATTGAATAATTATGGTAAAATGCTAATCAATATGTGCACTGCTTTGAATTTGTGTATCATCAATGGTATGTGTCAGGGCGAGCTGAATGGTCGCTACACATATATATCTGATAGAGGTAATAGTGTAATTGATTATTTTTTAATGTCACGAGATATGTATTTGAGTTTCTCGAATGATTGTAAATTACAAGTGCTAGAAAGAATCGAGTCAGACCATATGCCTTTGTTGATGAACCTCAGTGTTCCAAATGACTGCATGAATAACACAAAAAGAAATGTTTCTAACTTTTTCATTGAAAAGTATGTTTGGAATGAGACGTATACTAATGCATTTAGTGATGTAGTTTGCTCCCCTGAGATTCAACAGAGAGTTGAAATGGCGATCAGTGTAATTGATGTGGATATAAATGAAGCTCTGTATATATTTAACTGTTGCTTGAAAGAAGCAGCTGAGAGCATGAAAAAACAGAGCAATGTAAATGTAAAACATAGTTATGATGATGACTGGTATGATGTGGAGTGTAAGTCTGGTAAGAGAAAGGCCCGTAATTTGTTAAATAGATATCGTCGCACTTTATTGCCACCAGATCATGTTTCTTATAGTAATGCCAGACGTGCCTATAAACAACTTCTAAAAACAAAACGTAAACAGTTTAATCGAGCTATGTTAGAAAAACTGGTATCCTCTGTAAATAACCAGAAGGAATTCTGGAATTCAATGCGGAGAATCCACAATAAAAGTAAACAACCATCTAACAACATTAGTTTAGAAAACTGGTTTCAGCACTTTCAGAAATTGCTTGAAAAAGAAGTAGATACCTGTAATATTATGGACGATGAAGGCGGTAGTGATGACAATGGTAACAATGATACTAGTGATAACAATAATACCAGTGATACATTAAATCGTCCAATTTCAAGAGATGAGATTCTGCTGGCTTTAAAGAAATTAAAGAATCGTAAAGCTAGCGGCCCTGATGGAATCATTGGTGAGATGTTAAAAAATGCATGTAAATCTGATTTGTTGTTAGATTTTGTTACAAAATTTTTTAATGCTCTGTTTGACAGAGGTGTGTTTCCTGAACTGTGGACTGAATCTATTGTTCTTCCTTTATACAAGAAAGGTGATGTTGATGACCCAAGCAATTACAGAGGCATTTCTTTGTGTAACATTTGTAGTAAACTATACAGTGCTGTTATCAACAGAAGGCTGCAGGACTGGGTAGAAGAAAAGAACCTCACTGGTGAATTTCAAGCTGGATTTAAGCGGAACTATTCTACAATAGATCATATGTTTACTTTAATGGCATTTGTGCAAAAACAATTTTGTTTGAATCGCAAATTATATGTTGCTTTTATTGATTTCGAAAAAGCCTTTGATTCT
Organism: Conus canariensis; assembly: GCA_033310375.1. Lineage (NCBI taxonomy): Eukaryota > Metazoa > Mollusca > Gastropoda > Neogastropoda > Conidae > Conus > Conus canariensis. Next base: position 80,821,978 of record CM065720.1, on the reverse strand, counting down.
GTTAATAGAAGTATTTTGTGGCATATTTTGTTTAAAAATGGAATCAGAGGGAAATTATATCGAAGTGTCATGAGCATGTATGACTCTGTCAAAGCTAGAGTGAGAAGCGGTGGGTCTTTGACTGATTGCATAAACTGCACCACTGGTGTTAAGCAAGGTGATGTGTGCAGTCCTATATTGTTTTCCTTATTTATTAATGAACTGACATTAGAAGTTACCAATTCTGGACGACATGGAGCAAAGTTTATAAATGATTTTTTGGAAATTTTCATTCTTCTGTTGGCAGACGATGTTGTATTAATGTCTGAAACTATAATTGGTTTACAAACCCAGCTGAACAGTTTAGGAAGAGCTTCTTTTGCATTGCAGCTAAAAATAAACATGACGAAAAGTAATATAATTGTGTTTAGAAAGGGCGGTTATCTTGCCGCCAGAGAAAGGCGGACATATAATGGAGTCGAAATGCCCGTAGTGAATGCTTATAAATATCTTGGTATTTATTTTTCTACACGCTTAAGCTTTACCTTTGCTTGTAAAGATCTTGCAAGTAGAGCTAAATATGCTTTATTGTGTATTTTGAGGAAATTGGCACAGTTAGATAATGAATCTCTATCTTTGTTGTTGAAATTATTTGATATTCAAATTCAACCAATGTTACAATATGGTGCTGAGCTATGGGGCTTTGATTCTGCTGCTATGCATGTTGAGAAAATTCATTTGTACGCTCTGAAGAAATTTCTTGGTGTTTCGATGAGAACACCAAATGATTTGGTATATGGAGAGACTAACCGATATCCTATCTATTTAATATCTGTGATTAAATGTATTCGTTACTGGTTAAGGATAACACAAATGGAACCACACAGATTACCTTATAAAGCCTATACGATGCTCGTGGAGTTAGATGCAAGGGGTAAGAAAAATTGGGTCTCGAATGTAAGACTAAAGTTGTATGAATATGGATTTGGTTTTGTATGGGAAAATCAGGGTGTTGGCGATATAAATGCTTTTGTCCGTGTTTTTCGGCAAACATTGATTGATTGTAGATGGCAGAGGTGGAACGCTCATGTTGAAGACAGTAATAGATTTGATTTTTATAGAATGCTAAATCCTATGCATTGTGTTCGAGGTATTTGTCAATGGTTATTGACAGACATTTGAAATATATGATAACCAGGTTCAGATTTGGTATATCAGATATCTATGCACATTCACAGCGTTACAGACATTTAAATGATCGTGTGACTGTTTGTCCATTATGTCAGGAATCTCAAGAAAATGAAGTTCATTTTGTTCTTTCATGCCCAGAACTAAGTGATCTTAGACAACAGTGTATTCCATCCAAATACTATGTGCATCCTTCACTATTCAGGTTAATTTTGTTAATGTCATCGACAAATGATAAAATAGTGAAGCAGCTTGCTGTGTATTTTTACAGAGGGTTTAAACGAAGAAATTCTGTAATACCTTAGTTTGTTTGTACCCCTGATTAGATTAGAAATGGATTATGCAAAGTTCTTTCTTTTATATGTATCCCCCTTCTAAGGGGCTATGGCCTTTACGAATAAACATCTGCATCTGCATCTGCATCTGCATCTCTCTCTCTCTCTCTCTCTCTCTCTCTCTCTCTCTCTCTCTCTCTCTCTCTCTCTCTCTCTCTCTCTGTGCGCGCGCGCAGGGCAAATACAACACGTGCTATCCTCAGCAAAAGTGAACATCCCAAATACATGGTCATGCCCAGGTTGTGTAGAGGTCAGCCGTAGTCAGCACATAGACCGAAATATGACTTTCACTGAATCAGCAGGGCTACAGATGTATTCATTATCATCATTAGGGGTCTTACTATTAGAACAGGCACCACCAAATACAATAGCAATGCAGTGTCTTTTCTCGTGGGGTGTCCTGTAAAATTCTGATATAGATTGCTTTTTTGTTGTTGTTGTGGACGGGCGATGATTAGGCTGTGGTAGCATGAGCCTTTATGGAGCCATGTGCGGAAAAAACAAACAAACAAACAAACAGAACAAGCCACGTTAGAGAGAGGCCACAGACAAATGATGAAACAGCCTCCACCCCAACCTCCTCTCTCCCTCCATCCCCCTCCCCCCAAAAATGTCGTAAATAGATTTTGATTTACCATTTTCTTTTACCACGGACCAAAGGGTGGAATTACAAACTGATTTCTCTCATGGCGAGTCAAGTCATAATATTTAGAGCCCAGGCAACCTCAAGACCATCCGTGCTGAAATACATTTTTTTTAATCATTCAAACATCAAACAGTATATAATTAATTGCTGGTGATCTTGTTGCTCTTATTGTTCTCTCGTCTTCTTTTCTATCCTAGAAAAAAAACAGGGAAGTGTATACGTTTTAGTGTGAGATTAAGGAAAGTATTGTTGTGTTGTCTTTGTCCAATGAGTTAAGGAGATAAAGAAGTAGAAAAAAAGACAAAATGAATGAATGAAGGGAAGAAAGAGATAAGGACAATAAGAGAAGAAATATGAACACTGAGAAAGAAAGACAGAAAGGAAGAGAGAACGAAAGCAAGCAAGCAAGCAAGCAAGCAAGCAAGCAAAGAAAGCGAACATAGAAAGGAGGGAATAAATTATTTTTTCCGTCAAAAATGACAGGAGGGACAACGGTTCATTAGCCATTTCTCTCTCTCTCTCTGGCTGTGGCTCCTGTCTGGCAGTCCAGAAATGTCAGAACGGTCTGACCTGCCGACGTTATGAGTTCCCCCATTCCTTATTTATTTCTGGGTTTCCCCCTTCCTCTGTTTATGCCCCACGTGTTCATTTGTTCACCTTACTCTCCTCTCTCTCTCTCTCTCTCTCTCTCTCTCTCTCTCTCTCTCTCTCTCTCTCTCTCTCTCTGTCATTGACTCAAAGTTGTTTTCCCCCGTTTTCTCTCGCAGAGGTATTGATGCTGCGCGAATACAGTGGAACTTCTCTCTAACGAACCCCCCCCCCACTTCCGTCACATCCCCAAACCCTTCCTGAAAAGTCGGTCGGTCGCTACAGGGAGGAAGTGATTGATGGGAGGTAGATGCAGTGCCGACAAATTATTAACACAAAACGAAACAAAACAAAACTGAACAAAAACAAACTCTGTAGGGACGAGAATCTTTGTTTAGAGATCATTCTAGTCTCGTGAAGAAAGCTCCAGAAAAACGAGTCAGCGTATGATGGAGAGTGTATGTTAAGAAGTATGGAGAAAAACAAACAAACACGCAAATGAGTCATTCTCATACGGAGGGGGACTTTATGGAAAGGTGAATCTGGTGCAGATAACAATACAGCCAATGCGTCAGAAAGAAGTCTTTTTATTAATGGAAGAAAGTCTTTGGGAAGAAGTAACTCTAGAACAAAGTCAAAATGTTCTAGGAAAACAAGTTTCATTTTTGGAAAATAGATATAGAACAGACAAGACATAAATCTCCCAGAAAAAAAAGGTTTTATACTAGACAGAGAAATTTTTTTTGTTGGAAACTAGATATGATAAAAAGCAAAGACAAACGTGCTGGAGAAAAAAAGTCTGTTAAGAGGAGAAGATTCCTTTTTGGAAGGCAAGTCTAGAACAAAGGCAAACATATTCCAGGCAGTCAAGAAAGCTTTTACTGAAAGGAGCAAAGTTCCTGCCTGGAGAAACAAATAGAACAAAGGCAAAAATTGTTCCGGAAACAAGTCTTATATTAGAAGAAGAAGATCCTTGCTCTGGTGGAAACTCTAGAACAGACAAAGGAGACATGTTCCAGAAGAAAGTCTTCTATAAAAAGGATAAGAGTCCTTGCCAGGAGTCTGGTCCATACAGACTGACTAATTCAAGATCCGTCCGCTTTAAGGAATTTCCACGACCAAAAATAAGCTATTTTCACACACAAAATGCATTCTTGCTGTCACAAAAATGACCTTTCTAGTGACGTCTTTGAAGAGCTAAACATATTCACTTGATATTTTTTAAACTAAGACACAATAGTCCATACCAAACGTTCGTGTTCCTTGAAGTATTTATTCTAAATTTCAAGTTTTTTTTTATGATTTGGAACCATAATTCTACGATTTTCTAGCCTCGGAAAATCACATTGAAAAATCGTATGACTTCCCATGATTTTCATAGCTTGTACAGAAATTCAGTATGGACAAAAATGCGCCCCTCCACTCTCCCCCCCCCTCCCAAAAAAAAAAAATCGCAAAGGAGAAAGGTTTGACTGGGAGAGGAGCTTTATTTGAGAGTCAAACGTAGACCATGCAACGGACAAAAATACTCCAGTAAAAATTCTTTACAGGAACCGGAGTCTTCGACAAGGAGGTAAAATTGAAAGGAACAAAAAGAAAACTGTTCCATCGAACAATCTTCACCGGGAAAAGAAGAATTGTTGGGAAACAAATGCAACAGTCTGTGGTCAGATGGTTAGACAGTCTATCTGCGGAGATGACGGCCTTGTTTTGCATTGACCAGTAGGCCTGGATGTTGACGGTTTGAAAACCCTCTCTGTTCAGTAAGCTGTAAATGGAAATCTGACTCAGGTTAGCGACAGTGAAAACCCTCTCTGTTCAGTTAGCTGTAAATGGCAATCTGACTCAGGTTAGCGACAGTGAAAACCCTCTCTGTTCAGTAAGCTGTAAATGGCAGTCTGACTCAGGTTAGCGACAGTGAAAACCCTCTCTGTTCAGTTAACTGTGAATGGCAATCTGACTCCAGGTTAGCGACAGTGAAAACCCTCTCTGTTCAGTAAGCTGTAAATGGCAATCTGACTCAGGTTAGCGACAGTGAAAACCCTCTCTGTTCAGTTAGCTGTAAATGGCTATCTGACTCAGGTTAGCGACAGTGAAAACCCTCTCTGTTCAGTTAGCTGTGAATGGCTATCTGACTCAGGTTAGACACAGTGAAAACCCTCCCTGTTCAGTTAGCTGTGAATGGCTATCTGACTCAGGTTAGCGACAGTGAAAACCCTCCCTGTTCAGTTAGCTGTGAATGGCTATCTGACTCAGGTTAGCGAAAGTGAAATTGGCGGATTGCACAATGCCGTGCCCTAGACACGTTGAACCCCTAATAGGTCATTGCACAATGCCGTGCCCTAGACACATTGAACTCCTAATAGGTCATTGCCCTTACGGCCGTTAGGCGATGTATCTTTCACTTTGATCTTGAAATCTAGAGCAGGCTAAGATAAACATTTTCCACGCGCGCGCGCGCGCGCGCGCGCACACACACACACCCACGCCCACACACACACACACACACACACGCACGCACACACGCGCACACATACACATGCGCGCGCGCGCACGCGCGCGCGCTGCGTGTGTGTGTGTGTATGTGTGTACATATATCACTAGGTTGGAATGTAAGCCTGTTACAGGCAAAAAGAAATGTTCACGGAGGGAAAAAAAGTTTGTTTTTTTTAAAAAGACAGGTAGTCTTTTTTTTTATTTAAAAAAAATTTTTTTTTAAAAGAAGACATACCTGTAAAAGAGAAAGAAAATCAAGTCAGAAACAAAGCATGTTCTTAGAGGTAGTCTTTTTGTTAATATGTGAATTTGATACAGTTTAAAAACAAACAACAACGACGACGACGATGACGACGGCAACGACATCAACGACAACGACAAGAACGACGACGACAACAACAACAACAACAGTAATAACGTCCACGCAAGGCTAGGAGATCATTATTGACGAGTATTTTTAAAATGTTTCCCTACAAAATTTAGAAAAAGAGGGGGTTAGTTACCGCCAAGGACACAGACTAAACAAAGTACAGGACAAAACATAATGCATTTCGACCTCTTGGGTCTTCTTCAGGCAAAAACAAATAACATTTAGGACAGTGAAAACGAAGAACGAGAAACCACTTAGCTTCTTATGTTCGGCGCAAAATAAAAAAAAGAGAAGCTAAGTGGTTTCTCGTCCTTCGTTTTCACTGTCCTAAATGTTATTTGTTTTTGCCTGAAGAAGACCCAAGAGGTCGAATTGCATTGTGTTTTGTCATGTACTTTGTTTGTCTGTGTCCTTGGCGGTAACTAACCCCCTCTCTTTCTAAATCTTGCTGCATTTCCCGCCTTCAGTCACTCCGTTTTGAAACATGTGTCCCTACTTTCGAAATACGGTAAAGCATCAACGTGATAAGTCATGGCTATCCTAGCTCACCAATCGCCCCTACCCCGCCCCTATCCCAACCCTATCGTTTCTCCTGATCCGCCCCTGTTGGGTTGGATCCGCCTCTGGTGCAGCAGAATGTGGACTTGCGTTGGCACCAGTAGGCAATAAAGCCCAAAATTCTGATACCATACTTGGCCAGACGCT
>CM065720.1:80805671-80813171 GCA_033310375.1 Conus canariensis | reverse complement strand
GAAATGAAGGGGGGGGGGGGGGGGGGGGGAGGGGGGCGAAAATGCAAAGGAAGGAAGGTGGGAGGTGGGGGGAAGGCTAAATCCTTCTATCATTGGGAGCATTTGCAATTCCACTGTCTCCTAATTGAAGACAAACGAGGAAGTAGTATCATCTGTATGGCGGAGTCTTCTGAACGAAGGTTGCGGGAACTTCCAGACTGACATTGCCCATGGTTGTGTCTCTTGGGGCTGGGTTGAGACATGCAAGAATGCCCGAAAATTCAGGGAGAAAAAAGTCATAAAAACACAACCATACACAGACGGACGGACAGACAGACGAACATACACAGACGCACAGACAGACAGACAGACGGAATGAGACACACACATACACACACACACCAAAACAACACAAAACACACACACAGACACACACACACAGACACACAGACACAACACACAGACACACAACACACACACACACACACACTCACACACACACAACGCACGCACACACACACACACGCGCGCGCACAAACACACACACATATGCACGCACGCAATCACACACGCAATCACACACACACGCACGCACGTATGCGCGCGAGCGCGCGCGCGCGCGCACGCACCCACACCACACACACACACACACACACACACACACGCGCGCGCGCGGGTACACACCCCGCCGTTTTGGTTTAAAACCCAATTTCGTTCACATTTGAACCTTTCGAAAGGGTTGCTTACTGTCTAAGCTTGATTTCCACTATTATCCAGTTGTTCAGTCTAAAAATGGGTCAGCAATAGAACACTGCATCTCCTTTTGGTTAATCCAAGAATGGGATTTCAAATCAATTCTTTGCCTGATCCCCGTGCGTTGGAAACTCAACGGACCTAACCAGCTCACTGAGATAAATTTCATTTCAAGAGTGAATGTTCTTCTATATATCTTAAAAATGGGACACGCACGTTAGAACAAAGTGTTTACAAGTTCTGTTTCGACTTTCAGAATCGTAAAAAGATACTAGATCTAATGCTTTTATTTTGTTTTTGTTTTACACATCATGGACAGTTTGAGGGAACATTAAACAGAAATGTGTTGAAAACCAACATTTTTTTTAAAAAAGAGAGTACTTATATAGTACCTTTCCCCGGCCAGAGACCAAACTCTAAGCGCTTTACAATCCGCATTCTCGTTTACACGACGGGCTGCCTACCTGGGTAGAGCCGACAAAAGAACTTCCTGCTGTTGCTTCATTCAGTCGTTTCCCGTGTCATTCAGTCAACATCGTTTACTGAATTTAACAACTCTTTCATTCTTTCGATTTTTCACGCAGACTGCATGCTATGTGTAACGTTCACCCATACCAACGGCCAAACTGGCCTTCTCTTCCGAAAGTCGGTGATGGGTTTTACGTGTGTGCAAGATGTTATGAGTCCGTTCACACACGGAACCTCGGTTTATAGTCTCATTCGAAGGACTATTTGGGAATTGGAGTCAAAACCAATGCTAACTCCGAGGGAAAAATCCCCCTGTACCGAAACGGCCCGGCGGAGATTCGAACCCGCAATCTGAGGATCACCAAGCTTACTAGTCCGGCGCTCTACCAACCGAGCTATTCCGGCCCCCATTTTCAGTCATACTCTTCTTCTTTACTATATTTCATTTCGGTCTTAGAGGCCCCGACATACTTCTGCCATTTTTCAAGCTTGCAAAACAAGGCCTCATCAAATTGCTCAGCATGTCTGTCAGGTATATGGTGTTAATATTTCGAGAAGATTAATCTGTTTACGTGGAGGAACATCTAACATTTAGTTAGACTGTTGCTGCCATTAAACAAGAGCGTTAAACGCAGCGTCTGTGGTATATTTCAAATTCTTCAGGCATATAGAAAGTGTTGTTTCTTCCCTGTCGTCACACATTGGCCATGCAGGGCAGTATCTACAGTCTCACTACCTAATTGCTGTGTTGTTACAAAAAGCTGGCATATTGTGAATGGTGACCAGAATGTGAAAACTCTGTCTGTCTGAATGTCTGTCTGTCTGTCTGTCTGTCTCTACTCCCCCAGTCACAGATCATAACATAACTAACCCCCTCTGATGAAAACAACAGAAGGCACAGAACAAACCACAAGAGCGCAGCGTGCGCATAGCTCAAGGCTATTTCTTTCCAACACCTTTCTGTTTCCCCTACACTAATGCACATCTTCGGTGCAAAAAGCAGGTAAACTAGTTTCCGTTGAGAACTGTTTCTGCTTAAGTTAGAGCAGTCATTCTCTGCAGATGGCTGGAGATAGTAAAAACATATTCAGGAAAGTGCGGGGGTTGTTTAGTGTGTGTCACTGGAGACGCTAAAACTCTTGGTGCTATCATAAGCATGCAAGGGTTATTCGGTGTACGTCACAGGAGACGCTAAAACGCTTGGTCCTATCATAAGCGCGCAGTATGAATGATGTTTCTTGTGAATCTATTTCTCACGAGTATCATTTCACAACGTGCTAGTCATGGAAACACGTGGCCATCATGAATGAGTCAATGAAAGGCGCTGATGGTAGACAAATGACTGCGTCTCGCTTTAAGACGGAAAAAAAAGCCAGACGGAAGTAAGCGTAGAGTACAGTCTGTCACGCAGTCTGAGATCAGAAAGGAACACCACAACATCACTTTTATCCCCCTTCTTCTTCTCGATCAGCATGAAGAGAAAGTCTGAAAAGTTGTAGCCCTTCATGCCCTACTCTTATGGTGACAATATGTTCGATTTTCTCTTCACATCTTTGCCCTTGGTCAGTTCGTGTCGGGGTTGCCGGTACTGGTCAGTTCACGAGAACAGTGCTGGACGGGCGTGCTGGCGCCCACCGGAAGGGAGCTCTCACTCACGCTGGCTCTGCGACAGCCAGGAAAATACTTAGTGTAGGTGGTGTCCTACGTGTGTTGGATCAGAACAGGCTCTACTGAAAACAAGCAAGGTGACTTGCAGCAGTGCAGTGTCTCCTCTAGGTGGGTTGCCTCATGACGACTTGACATGACAATGAACAGCTCCCTTTAGACTGCTGGTTCAGGGTTGTGACGGGTCTGACCAGAGTGTGGCTAGGGACGGCGAGCCGGAAAGAGAGACGCGGCCATGGTTTGGTTCCGTCGGGGTCACCGGTATCGGCGAGTCCATGGGGGCTGTCGTTGGACGGACGTGGTGGCGCCCTCCGGAGGGAGAGCTCACTCACGCCGGCTCCGCGACTAAGCAATTATTGTCGTCAGTAGGGGGCCTAGTAGGTGGTGTCCTGCGTATGTTAGATCAGAACAGGCGCCACTGAACACCACCGAAGTGACTCGGCAGCAGTGCAGTGTCTCCTCCGGTGGGTTGCCTCTTGACGACTTGACATTGACTGCTCCCTGTGGATTGCCGGTGCCGGGGATGCGGCGGGGCCGACCGGGCTGTGGCTGTCGACGGGGCGTCGGAATGAGCGGCGTGGGTGCACTGCCTCTGAGGTGGCGCAGAGGTTGGGACAGCAAAAAAAAAAAAAAAAAAAAAAAAAAAAAAGACGCGGGGGTAATGGCACTGGGGTGGCACAGAAGGTAAGACATAAAAGAAAAAAAAAGCAGCGGACTAGAAAGGCCGTTTCCAATTTTAAATATTTTTCGTTTTGATCGATTTAGATAGTCGAAGACTAATTAATTTGTTGGACAGAATTAGAAAGCCAAAGGAAACAGGGGCGAAACCCCAAGCAGTCTGATTCAATTGATGATTACCTCCCTGCAGCAGTCAGACCGCCGGCAGTGCAAGGCAAATAAAGTGCTCCACCCTGTAGCGTTTTGCCGTGGGCATTTCATCGTGAGGCACGCTTTAATTAAACGAAACAGTTTCACAAAACTCATTGTTCCATTCTGATCTTGCCTGTCTTTGAATATCGTGTTTGACATGGAAACATTTCCCTGTGACTTTGGCATAAGCGGGGTGGGTGTGTGGGGGAGGGGAGGGAGGGGAAACAAACAATTAAAACCGATTAAAAACGGTTAAAACATCATAACAAAAAGAAAAACAAAAAGCATTAGAAAACAATCAATCCACAAATCGAACAAAGAAACACTGATGTTCTTTTCGGATGGGTTAAATGGAAGATGGACAGAAAAGATGAGGGAAGCGAAAGACGTGGTGAGCTACAAAGAAAAGGAAAGAAGAAAGGAAAGAAAAGATAAATTAAAGAAAGGAGGAGGGAGGGGGTAGATCAGGAATAGAAAACAGAGAGACAGAAAGAGAGAGAGAGAGAGAGAGAGAGAGAGAGAGAGAGAGAGAGAGACACACACACACACACACACACACACACACACACACACACACACACACACACAAAGAGAGAGGGTACTCAGAAAAAAAAATTATTATCATCATTGTTCTTGTTATTGTTTTTGTTATTATTAATATTATCATTATTATTATTACTATTATTATTATTACTATCATTATCATCATTGTTATTATTGGCATTATCGTTTTAAATTTTCTCGTTCTTCTTCCTGTTTTTGTTCTTGTTCTTCTCGTTCTCCTTGTTCTTGTTCTTGTTTTTGTTCTTCTTGTTTTTCTTGTTCTTCTTGTTCTTGTTCTTAGTCTTCTTCTTCTTCTTCTCCTTATTCTTCTTCTTCTTCTGAAACGGCCCTTTGCGGTCGGCTGGGATATAAGCAACATTACCTTACCTTACCTCTTCTTCTTCTCAGTGGTATTCCCTGTATGTTCTCTCAACACTGTTACACATCTTCGGTGCAAAAGCAGCTAAACTAGTTTCCACTGACAACGCTTTCCGCTCCAATTGGAGCCGTCCTTCTCTGCAGACAGATGACTGTAATAAACACTGTTCCAGAAAGTGCTGGGGCTGTTCAGTCCATGACAGCTGACTGTAATAAACACTGTTCCAGAAAGTGCTGGAGCTGTTCAGTCCATGACAGCTGACTGTAATAAACACTGTTCCAGAAAGTGCTGGGGCTGTTCAGTCCATGTTACAGGACTCACCAACATGTTGGACCCCAAAACAAGAATGCAGTATGATGTTTCCTCTCTCTTTCTCTCTGTCTCTCTCTGTCTCGCTGTCTCTGTCTCTGTCTGTCTGTCTGTCTGTCTGTCTGTCTGTCTGTCTGTCTCTCTCTCTCTCTCTCTCCTCTCTCTTCTCTCTTGTGTGTAGGTGGATAAGTGTGAATGGAATGGAATAAGACTAAGAATAGAATAAACAAATGAAGAATGAGAAGGAGGAAATGGAGAGAGAGAGAGAGAGAGAGAGAGAGAGAGAGAGAGAGAGAGAGAGAGAGAGAGAATGAAGGAACGAAATAAAAAATAAGGTGCCAGAAAACAGAATGAATGAATAAATGAAAGTACGAATGAATGAAAGAGACAGATGAACGAGCGACAAAATTGACTTAAGAAATTAAAAAAAAGGACGAACGAATAAAAGTACGAAAGAATAAAAGATCGAATGAATTAAGGAATGAATAACAAAAGAAGGCAAGAGAAAAAATCCCTACCCTCAAAAAAAATAAAGAAGAAGGTGTGTTTGATTAAAAAAGAAGTGAAATAAATATTGCTCTACTCAAATACGCTGCCTGTTTTGTAAAGTAGAGCAAGGATTGCAGATCGATCAGAACTTGGTCTTTACCGGAGGACAGGCGCTGTACGCACTCGTAAAAATGAAGAAGAAGAAGAAGAAGAAGAAGAAGAAGAAGAAGAAGAAGAAGAAGAAGAAGAAGAAGAAGAAGAAGAAGAAGAAGAAGAGAGATGAGAGAGAATGAGAAAGAAGAAGAAGAGACGAAAAACAAAAAAAGAAAAATGAAAAATAAGATATGACACAATTATGTATATATAAATAATAAACACAGTATAAATGTATAATGATGAAATGATACAATACATAACAACAAAAAAAAGCAAATATATAAAAATAATGATATAATGAGAACATTATTGATGTATAATAATTAATAATCAATAATAAAAAAACCATTCAACAACCAATAGTAATAAATTTGATTAATAAATTTAAATGATAATATCACTAAGATCATCGATCATTCATAGTTATAACAACATTATATCATTATTTATTACTTACGCACACTAACAACAACCCCAAATGATTAAATTGATGAACTATATTAATGGATGATGGTGAGGGAGGTAGATGTATGAGACAATGCATGATTGGTGGACTGATGATGAGGGATGATAGTAATAATAACAATTATAATAATAATAACAATAACAATAATGCTGATAACTAATAAACGTTGATAACAATAACAATAACGCTGATAATAACAATAATAAAATATAATGATGATGATAAGAATAATAACAACAACAATAATGATAATGATAACAATAATAATCGCTATCTCAGCATGCTGAACAAAATCATCTTTGCGACTCAATGTATGTTTGATTATCATATGGTCTTTATGTATTGATGATGCTTTCTCATGGTAACCCAGTATTTTCTTTTTCTGGTCCCGCCTTTCTTCTTTAAAAACTACACAATTCATGAATTCTACCATGAAATTAATATATACATTCATTGACTTGGAGGATTTTGTTTTTATTTGTTATGTGTTATTGTTGCTATTTTAAAACAGAAAAGTATGTTTATTTTGTCCATTTTTGAAGTTTCTTTACTTTCACTTCTTTTTTTTTAACTCTTGATAAAAAGGGTAATCAGCGAGAAAACTGACACGGTTTAAAATTAAGAAAGCGATGTGTATTCTACGCGATATCTGTCTTTCAATAACGTTTTGGACACAATCAACTAAGGAGTTTCCTGTTGTGATTTACATTAAACAATGTAGGATTCTAGAAGCATAATATAATATCAGACCCCAAAATGATATCGTTTCCAAAAAGCACAATAATTTAGTTTAAGAACAAAATTGTTATTTGTTTACATCTGTCTTGAATGGCTAAATCCAACCGATTTCATTTCCGATTAAATCCAACCGTTTCCTAAAAGCATCCTGAAGTATATTTTCCTTAAAAAAATGATAACCATACCCGTCATCGTTTGTATGGAGAATCGTGTGTATTATCCTTTACAATAATTTCAACCCTGTTTTCTAAATCTTTAGGGTCATTGAAAAAAAATTCGTTCCGGTTGAAATCTGAAGTCAGTTTATAGCCCTCTTTATGACAGCAGTCTGGCTTTGTGCCATCTTCCACGAAACAAACCAAAAACAACAACAAACAAACAAACATTAGGATAGTTGATTTGTTGCTGTTGTTGTTTCTGCTTTTCAATCCTCCCATCTTTTAATTAAGATATGAATATAGAGGCGAATAATAATAGTTGTGACGAGCGCACCTTCAAGATGAATATCGGGGTTGCCATTTTATTCATTTTGGTTTTTGCAATGGATGGATATAAAGATGCACGTAGCTCAGATTAAACAGAACACTCCATTATGACATAGTGTCACTGAAAAAAAATCACAACTGAGTTTCTGGCTTGCATATCTCACTCGAAATTATGATTAAGCCACATTCTTAATTGCTTT
>CM065720.1:80765671-80795671 GCA_033310375.1 Conus canariensis | reverse complement strand
TCTCCTCCTGCTTCCTGCATTCCTTGCTTTGTTCTCTCCTCTGTTTGTTCTCTCTCGTTCCTCTTCTTGTTGTTCTCTCCTCCTTCTTCTGCATCCTTCTTTGTTCTCTCCTTGCTTCCTATTCCTTGCTTTGTTCTCTCCTCCTTGCTTCCTGCATTCCTTGCTTTGTTGTCTCCTGTTGCTTCCTCATCCTTGTTTGTTCTCTTCCTCGTTCTTCTCTGTTCCTTGCTTTGTTCTCTCCTCCTTCTTTCCTGCATTCCTTGCTTTGTTCTCTCCTTGCTTCCTCATTCCTTGCTTTGTTCTCTCCTCCTTGCTTCCTCATTCCTTGCTTTGTTCTTCCTCGTTGCTTCCTGCATTCCTGCTTTTTCTTCCCCTTGCTTCTGCATTCCTTGCTTTTTCTCCTCCTTGCTTCTTGCATTCCTTGCTTTGTCTTCCTCTTGCTTCCTGCTTCCTTGCTTTGTTCTTCTTCTGCTTCCTTGCTTTGTTCTCTCTCTCTTGCTCCCTGCATTCCTCTCTTGTTCTCTCCTCCTTGCTTCCTGCATTCCTTGCTTTGTTCTCTCCTCTTGCTTCCTGCCTTCTCCTTGCTTTGTTCTCCTCGTTGCTTCCTGCATTCCTGCTTTGTTCTCCTCCTTCTTCCTCTCCTTGCTTTGTTCTCTCCTCCTTGTTCCTCCTTGCTTTGTTCTCTCCCTCTTCTTGCATTCCTGCTTTCTCCTTCTCTGCATTCCTTCTTCCTCTCCTCCTTGCTTCCTGCATTCCTTGCTTTGTTCTCTTGCTTCCTGCATTCCTTGCTTTGTTCCTCCTCCTTGCTTCCTGCATTCTTCTTTTTCTCTCTCTTGCTTCTTCTCTCTTGCTTTTTCTCTTGTTCTGCATTCCTTGCTTTGTTTCTCTCTCCTTGCTTCCTGCTTCCTGTTTGCTTCTCTTGTTCCTGCTTCCTTGCTTGTTCTCTCCTCTTGCTTCCTTCCTTGCTTGTTCTTCTTCTTCTTCTTGTCTGTTCTTGCTTTGTTCCTCTTTGTTTCTTGCTTCTGTTCTTGCTTGTTCTCCTCTTGTTCCTACTCTCTTCTTTGTTTCTCTTGCTTCCTGCATCCTTGCTTTTTCTCCTCTTGCTTCCTCTTCCTTGCTTTGTTCCTCCTCCTTGCTTCTGCTTCCTTGCTTTGTCTTCTTCCGCATTCCTGCTTTGTCTCTTCTGCTTTGCTTCTCTCTGCTTCCTTGCTTTGTTCTTGCTTCCTGTTCCTTGCTTTGCTTCCCTTGCTTCCTGCATCCTTGCTTTGTTCTCTCCTCTTGCTTCCTGCATCCTTGCTTGTTCTCTCCTTGCTTCCTCATTCCTTGCTTTGTTCTCTCTCGTTGCTTCCTGCATCCTTGCTTTTTCTCTCCTCCTTGCTTCCTCATTCCTTGCTTTGTTCTCTCCTCTTGCTTCCTTGCATTCTTCTTTGTTTCTCCCTTGCTTCTTGCATTCTTGCTTTGTTCTTCCTCCTGCTTCTTGCATTCCTTCTTGTTCTCTCCTCCTTGCTTCTTGCATCCTTGCTTTGTTCTCTCCTTGCTTCTGCATTCCTTGCTTGTTCTCTCCTTCTTCTTTTCCTTGCCTTTGTTCTCTCCTCCTTGCTTCCTGCATTCCTTGCTTTGTTCTCCTGTTGCTTCCTGCATCCTTGCTTTGTTCTCTCCTCTTGCTTCCATCCTTGCTTTGTCTCTCTCGTTGCTTCTGCTCCCTTCTTTTTCTCTTCCTTTTGCTTCCTCTTCCTTGCTTTGTTCTCTCCTTGCTTCCTGCATTCCTTGCTTTGTTCCTCCCTTGCTTCCTGCTTCCTTCTTTTGTTCTCTCTCTTCTGCTTTCCTTCTTTTTCTCTCCTCCTTGCTTCCTGCATTCCTTGCTTGTTCTTCTCTTGCTTCTGCATTCCTTGCTTTGTTCTCTCTCTTGCTTCCTGCTCTTGCTTTTTCTCCTCTGCTCGCCTTCTTTTCTTCTGTCCTCTTCTTTCTCTTTTTGTCCTCTTTTTTTCCTTCTGTTTTCTCTCTCTCTTCTTTTTCTCTCTTCTCTCTTGCTTTCCTCTTCTCGACTCTCTCCTTCTCGCCTTGCGTTCCTCCTCTTGCTTCTGCATTCCTTGCTTTGTTCTCTCCTCTTGCTTCTGCATTCCTTGCTTTGTTCTCTCCTCTTGCTTCCTGCATTCCTTGCTTTGTTCTCTCCTCCTTGCTTCCTGCATTCCTTGCTTTGTTCTCTCCTCGTTGCTTCTTGCATTCCTTGCTTTGTTCTCTCCTCGTTGCTTCCTGCATTCCTTGCTTTGTTCTCTCCTCCTTGCTTCCTGCATTCCTTGCTTTGTTTTCTCGTGCTTCCCATCTTGCTTTGTTCTCTCCTCTTGCTTCCCTGGCTTGCCCTGCTTTTGTTTTTCTCCTCCTTGCTTCCTGCATTCCTTGCTTTGTTCTCTCCTCCTTGCTTCCTGCATTCCTTGCTTGCTTCTTGCTTCCTGCATTCTCTTTTTCTCTCTGTTGCTTCCTGCATTCCTTGCTTTGTTCTTGCTTCCTGCATTCCTTGCTTTGTTCTCTCCTCCTTGCTTCCTGCATTCCTTGCTTTGTTCTCTCCTCGTTGCTTCCTGCATTCCTTGCTTTGTTCTCTCCTCTTGCTTCCTGCATTCCTTGCTTTGTTCTCTCCTCGTTGCTTCCTGCATTCCTTGCTTTGTTCTTGCTTCCTGCATTCCTTGCTTTGTTCTCTCCTCCTTGCTTCCTCACCTTCGTCTTTTTGCTTTGTTTCTCTCTGTCCTGCATTCCTTGCTTTGTTCTCTCCTCGTTGCTTCCTGCATTCCTGCTTTGTTCTCTCTCTTGCTTCCTCTTCCTGCTTGTTCTTGCTTCCTGCATTCCTTGCTTTGTTCTCTCCTCCTTGCTTCCTGCATTCCTTGCTTTGTTCTTCTCCTCTTGCTTCCTGCCACATTCCTTGCTTTGTTTCTTTGCTTCCTGCATTCCTTGCTTTGTTCTCTCCTCTGCTTCCTGCATTCCTTGCTTTGTTCTTGCTTCCTGCATCCTTGCTTTGTCTTCCTCTTGCTTCCTCATTCCTTGCTTTGTTCTCTCCTCGTTGCTTCCTGCATCCTTGCTTTGTTCTCTCCTCGTTGCTTCCTGCATCCTTGCTTTGTTCTCTCCTCCTTGCTTCCTCATTCCTTGCTTTGTTCTCTCCTCTGCTTCCTGCATTCCTTGCTTTGTTCCTCCTCGTTGCTTCCTGCATTCCTTGCTTTTCTTCTTGCTTCCTGCATCCTTGCTTGTTCTCTTCTTGCTTCTGCATTCCTTGCTTGTTCTCTCCTCGTTGCTTCCGCATTCCTTGCTTTGTTCTCTCCTCGTTGCTTCCTGCATTCCTTGCTTTTTTCTCTGCTTCCTGCTTCTGCATTTCTTTCCTTGTCCTTTGCTTGTTCTTGCTTCTGCATCCTTGCTTTGTTCTGTGCTTCCTGCATTCCTTGCTTTGTTCTCCCTCCTCTTGCTTTCCTGCATTCCTTGCTTTGTCTTCCTTGCTTCCTGCATTCCTTGCTTTGTTCTTGCTTCCCATCCCTTGCTTTGTTCTCTCCTCGTTTGCTTCCTGCATTCCTTGCTTTGTTCTCTCCTCGTTGCTTCCTGCATTCCTTGCTTTGTTCTCTCCTCCTTGCTTCCTGCATTCCTTGCTTTGTTCTCTCCTCTTGCTTCCTGCATCCCTTGCTTTGTTCTCTCCTCTTGCTTCCTGCATTCCTTGCTTTGTTCTCTCCTCCTTGCTTCCTGCATTCCTTGCTTTGTTTCTCTGTTTTCCTGCATTCCTTGCTTTGTTCTCTCCTCCTTGCTTCCTGCATTCCTTGCTTTGTTCTCTCCTCGTTGCTTCCTGCATTCCTTGCTTTGTTCTCTCCTCCTTGCTTCCTGCATCCTTGCTTTGTTCTTTCTTGCTTCCTGCATTCCTTGCTTTGTTCTCTCCTCCTTGCTTCCTGCATTCCTTGCTTTGTTCTTGCTTCCTGCATTCCTTGCTTTGTTCTTCTCCTCCTTGCTTCCTGCATTCCTTGCTTTGTTCCTCTCCTGCTTCTATCTTGTTCTTGCTTGCATCCCTTGCTTTGTTCTCTCCTCCTTGCTTCCTGCATTCTTGCTTTGTTCTCTCCTCTTGCTTCCTGCATTCCTTGCTTTGTTCTCCTCCTTGCTTCCGCATTCCTTGCTTGTTCTCTCCTCCTTGCTTCCTGCATTCCTTGCTTTGTTCTCTCCTCCTTGCTTCCTGCATTCCTTGCTTTGTTCTCTCCTCATTCCTTCCTGCATTCCTTGCTTTGCTTCCTCGTTTGCTTCCTGCATTCCTTGCTTTGTTTCCCTTGCTTCCTGCATTCCTTGCTTTGTTCTCTCTCTTGCTCCTGCTTTCCTTCCTTGTTCTTCCTCTTGCTTCCTGCATTTCCTTTGCTTTGTTCTTCCTCTTTTTCTCTCATTCCTTCTTTGTTCTTTCTTCTTCCTGCTTCTTCTTTTTTTCCTCTCTTCTTCCTCTTCCTTGCTTTGTTTCTCCTCCTTGCTTCCTGCATTCCTTGCTTTGTTCTCTTCCTCTTGCTTCCTGCATTCCTTGCTTTTGTTCTCTCCTCCTTGCTTCCTCATTCCTTGCTTTTTCTCTCCTCCTGCTTCCTGCATTCCTTGCTTTGTTTTGCTTCTCATTCCTTGCTTTGTTCTCTCCTCTTCTTCTGCATTCCTTGCTTTGTTCTTGCTTCCTGCATTCCTTTGCTTTGTTTCTCTTTCTTCCTGCATTCCTTCTTTTCTTTCTTGCTTCTCATTCCTGCTTGTCTCTCCTCCTTCTTCCTTTCCTTGCTTTGGGGGGGGGGGGGGGGGGGGGGGGGGCCCCCCCCCCCCCCCCCCCCCCCCCCCCCCCCCCCCCCCCCCCCCCCCCCCCCCCCCCCCCCCCCCCCCCCCCCCCCCCCCCCCCCCCCCCCCCCCCCCCCCCCCCCCTCCTCGTTGCTTCCTGCATTCCTTGCTTTGTTCTCTCCTCCTTGCTTCCTGCATTCCTTGCTTTGTTCTCTCCTCGTTGCTTCCTACATTCCTTGCTTTGTTCTCTCCTCGTTGCTTCCGGGGGGGGGGGGGGGGGGGGGGGGGGGGGGGGGGGGGGGGGGGGGGGGGGGGGGGGGGGGGGGGGGGGGGGGGGGGGGGGGGGGGGGGGGGGGGGGGGGGGGGGGGGGGCCCCCCCCCCCCCCCCCCCCCCCCCCCCCCCCCCCCCCCCCCCCCCCCCCCCCCCCCCCCCCCCCCCCCCCCCCCCCCCCCCCCCCCCCCCCCCCCCCCCCCCCCCCCCCCCCCCCCCCCCCCCCCCCCCCCCCCCCCCCCCCCCCCCCCCCCCCCCCCCCCCCCCCCCCCCCCCCCCCCCCCCCCCCCCCCCCCCCCCCCCCCCCCCCCCCCCCCCCCCCCCCCCCCCCCCCCCCCCCCCCCCCCCCCCCCCCCCCCCCCCCCCCCCCCCCTCGTTGCTTCCTGCATTCCTTGCTTTGTTCTCTCCTCCTTGCTTCCTGCATTCCTTGCTTTGTTCTTGCTTCCTCATTCCTTGCTTTGTTCTCTCCTCCTTGCTTCCTGCATCCTCTTTGTCTTGCTTCTGCATTCCTTGCTTTGTTCTCTCCTCCTTGCTTCCTGCATTCCTTGCTTTGTTCTCTCCTCCTTGCTTCCTGCATCCCTTGCTTTGTTCTCTCCTCCTTGCTTCCTGCATTCCTTGCTTTGTTCTCTCCTCCTTGCTTCCTGCATTCCTTGCTTTGTTCTCTCCTCCTTGCTTCCTGCATTCCTTGCTTTGTTCTCTTCTTGCTTCCTGCATTCCTTGCTTTGTTCTCTCCTCCTTGCTTCCTGCATTCCTTGCTTTGTTCTTCTCTTGCCTCTGCATTCCTTGCTTTGTTCTCTCCTCCTTGCTTCCTGCATTCCTTGCTTTGTTCTTGCTTCCTACATTCCTGCTTTGTTCTCTCCTCCTTGCTTCCTGCATTCCTTGCTTTGTTCTGCTTCGACTTCCTTGCTTTGTTCTTCTTCCTTTGCTTTCATTCCTTGCTTTGTTCTTGCTTCCTACTTCCTGCTTTGTTTCTTCTTTCTTTCCTACATTTCCCTTGCTTTTTCCTTTCTTTCCTTCTGTCTTTCCTCCTTCTTTCTTTTCTTTTTTTGTTTTGTTTTTCTTTCTTTCTTCTTTCTTTCTTCTTTCTTTCTTTCTTTTCCCTCCTGTCTTCCCTGGCCCCTTCCTTCTTTTCTTTTGTTTTGTTTTCTTTCTTTCTTCTCCTTTCTTTCTTCTTCCTCTGTCTTCCCTGCCTTCCTTTTTTCTTTTTTTGTTTTCTTTCTTTTTCTTCCTTTCTTCTTTCCCTCCTGTCTTCCCTGGCCCCTTCCTTCTTTTCTTTTGTTTTGTTTTCTTTCTTTCTTTCTTTCTTCCCTCCTTTTTTTTATTGGTTCCTTCCGTTTTTTTTTTTCCTTTTCCTTTCTGTTTCTTGCTTTCTTTCTTTCTTTCTTCTTTCTTTCTTTCTTTCTCTCCTTCTTTCTTACATTTTCTTCCCTGCTTTCTAATATCCTTCCTTCCTTTCTTTCGATCTGTAATGCTTTCTTGTGATGTGATGATTTTCTTTCCCCCAATCAATGCACATTTCCAGCCAAGAATTTATCACATCTTTCCTGCTGGGCGTATGTATATCATGATTATCTATCTATTTTGATAGCACGACTGTATGCAGATTGGAAAACATTTCCTGCCCCGATATCTACGAATGTATTTGTTTGTTTGTTGATTTTCGTGATGATTTATTTCTGTGTATCTTTTCTGTTCATTATTTCCATATCTCTTTCTTTCTTGTTCTCCTTATTTCTTTTTCTCAGGGTGAAGAAAACAGACAACAGAATGACTAAAAGTAAGCCAAATTACAAATAAACTCACGAAATAAGATGCAAAGTAACGTACATTCATTAAACGACACGAAACAGATAAGTGAAATTGTAACAAATACATCTTTTTCACACGTCATTATTGACAGACTGTCAAATAAAAAATATACATGTTTTCTTATGCCTATTTCATGCAACCCGTGAAGAAGATGTTTGTCGGAAATTCACGTGTGTGGTCCGTGTTCTGTGTTAAAGAGGCGTTACTCAACACCTTGCTCTTGTGCGTTTAATTGAATTTTGGTTTCTTCTCTTCATTGTTCAGGCATGCTTTAGATCGTTTTCTATTTATCTTAGTCTAATACAGGGTAGCGTTTTCTTCTCTTCCCTCACCATGCTCATTTATTCATATCACCCCGCATTGCACCAGTTTCACCATCATTATCAGAACTGTTATCCAAAGTACGCACGCACCCGCTGCTCTTCTCTCTCCAGCATGCAATCTTTTAGAGGGGTTTTCACATCTTGGCATCGGTTTCGTTGCTGTTCCTCGTCGTTCAGCTCCGGCTCTGTTTTAACATGGGAGCCATCGATGGACGCCAACGTTCTCGCGTTTCTGATTGGCTTTGCCTTGGACTCTTCCCTCCACACTCCACCGATCCCCGTGGTGCTCTCACGTGTCACAGGCTCTGCCTCTTTCCACTCTTTGGGGCAATTCCAGAGAGTTCGGCGCCAGAGTGGTCAGCAAGCTTTGGAGGGGGTGGGAGTGGGGGGTGGGGGTGGGGGAATAAGGGGAAGAATCCCAGTTGTGATCGAATTTGAAGCTGTGATTTTTGGAACATATTTCAAGCGTGCGAGTGTGCGTGTGCGTGCGCGCGCGCGCGCGGTGTGTGTGTGCGTGTGAATGTGTGTATGTGTGTGTGTGTGTACGTGTATGCATGCATGTGTGTGTGTGTGTGTGTGTGTGTGTGTGTGTGTGTGTGTGTGTGTGTGTGTGTGTTGGGTATGGGTGGGTGGGTGCGTGCAAGCGTGCGTGCGTGCATGCGTGCGTGTCCGCGAGCTTGTATGTGTGCGTGTGTGTGTGTGTGTGTGTGTGTGTGTGTGTGTGTGTGTGTGTGTGTGTGTGTGTGTGTATGCGCGTTCATGCATGAGTGCTTGTGTGTGGGCGCGTGTAGATGCGTGCCAGCGTGCGTCAGTGCGTGCATGCATGCGCCAGCGTGCGTCAGTGCGTGCATGCATGCGCAAGCACGCGCGCGCGTGTGTGTGTGTGTATGTGAGTGTGTGTGTGTGTGTGTGCGTGTGTCCCTTAGCGCAAGTTCCTGCGTATCTAATCAGCCAATGCAGATGACGCTTCTTTTCTCTTCTGTATGCTTTCTGCCAGAATATCTGGAGGAGGTTAGACATACAGTGGCGTATACGTGACTGACACGGCCACACAACCTGCAGTTCCTCCTGGTCGTCTCAGAACGGTGTGGCCTCGCAGACATGAGGGATCCACGTCCTGTCTCGTTCCGTCCGCCCCTGCTATTTATCACCCTCTGGGTCCGTTCCAGGCAGGGGATTACGTTAAGTGGATTGTCGCAAGACAGAAGCCTCTATGTCGGCGGTGATGATGAATGGAACCACATGTGATCAGACTGTTTGTCTTCCATCAGAACCTGTCGGATGTAATGATACCTCACCAATACTTCTCTGACTGTGTTGGGTATTGATGTTATACTTCACCAGTACTTCTCTGACTGTGTTGGGTATTGGCGAACGTCTGCATGAACGTGCTCATAAACAGTTATCTGTTTTTGTTTTCTCCATTTCATTTCTTGACCTAAGACCGGCGACAATTTCTTTTTCTTTTCTCTTTTCCTTCTTTCTTTTTCTTCTTCTTCTTCTTCTTCTTCTTCTTCTTCTTCTTCTCTCTTCTTCTTCTTCTTCTTCTTCTCTTCTTCATACAAAGCTTACCTCTGTCAGCTAAGTGACTCAGACCGACGGCCTCCCAAACACACCAAGTTTCAGAAAATCTTTAAAGTTTGCCGCAAGTTTCACCGTATGTGCGCTGCGTCAGTCCCACATGGTGCCGCTGTCAGCCAAGTGACTCAAACTCACAGTCCCTCAAACACATAGTGTTAGACTCCCTTTAAAGTCTGCTAAAGGTTTTTATGCAGCACACGATCCGCCTCAGATCTTTCTTTCTTTTTGATAGTGTTTTTTTTTTCTCTTAAATTGTAGTCATCGAAATCTTTCCTTTCATCCGTAAACCATCAAGGATCACACATTCCTCCACATGCATCTCTCTTGACATCAAACTGATATCAAATCAGTCAGCTGAGTTAAAGCGTCTTGAAGTTTGTCAAGATGTAGATAGCTTTCGAATTACTCTCCGTCGCGGCTTACGACACGTCCTGACACGTGGTCCTGTTTTGAGAGCCCCCCCTACCCCCCCCCCCCCCCCCTCAAAGACTCTCAAATGCATTTTTGCTCTTTGTGCTGCCGATGAACAGAATTTTCGTCAAATATCCGACTTCTGTGACAACAAGTTTTGTTTTGTTTTTATCTTGAAAACCATCCCTGCAATTTCCGGGTCGACGCATGCTATATTGATGACTTGTGTCTGCTGCGCTTGCGCCGGAATGTCGGGAAGAAGTGGGAGATATATATGCATGGCTGAGACGACCACTAACTTGTCGCCAAATCGACAGCTCCACAAACACCAGGGAACCTTTCCTGTCTCACCCTTTCTCTGGCATCCATCAGGTTTTTTTTTGGATCCATTCCAGATTGATCGCCAGATAAGTGGATCGCCGCCAGGAAGATGACAAGAGATGTGCTATGCTGGTAAGAGATATGTTGTTACACGCATTGTTCATGGAGTTTTGTTTCCTTCTTGGCCGGATCTTGTCAGGCTTGGACAGTTACTATCACAAAAAGCTGAGGCAGGGAGATAAATGTGGTCTTCAGTGCATTGCTAATCTCAAATATCTATGATTTCTACATGCTACGATTCGTTAAACTACATGTTCCATTTGAGCGAAAAACAACAACAAGAAAATACAGATGTTCCTAATGTAACTGAACACTTTCGTGAAAGTTAGGGGAAAATTCAGAACAAAACAAATATAGAACTTTCAACAAGTTAAAGCTCACTGTAATTATTTACGTTCACAAGAAGATAGTTCGGGAAGTATACCCTCCATGTTGGGTGTTACAGTATTACCTGTAAATCTGGATTTTTTCGTCTGTTTATCTTAAGCATGGACTGGAATCACAGTTCTTATCTTCTACTTTCATACATATTGTCCGTGACTGTATAACTGTAGTCTTTCTTAATCGTTACTGGCTATTCATCCATTACTTCGTCGCATGGCATCGATTACTTTTCATGGACTGAATTTGTCTTGTTTTATCCTGGCTGTTTCTTTAGAAGCATCAGAGAAATCACAAAATACGCTTCGTAGCATGCGATATTTCAGATGTACTACTTTCACATTTTAGTTTGCTTTGAAAGTAAGAAATATGGAACTGAATTTGTGACGCCACCTAATCTGCTTATCTTCGTATCACGACTCAGTTCAATTCATGTTGGTTATAGCCCAGATGCCTGCGAGAGGCTTATCGTGGCTTTCATCGTATCACGACTCAGTTCAATTCATGTTGGTTATAGCCCAGATGCCTGCGACAGGCTTATCGTGGCTTTCATCGTATCACGACTCAGTTCAATTCATGTTGGTTATAGCCCAGATGCCTGCGAGAGGCTTATCGTGGCTTTCATCGTATCACGACTCAGTTCAATTCATGTTGGTTATAGCCCAGATGCCTGCGAGAGGCTTATCGTGGCTTTCATCGTATCACGACTCAGTTCAATTCATGTTGGTTATAGCCCAGATGCCTGCGAGAGGCTTATCGTGGCTTTCATCGTATCACGACTCAGTTCAATCATGCTATTATAGCCCAATTGCCTGCGAGAGGCTATCGTGGCTTTCATCTGGTCAAACTTAATTCCTTGAACAGAGGTTTAACGAAAGTCCACAACGTAATGAAATAATCTTCTAAAACGCACGAAAATTCCTTATTTTTTTTCTTTTTGCAAAATCTTAGATCAGATGAAAAGTTCCTCTTTCAGGACTCCAAAATGATATTTGACATGACTGCCAAATTGTCTGATAAGTGAAAAAAACCCACCTTGAACATATCTTTATCCAGAATTCGTTTTCCCAAGTGATGTAATCAAAACACACGCTACATTCAAAACAGCAGCAGCAGCAACAACAACAAAAGAACGACAGCAAATTCCCCCGAGTGTTCTCGTGCGAAGACAGATCAAATAATAACATGTTCTTCCCTAATATCCCATGTGAACACGCGCTGATTCAAGATTCTTCTGACGGTAATCTTATGTGAACGCATGTGCAGTTAAAATCTACCGATGATCTAGTCTGAACTAGTGTCAAATTACAACTTATTCTCCTGACTGATTTCATGTGAGTTAAATTACAGATTTTTTCTATTAATCTCATTTGAGTACGCAGCAGTTTAAGCATTTTCCCTTAATGATCTCCAAAGGAGGCAGGTTAAAGTGACCTTGTTCTTCCTAACGACCTTATGTGGACATCAGGGCAAAGAAAATCTTCTTTCTGGTGATCTCCAGCAAATTCAAATTAAATCAAAGGTCTTACTTTTAGTGATGCCATACGAAGTTACACGAATTCGTGCATTCATTTGCATTTTTGCTTGATGCTGGTGGTGGTGGTGCTGGTGGTGGTGCTGGTGCTGGTGCTGCTAATGATGATGATAATCATCATCATCATCGTCGTTACACATATGATTATTATAGTTATTATGATTATAATTATCATATTCATGATTATCGTCATCGTCATCACCAGCATCGTCGTCGTCGACATCATCATCATCATCATCATCATCATCATCATCATCATCATCATCATCAACATCATCATCATCATCACCTTCATTATTACAATTATCAATAGGTCACAGAGGAAACGTGACAACCATGCTTTACCACGCTGCTTCAATCTGAGTCTTCATCAGGACATTCCAGAATGAGGAAGACTGGCGGTGTCCCTCAGCCCTGCACGCATCCTGTGCATGCATGTGCCTCCGTAATCCACCCAGCACTGATATGCCTCGACAGCATCTGTATACACACAGGGCTCAACCGTGAACAGATCTACTCATGCGTGAGCCTGAAAGATGGAAGGGGAGGAGGACGGGGGGGGGGGGGGGGGGGGGGGGGGGGGAATCCTGTTCCGCATTTCAGCCACTACAAGCGGCCTGGGACTCCAATCTGTACTCTCCAGATTCAAAAGCAAGCGGTCTAACCACAAGGACATCGCATCCACAATTCTGATGTATTCATCAGGCTTTGAAAAAAAAAAAGAAGATAAGTTAAAGGGATGGTGGTGGTGATGGAGAATATAAGGCTTTGCGCTGTTTTATAACAGCAGCGTGTTTAAGCATTAAAGAAAAGGACTAGAGGAATCTTCGTGTCTGGAATGTATGACCCCTAACCCTCACCATTACTCCATCTTCACGTAACCCTGACCCTGACCCTATTCCTTTCTCACCATTACTCCATCTTCACGTAAGCCTGACCCTGATCCTATTTCTTTCTTAAGCCTCGCTTTGTGAAACCTTAGAAATGCCTTCACTGACAAACCTTAGAAATGCCTTCATTGACAAACCTTAGAAATGCCTTCACTGACAAACCTTAGAAATGCCTTCATTGACAAGAAATGCCTTCATTGACAAAGCTTAGAAATGCCTTCATTGACAAAGCTTAGAAATGCCTTCATTGACAAATCGTGCTCGCAGTGTGTGTGTGCAGAGGATGTCTTCTCCCTTCTCCGTCAATAATGGAAAGAACGGCGAACGTTTGATCACAGTCACTGTATGATCACTGTGTCTTCCGTCTGTACAGCTTGCGCAAGAATGACTGGAGAGAAATAGAGGATACCAGGACACCAATGATTGATCTTCAGTTCTAATGTGTCCGGTGTATACAACAGTACGTGGTAGGATGTTGTGTTCTTGTCTCGTCTCTTCTCCAATTCATCATTTTGTTTTATTTAGTTTTAGAAAGGAAGCGGATAAGGGCGATGAGCAGGCGACATGCATTATAGGACTCCATTGCTGTATACCTTCCACGATGATCAATGGTTATGACGCCATACAGTTTTGTTTCACTTACTGCAACGATTTTGAAAGTCTGACCCAAAAGTGTTTTCTTCAACTTTCCTCCAGTCCTACCGGTGATCTCAAATGTCAAGAAGGCTGCCAAACTCCCCCCCCCCTCCACCTCCTTCCCTCTTCACTTCCCCTGAAACTTCAGAGTCCTATGTACCAGAGTTCATTTTAGGGTACGTCCCTGGACGTCGGCAAAGCATAACTTTCTTTTTTTTTTCTTTTTTTTTTCTTTTCATCGAACTTCAAAGTTTACAACTGTGTGGAAGATTCCTCAGACATCTAACTGTCATCAGAGAGGCAAGCTCTTTGGTTTCCGTTCCAACTCCATCAGTAAGAGGTTCTGTGTTATTCGACCAGAATCAATGCAAGTCGAGTTTATTTCTCCTGTCGGCTGACTCTGGGTCAGAGTGTCTGGGCAGAGGCGGGAGATACATATCCATGGCTCCCACGGACATGGTGAAACGACTAGGGCTCTGTGAACATCACAGGTCCAGTCTCCTTCTCATCTCTTCTCTGTCCGCTCATCATTTTCTGGATCGATCACAGATACATGATCATGGAATTAGGGCTTGTTGCTGAAAAGAACTCCCAAAGTCTGCATTGGGAGCTAGAGACTTTTCGTTACGAAGAATTATTATTTCTTCTTCGCAAGAGATGGGATGGAGAACTATAAATGTGATATCCAACGATCGGGTAATAAAAGGTTGTGCAATTCGTGAATGCATTGATTTGGTGGAAATCGTATAGCTGAACCGAAAGAGTTCGAGGACCTGGGGCCTAACGGTTGCTATCAGTCACAGGTCCATTTACATGTTTGCAGCTGTAGAAAAGGCTCCATGCGTTTCAGAATGTTTCTTTCTGCTTCCTTTGCTCCTGTAGTCTTTCGTCAACCTGTATTTCTATCGCCATCAATCTTTTTCTCCTTTTTTCCCCCTGATGATTTCATGTCTCGGTGTGTATCTTTTCTGACCGATTACAATTCTGCAGACTTGAAAAAAAGTTTTCCTCCCCGCTTGCTTATTTATCGATTTATTTATCTGCCTGTGTCTTTGAAGAATTATTTTCATTATTTATTTATTTGCTTTTACTTATTTATTTATTGATCTCTTTATTTATTCATTCATTCATTTACCATTTTCGTGTTTACTTTTTCTTTTTTTTCTCTGGCAATACTGGGATATGTTAATGATTGATTCCTCTGTGTTCCTTTTCATATCTAGTAAAAGTTTCTTTTTTTTTCTTTCCTAACGTGTCCATTTCTTCATATCTGTTATATGCAGTGAATCTGTCACCGCCGTCATTAAAGCACCCTAAAACGCTAGTTCTATTTGCAACGCAATCTTTCAGCCTCCTTTGAAATCTTGGTGTGGACTTGAATGCTCTCTCCCTCGCCCTGCTCTATCTCTGTTCAACGTTGTATACACGGGTGGGTTCCCTTTTTTTTCTCTGCAGCTGCAGAAACTTCTACCAATTCCCCCCCCCCCCCCCCCCCCCCCCCCCCAGTTTCTGCCTCAGCTGTTTCTTTGAAACGCGCGGCCGGTCCATCAGCTCATCTCAAATGTCAGGAAGTGTGTCAAAACTTTTTTGGGGAAATGCCAGAGTGCTTGGCACCACAGTCGCCATTTAGTGCATGTTTCTAAAGACGCTGGTGTTTTTCGAAGCAAAGAAATCCTTAAGTCTGAGATATATGATTGAAAGTGGCAGAGCTGAGGGGATAGAATGTTATACTTCAAATACCAAGCTTTTTAGCAGCAAAAGCTGGTTTGTTCGTTATTTTGTTTTTCAAACCTCCGTTCATAGAATTTTGCTGCGTTTTTCTATCAAATGTTCGACATGCGTTAAGGAGCGCGCGCGCACGCGCACGTGTGTGTGTGTGTGTGTGTGTGTGTGTGTGTGTGTATGTGTGTGTGTGTGTGTGTGTGTGTGTGTGTGTGTGTGTGTGTGTGTGTGTGTGTGTGTGTGTGTGTGTGTGTGAGAGAGAGAGAGAGAGAGAGAGAGAGAGAGAGAGAGAGAGAGAGAGATTCAAATGCGTGATTTCCTTCACATCATAAAAATCCTCTGTTATTCAATCGAAATCAGATGGCACGAGCACGGGGGTTTGTGTTTGGTTTGATGGTTTTCTTTTTCTTTTCTTTTTTTTTTTTTTTTCTTGGATTGCAAATTTATCAGAAAAATATATTGCTTTATTCAATCAGGATTCATGTGCAATAAGTTTTTCTTCTGGTATGCTGAGTGCGTGATATAGTGTCGTGTCTAGGGAACTGAGAGATACATAATAGGCCTGCCTATGTGTCTAACTTGGGGTGAAGAAGAAAGATATCCCTTTCAGCTTCTTCTTCTTCTTCTTCTTATCTGTGTAATCCGTCATTTTTCTGTATTTATTCCAGACAGATGATGTCGGTGTGTTACAGCAGGACAAATGAACAAGTGTCTTCAACACAGAATGGAGATTCTTTCCCTTCATTTCTGAAGGTACCAAATGGGAATCGTCATATTCTTTTTCTTTTTTCCACATTTCATTTTTCAGCCTGGCCTTAGCTCAGGTAAACTTTCTTATTTTGTACTATACGTTCATACATATGTGTGTTTCTTGTGTTGTATGGTCTCTTGAAATCACGCATCCCTGTCTTTGTATGTGAATGAATTGAGATCAGCCGGGTGTACAAACCGTTTTTGTTGCAGTATAAAACCATGCACTCTCCCTAACACATCGTCTCTTATTCGTTTTCTTTCAATCCTATCAGTGTTCATGATGCCACTCGATCTCTGCGCCAGATTTCTAAAAATAGTAACAATGACGAAATACCCGACCGTTCTCTGTTGCTCCAGGAACTGCACACATTCTCGCCTTTCTTCCTGGCTCATTTCCGCAATCGTTTCCTTAAATGTGATTGCCACCACCATACCGCCACCCTCTCTCCCCCTCTCCTGACTCACCACCCACTCTTCCCATCCCCAGCCACTCCCTCTGGACGATTGCGAACGCTGGGAAACTTTGCCACGTAGTCGGTAAACTCCAGAATACTCTGCACCGGACTCGTCAGTCGAAACACAACGCGCAACGCGCCAGCATTTGCTAAGATGACGTTGAGGGATGACGATTGACCTTAAAAGTGAATTACTGGTAGATGAAACAAAGCTCTCATCTACAAGTGTCAGTGAGAGGTTACTGACGTCATGTCTCGTTTGTCAGTTTGGACGAGTAGACGGATATTCTATTCTAGTATTTCAATGATGAACGTTGGCTCTGGCGTGATGCTCTTGTCTCACCAGCTATTGTGTTATATGGGAAAGGCAGCGTATCAAGTCGAGCTGACATGTTTGTTATACCGGTTTATTGGCAGGAAAAGTACCTCTCAGTGATCGTTTTTGCAAGAAAGGAGTTATATGTTAGTGAGTTTCCTCCCCATTGGAGATTGTCTCCCCCTTGGAGACTATAAGCTTGCTGAAGGCTCATTTTTGAGAAGCATGTATTATTCCCCATTCACCCACTCAAGCACATACTGTTAGCTAGGCAGAATAATCTACCACTGGCAGATATGAATGCTTATCTCCCCCTATTTCTTCAATCTAAGACATGAGAGCAAGCTTTGTTAATAATTGAATATATATATATATATCTATAATATATAATATATATATATATCCACACCACACAAATATATATATATATATATATATATATAATATATATTACTGTCAATCACTTCTTTCTTAATCATGCTAAACTGACAACCTAACTGAACACACGGCTTTCTCACAAAATTCTCTTTGATTTTTGTCCGAAATTTGGAACGGGAAGGGGGTCTGTTGTTATCACAACCCTAATGTCATATTGACAGACATGATCATTCGGAAGCTAGCAAACCGAATGTCTCCTCACTAACAGATTAGGTCAGGACTGTCGACACATCAATTAAGTTGCTGTTATTTCATCTTTTACACATAACTAACACGACATGATATATTAGGACTCTTTGCAGTCATCTGCACAATGTACTGTTTGTTCCAGCGGGCTGAATTCAATGCCAGTTTAAAGTTAATACGAGTACTTTGTTGTGTTCATTGTGAAGCGATCATCGTTTTCTGTTGAAACTTATCGACAAGTCAGTTACGCTGGAATTACCCAAGTAGACAGGTCCAGTGAGATCTGACTAGATTCGACACACGATAAATCTGTCTTTCGTCTGTTAAGCTGGCGCCAAGTTGCCTGGGAAAGAGGTGTTAGGTATATTTATGGGGCTGATTTGAAACAATTTTGTTTTGATTTTCGATGATGTCTCCAGACTTCACAGCTTTAAGATAAACGGGACTTTTTTCTTGTTTCACTTCATCTTTCCCACTCGTCCTTTGTTGCCGTCCCATCTTTGGTGCCCCTCACTGCCATAGCACCCACGCCGCTTATTCCGACCCCTCGTCCACACACACAACCCGGCCCAGCCCGCCGCAGCCCCGGCATAGGCAATCCACTGGGAGCAGTCAATGTCAAGTCGTCAAGAGGCAACCCACCGGAGGAAACGCTGCACTGCTGCCGAGTCACTTCGGTGGTGTTCAGTGGTGTCTGTTCTGATCCAGCATCAGCAGGAATCACCTGCTAAGCCCCCTACTGACGACAATAATGCTTAGTCGCGGAGCCGGCGTGAGTAAGCTCTTCCTCCTGAGGGCGCCATCACGTCCGTTCAACGAATTTGCTGATACCGGTGACCCCAACAGAATCAAACCAAGGCCATAGACGATGAGAAGATATCGAAATTTAGGTCACTATGAGAGCAGGGCATAGAGGGCCACGGAATTTGAGACTTTTTTTTAATGTTGATTGATGAAGATGAGGGCGATGAAGATGACGCTACGGACTTCCATTCCGGTCTGAGACTGCATGACAGGGTTGTTCTCTACACTAACTTTCATAACACATCCAGGCGTCAACCAGGCTCGTGAGATACAGACACCCACAGCACTGGTCAGAAAATTTGAGCAACACCCTCAAAGACGCATCCCTTAAGTGGACAAAACTCAACGGTGTGGTCCCAGTCTTCCCAACTGAGCCCGTAGCAAACTCAACTCTGGATAGGAGCCGGTCGGAGCAGACAAATTCAACAAATACATGGCTCTGATGGGAATTCAGCCTACGACCTCCCAGCCGGGAGTACGCGACGCTAACCACTTCGGCATGACAGTTGGTGCCCATTGGTCATTTTTCCTCCAATTCCAGACAGTTGCCCAAATAGATTGTTCAGATTGAGAGAGGAGATCACATATACATGACCTGAGTGCTGTCTTTTGTGCATTATATATAAGAAAACGTTTCAAGACCTTACAATCTGGAGGATTTGTGTGACTGCAGGCAATGAATGAGTTTGAGAAGTTTTTGTTAACTTACCTCAAAGGTTGAGAAATCTTAAGGTTAGCCCTTACCTATCACCTGTAAGACATGTCAGAGGTACAGTTACACAGTTCCATGTCACAAACAGTGCGCTCATCTTCAGATTCATTTTGTTTTACTGCGCATTCGCGTCACAGTAAAACAGATTGTAATTTGAATTTCATGTCTCTGGTGACAAAAATAACCTCCCCCAAAGCCACAGATGTTGTTGATAGGCTGTGATCTATGACATATAATTTCACAGAATCTTTTTATAACCTGACATGGGTTTAAGTGTGTTATCCGACACCACTTCATATCTGTTTGAGAATAAAAACAGTAATACGTTTCAGGTGAGGATGTGTGTGTGTGTGTGTGTGTGTGTGTGTGTGGTGTGTGTGTGTGTGTGTGTGTGGAGAGAGAGAGAGAGAGAGAGAGAGAGAGAGAGAGAGAGTGTGTGTGTGTGTGTGTGTGTGTGTGTGTTTTCTGTCTTTTGTGGCTTTCCTCCCATGATACTCTTTATCTATGAACAGAAGAAAAGTAAATGCCACGTTTATGACTCATCATCTCTTCTTTTTACAACCGCACTACCAGTCCCTCTTGTGGTCTCAGCTGTCAGGATGTCTGCCACAAACTTCTACAGAAATTCTGGCTACACCGGAACCGTAATCAGAAGCACTTCCCAACTCGTCAGCACCCACAAAGCCTAAGATCAGGGATTTATGACGGAACTTGAAAGAACAAAATGAGTACAAGCTTCTTTACGTAATATATCAAACTGACTTCAGTACACTGTTTACCATTTCCAAGACCACAAGTGAAGGTTCTTATATGTGGATTTCATTTCTAACAGAATCAATATATGCTAAGTCTATTTCTTCAGTCTGACAAACTGGGGTCGGAATGTCTGGGGAGAGGTTGGAGACACACAGGAATGGCTGACACGGACACATTACTTTCGGTTCCGTATTCATCGTCTTGTCTGCCGAACTATGGTCAAGCGGGATCCGGTTTCTGGACTGGCGTCTCCTTTCTCCCATTCATCACTATTTCCAGTGCCACTCCACTGAGCCAAACACGACAGTGGAGAAGCAGTCAGAAAGATGACTTCAGGCTGGGGATGGTTTGTCGGGTTTCTTATGTGCGTTATTCAAACACTTCAGCATTTCACGTGGAAAGTGTCCGGTGGATAACCTTATCATAGGGTTAAGTCGACAGAAAGCTGGTCTCAATTTTGCTCCAGTGCAGCAATGTAGTGTCCAGAATAGCCGAAGTTTGATAGATTAGAATGATTAATTAGAAGTATCAAATTCCATATTACTGGATCCTGTCTCAGAAATTCTAAAACGCAAAATGGATACTTACACAACAGCCCTTATAGGCCCCAAGCCACACCCCTTGCTGTCGGCCTGGTTCTAAACAAAATGAAAAAAAAAGAAGGAAACGCGTACACAACATGATGTGTTTGTGAAGATGTTAGATATTTCCACGCACCGGAAGCACAGTATTCTCAGACGGCTGCTCCATTGCTATCGTTCACCATCTTCAGGTGTACTGGTTCCTTCAGTCCCTCTTTTCGCTACACTCCCCCCAGAATATCCAGATTCCCTTTCTATACAGATATTGTATAAAAAAGAACCAACTAAGCACAATTTTCTTTCCAGAAAAAAACGGACACACACACACACACACACACACACACACACACGCGCGCGCGCGCGCGCGCACGCACGCACGCACGCACACACACATATACACATGCATACATATATACATATATATATATATATATACATATGAAAAAAAAATGCACACACACACACACCACTCACACACACACACACACACACACACACACACACACACACACACACACACACACACACACGAACGGTTGCATACACAATGCACGCAATGATCTCACCATTTGTGAACCTCGAATTCTAAACCGTGGAAGGAAAAACGAGAAACCAATGTAAGCTACACACAAAAAGTTAAGGATCACTTTCACAAACATTCATAACTGTCAAAATAAGAAAGTCAATGCGTTGAAGTTTGGCCAACATTTAATTCCATTCTTTAGTGATAACGATACACAATTACCTTCAAGCTCGAGCAATCGTTTGGTGTGTACATTTGATTAAAGTGGGTACGTATCCAAATTTGATTTCCCAAAGTCATTGAAATCACAAGACAGGGCATACTGATGCTCCCAAAAGCTCAGTAATGCGTGTAACCACCATGGCTGTTCTGGCACTCGACGCAGCAAGTCCTCATCGAGTTGACCAGGTTGGTGAAGATCCTCTGTGGAAGTGCCTGCCACTCAGCCTGCAGCATCTGGTAGAGGTGTTGGGCATCCCTGGGAGGGGGGTGGCTCCTCACTTTGCGATCCAGCTCATCCCAGAGGTTCTCAATCGGGTTGAGATTGGGACTGCATGCTGGCCACTCCGTTCTGTTGACTCCAGACTGCTGCAGGAAGTCGTTGACCACCCTTGCCCTGTGGGGGCGAGCATTGTCATCCTGGTAGACAGCCCTCGGTCCCATCTGCTGCAGTGTAGGCACAGCCAGCGGTCGAAGGATCTCATCCCGGTATTGGATGCCAGTCAGGTTACCCTGTACATGATACAAGGGTGTTCTGTGGTGAAGGCTGAAGGCCCCCCAGACCATTACAGAACCTCCACCAAAGGCCACCTTTTCTTGGACAGTGGCGTCAGTAAAGCGTTGCCCTGGGCGCCTCCAGACCCTCAGTCGGCCGTCGTTGTGGTGAAGGGTGAAGCGTGATTCATCACTGAACAGGACCTGGGACCATTGCTGACGTGTCCACCTCACGTGACGTGCGCAGAAGGCGCGGCGTGCTGCCCTATGGGCTGGAGTTAAGCGTGGCCGTACTGCTGGGCGACGAGAACGGAGATTAAACCATGTAGGCGGTTCCGTATGGTCTGCTGGCTGATGTTGATGTTAGTAGCCACCCTGAACTGCCTTTGAATTATGCTGGAAGAGGCTGTTCCTGTCTGCAGGGCTTGTCGTTCAATGAGACGATCGTCACATGGGGTTGTCTTTTTCGGTCGACCAGATCTGCGTCTTTCATGGACAATCCCAGTGGCTGTGAAGCGTTGAATCAGTCGGACAATGACCGAGATGGACACATGAAGTCGCCTAGCCACTTCTCGCTTGGGAACACCATCTTGGAACCATGCAACAGCTCGTCCCCTATCCAACTCGCTTAATTTTCGTCGTGGAGGCATTGTCAGTTCAGGCCTACTACTGGTGGAATGTCTTCTTATATAGCCAAGCGAGCGACAGCATCTCACACATAAACAGCAGTGCTTGCACGTGCATAATGGTTTTTCCATCTGGCAAGTGCAATGTGTTCAGGCAGAACGGTCCAAAACAAGGTCATTTTTTCGCAAGTTTCCGCTTTTCCGTTTGCGGCCCAGCTCAGTAGTAGAGAATCCCGTGCAATTTTCGCACTAACACAACATCGCCCACTTACAGCTGAACAAGAATTCATGACAATTTGGTTGGACTAAGAAATAAATAACAGTAGCGAACTGAGTTTATTACGCACCTGTTTTCACATACCGATCCTTAACTTTTTGTGCGTAGTATATGATATCCACACAAGTCTCTGAGGACAGGAACGGCCATATGGCGTCACAATGATCATTAATGACTCTCTCTCGCCAGCATGGGTTTACAGGCACAACGAACTCCAACAGAAAGCAAACCATCAATATGAAAAGTCCCAGCGGAATCGTACAATGATATTCCCCGGGCGATTCACAGCCTGGTTTCCCACAGTGCCCATGTTCTGTCCGTCATGATTCATCCGAGGCCTAATGATTCTTTAGGACATAACATCAGTGCCATTACATTACCACGGGGCGTATTACAGGGGTTTCAGATCTCCCAACGGTTTTTTTTTCTCCTTCTCATCCCTCGGTCTCCCTGGACCTGCTGTGGAAATAAGTTATTAAAAAAAAAAGAGAATGATAAATAAAAACACCATAAAAGCTCATTCTGCGACAGAATGACGTCATAAAGAGACGTTATAGCTTGGTGGAGAAAAGACATTATCATTATGCTCAGTTCTTCCTCCTGGATGTTTTGGGACAAAGTAATCTCCCTTAATTGCTTTTTATCCCTTACCAATAGAGGATGTTTAGAAATATTTGTGTTCAGGGAACGAACCGTTTTAAATACTACACAAAAAATTGAGAAGAACACAGTTCGTATTCCACAGCCAGTCACACACGCATTGATGTGCATGCGAAACGTTTTCTTGTGCAGTCATGGTTTAATCAAATCTCGCAGCGCAGAAAGAGCAATTTATCCATTCTGTCTCCGAGGTTTTTCATAAATCGTCCTATTATGACACTGACAGCCCCCGCCCCCACATCCCCCCCCCTCCCCACCTCCCGGCCCTTCGGCGCCTGGTTTCCATGATGGCCAGTGCACTTTGTAATGATTCATCTGATGCTGAGGTACGTTTTATGATTTGGTGCTGCGCCAATTACCATTAATGCATCGCCAGAGGCGGATTCAGCACGTGAATTTCGACTGCTCTTCTGACCGATGTGTTCCTAGAATTCGGCGAATCACGTAGCTCCATATGTGTATTATATTTGTGAATACATGGGATGTTTAAGGGAAAATCCACAAACAAACAAATAAGGGAAAAACCACAAACAAACAAACAAACAAAATTAAAAAAGGGAAAAAAGAAACCGAAGTCTGAACAATGCAGTTTTTAAATCAGCTTCTTTCAATTTGAAATCCGCATTTTTAAAAAAAATTGCAAACAAGATACATAGTAGAGTTATAGATTAAAATTACAGCATTTTTTTCGAATCATATATTCACCCTCAATTTTTTCCCCACTATGCATCCAAAATAGTAGTGTCCTCTCATTGGTAGGAAGCACCATGAGAATCTTGTTTTCACTCTGGAATGAAGGGTATGTGTTTATCACATTCTAATTATATTGATGGTGTTTGACGACTGCTGCCGTCCTGATAAATATTATTTATGTCAGTGATTAAACTGATAATGTGGAATCTTTGTGTACCACTGACGGCAGATTTCTCGGTATGAAAATCTGGTGGTTCTCCTATGAACAGGAAGGATAGTGGAGGGGGGATGTAGAGGTGGGTGGTCGGCGAAAGGGGGATGCATAATTAAAGCGTGATGCCACCACATTGTGTACTGCCTCCATATAGATTTTTACTTCTTAAAGTGATTTCGGACACACGCGCGCGACAACCCACAACACACACACACACACACACACACACACACACAACACACACACAACACAACACACGCTCGCACGGACGCACGCACGCACGCGCTCGCTCGCGCTCACACACCCACACCCACACACACACTGCTGATACGTATTGGACAGAGCCACAGACAGACTCCTCGTCTGGTTATTTTTCCTACAAACAGAAGTTATTACGACACCTGTGTTGAAGCTTTCATCATAGCCTGATAGGTCTGTCATGATTACACCTCTTGGGGAACAAGGCTGAGAGAGAGAGAGAGAGAGAGAGAGAGAGAGAGAGAGAGAGAGAGAGAGAGAGAGAGAGAGAGAGAGAGAGATTTTATTCAATGATAGGCCATTGCTCCTAATGAAGTTTGTGTGTGTGTGTGTTGTGTGTGTGTGTGTGTGTGTGTGTGTGTTGGAGAGAGAGAGAGAGAGAGAGAGAGAGAGAGAGAGAGAGGAGGGTGGCGGATATATAGATAGATAGATAGATAGAGAGAGAGAGAGAGAGAGAGAGAGAGAGAGAGAGAGAGAGAGAGGGATACAGATATTTTATTCAATGATAGGCCATTGCTCCTCATGAAGTTGAAAGAGAGAGAGAGAGGGAGAGAGAGAGAGAGAGAAAAGAGAGAGAGAGAGAGGAACAGAGAGAGAGAGGAGGGTGGCGGGTTATTTATATATTATATATATATATATAGATATATAGATATGATATATATATATGTATGTATGTATGTATGTATGTATATATATATATATATATATATATATATATATATATAGAGAGAGAGAGAGAGAG
This sequence comes from Conus canariensis, assembly GCA_033310375.1. Classification (NCBI taxonomy): domain Eukaryota; kingdom Metazoa; phylum Mollusca; class Gastropoda; order Neogastropoda; family Conidae; genus Conus; species Conus canariensis. The sequence continues at coordinate 80,771,266 of CM065720.1, read as the reverse complement.
AGAGAGAGAGAGAGACGTAGTTCTCTTGTTGCTTGCTATATAGCTTCTTTTCCTACCGTTTTGAAAAAGCATATACTACACTGCTATAATCAGTTCCCCACCCTGTATTCCGCCCTTTCCCGGCCACCATCCCTAACCATCACTGCCCATTCATCCCTATCTCTTTTTTTCTACAGGGACGTTGCTCCCCCCGTCTCTCCCTTTACAACACACAAATCCCCTCTGGTCCCTTCGGGTGAAGCTCTGTATGTCAGATCGTAAAGGCATCAGTGAAGAGACAGGATCCGCAGCCATCCCAAAATAGCCTCCTTTATCGGCAGTGAAAGGTTGGGGGGAACCGACGGTAGGGTGTGGACTTTTGGACAGTAATTGGCTGAAAACCTTGAGCGTGGCACAAGAGAGGGAGAGGAGGGGTGGAGGAAGGGATGGAGGGAGAGAGAGAGAGAGAGAGAGAGAGAGAGAGAGAGAGAAGAGAGAGAGAGAGGAGCTAGAGAGAGAGAGTATTAAAAAAAACATATACGCAGATATTCAGATTCAGATAATTTAATCATTTAAGGCCATAGCCCCATATGAAACATATACGCAGAGAGAGAGAGAGAGAGAGAGAGAGAGAGAGAGAGAGAGAGAGAGAGAGAGAAGAGAGAGAGAGAGAGGAGAGAGAGAGAGGAGAGAGAGAGAGAAACGAATTCTATTGCTATTAAGCTGTACAGCTCCTTTAGCTAGTCGGCGCGATGTACATTGACAAAACGCGACACGATATCATTGACATGGAAACCACAGCAATGCATTTCTTTTGTAAACATTACGTGACAAAGTCATGAACGACAAACTGTCTCTGATATGTGTGTACATTTCGTTCAGCGGAGGACCGTCACCCCAGGTAGAATTGGATCAGGTCGAGGAGAGCGCGCAACCGCCGTAGAGCACGTGCTTGCGTCTCTGTGTGTTGCGTGTTGCTGGCATGTCTTCCTTTCCGCAGGTGGGAGACTTTAATACGTTCTTCTGCTGACATGTTCTTGTGTTCCTGCTTGACAAACCAGAACTGACAGTCGTCCTCTGAACACGGATCGCAGGCGAACTCTAAAACAATGTCATCCGATTCGCACAGTAGCACACCCACGCCATCTGACTGGTGAAGCACGATCTCTCGGAATGCTAAGTTTCTGTGCTTATCTTTCAACCGTCTCTGAACTTGCCGGTCAGTCAAAGTGGCAACATAGTCCTTCACCACACCCGTGTCAAAGCCTGCCACTGTTCTGTCTATAGAATGTACGAAGCCTGTGTTGATGACAGAGTGCTGGATCTCCTGGTTGAGAGAGAGAGAGAGAGAGAGAGAGAGAGAGAGAGAGAGAGAGGAGAGAGAGAGAGAGAGAGAGACAGAGACAGAGCAGAGACAGAGAGACAGAGACAGAGAGACAGAGAGAGATAAAGACAGACAGATAGACAGATAGATAGAAACAGGCAGAAAGACAGGGAAATAGAGGGGGTGATTCATTACTCTCTCTTATGTGTGTGTGTGTGTGTGTGTGTGTGTGTGTGTGTGTGTGTGTGTGTGTGTGTGTGTGTGAGAGAGAGAGAGAGAGAGAGAGAGAGAGAGAGACAGAAAGAGAGAGACAGAGAGAGAGAGAGAGACAAGACAGAGACAGACAAAGAAACAGACAGACAGACAGACAGACAGAAACCAACTCCTTCGTTGCTTGCTTTACTTACCTGCGGTTTTTTTTTCAAAATCATAATCTCCATACACTCTCATCCCACCAACAACTGTCCACCTGTATTCCACCCTTCCCGACACCACCACCCTCCCCACTGCCTACTCACCCTACCCTTGTTTGGAAGGACATTGCTCCCCTGTCTCTCCGTTTGCGCTGGTCCCTACGGGTGAAGCTCTGTGTCAGATGGTAAAGGCACCAGTGAAGAGGCAGCACACCGCAGCCATCCCCAAAATAGACTCCTTTATCGGCAGTAAAGGAGGTGTGCGTGTGGTGTGTGTGTGTGTGTGTGTGTGTGTGTGTGTGTGTGTGTGTGTGTGTGTGTGTGTGTGTGTGTGTGTGTGTGTGTGTGTGGGGCGGGGATGGGGAGATGGGTCGACTGTCGGGTGTGGACGTTTGGACATTAATTGGCTGAAAACCTTGAGGTGGCAAGGAGGAGAGGAGAGAGAGAGGAGAGTGAGAGAGATGAGAGATGGAAGAGAGAGAGAGAGAGGAGAGAGAGAGAGAGAGAGAGAGACCGACAGACAGACAGATAGGGAGAACCATGAGCAGACAGAGACACACAGACAGCCAGACAACACAGCTGATTTCATTTACCTGATTAGTATGTTTGAAACAGTTAAAGCCCCTTTAATGAAACAAAAAGAAAGCAGATGCAGGCTAGTTTTTCGTTCGGTATCTCGATGCAGTCATTTTGTTTGGCAATAGCAACAACAACAACCGTCTCCACCCCCAACCCCAAATCTTCACACACACCCTTCCATCTTCATACAGGATAATTCCTGTTCTGCAGATCAGTTGGATCAGTAGGATTCTGCTTTCACATCCACATCAAAATAAGTACGCTCTTGTTGGCTCTTCTGTATAGCTGGTGTTTCTTCTTTTAAATGAAAATAACATGAAATCACGTGTACAGACATTTTGCAGTCATGCACATGATGTACAACGAAAACACCTCGTTCCAGTGGACTTTGTACCTGTTTGAAGATGATATGAACATGTTGATATGTATTCTGAAAGGATCATCGTCTGCATCTGAAACGGAATGGCATATCAGTTAAGCTGGAATAGCTCCAGTTGTCAGGTCTGGGTTTTTTTTGCGCTGTTCATTTGTTTGTTTGATTTTTTAAAAACATACAAATGATACACGGTAATCATGTATGTCCTATTGAGTTGGCGCCAACAGGGTGGGGGAGAGACGTGAGAAAATGATATAGTTGAAGCTTTTTTTGTTTAGTTTCAAATTTGACTCAAACTCTACAGCTTTATAACATACCGGACAGTATTCATGTCTCACTTCATCTCTCCCATCTCCAGTTCCAGGCAGCCAACCACGCAGAGGGTTCAGATTGAGAGAGGAAATCACATAGATAACGACCTCAATATTGTGCTCTGCCCGTTTTACATTGAAAAAGGTTATAACCTTTTGAAAGCTTAAACATTTGTGTAATTGTATGCAATGATTGAGAATTTGTAACTGTTTTGTATAACCAGCCTTAACGACTTGCAAATGTTAAGGTTTAAACCTTACATATGCCATCTATGAAATGTATAACCAGTCTTAACGACTTGGAAATGTTAAGGTTTAATCTTGCATATGCCATCTATGAAATGTATAACCAGTCTTAACGACTTGGAAATGTTAAGGTTTAACCTTACATATGCCATCTATGAAATGTATAACCAGTCTTAACGACTTGGAAATGTTAAGGTTTAACCTTACATATGCCATCTATGAAATGTATAACCAGTCTTAACGACTTGGAAATGTTAAGGTTTAACCTTACATATGTACATGTATGAAATGTCAGCGGTAGAAATGTACAGCTTTATGTCACTAAAAGGGCACTTATCTTCATTGTTTTGTTTTCTTGTTTTACTGTGCGTTCGTGTGATACTAAAACAGATTTTAATTTAAATTCTATTTATCATACAACAAAAATAACCTTCCCCCAAACCACAGATGTTTTGATACGGTTTAAATCCCTGTAATCCCTGTGATCTTCAACGCACATTCTGCACAATCTTTTTGTAGCCTGACATCAAGTTTCATTGCGCAACACGACGCCGTTTCGTATCTGTTTCAGAATAAGAACGGCAATAACTCCTTTTTTCTGTCCTTTTTTGTTTCCTTTTCTGTGGCCTTTCCTGATATTTCTCCCACTTTTTCTCTTTATCAATGAACCACAAAACTTTATTCCGTGTTCCTGACTCAGCATCTTTTTTTTACAACCTTATTGCCAGTCTCTCTGGTGCTTTAAAATCTCAGGGTGCCTGCCAAACTTGAACAGAAATTGTGGCTACACGGGAACCATCGACAGAAACATATTCCAAATCGACATTTGCAAAGAAGGTTGAGGATTTATAACGTAAACGTGAAGTTGAAAAATGCGTATAGGCAAATATCCAATGTTATGAGTACAGTGTTTGCTATGCCACAGTTCAAACGTGTTGATTTCAATTCAGTCAGAATCAATATACACTACTTTACTTATTCTTGCGCCAGAATGTCTGGGGAGAGGTTGGAGATACATAGGAATGGCAGACACGGGCACAATATTTCCGGGTCTTTATTCGTCGCCTTGTCTGCATTTCCGCAGTTATATGGGGTCCGCTTCCTGGACTGGCATCTCCTCTCTCCCATTCTACACATTTCTCTTGTCCCGTTCCATCTGACCGAACATGACAATGGATTAACATTTAGAAAGAAGAACTTACGCGTAGTACAGACATTCGTTATGTGCTTTACTCGAACACTTTATTAGTTCACTCGGAACGTGTCTGATATAAATCTAAGTCGCTAAAAAGCTTCCCTGAATATTGATATATTGCCCTGAAAATTGATACACTGCCCTGAATATTGATACACTGCCCTGAATATTGGTACACTGCCCTGAATATTGATACACTGCCCTGAATATTGATACACTGCCCTGAATATTGATATATACAACACAGCAAGGTAGTGTCCAGCACCTGAGAAGTTTATTTTCGGATTACTTATTAGGAAGTGTCAAAGCACGTGCAAAATGGATACTTTCACAACAGCCCCGATATGCCCCATTGTAGCCAGTTGGATTATGAACAACATGAAAAACTGACGTGCTTTTTTGCCAGGTATCCCCCGTTTCCATATGCTGCATGTTGTTTAAATTCAATTTGCTTATAGCCAGCTAGCCAGTCACAGGAAACCCTGTCAGGGCTGTCATATCGTCAAAGCTGATTCCATAAATGCTTTCGAAGGACATAAATTGCACTCTGAGCACCTTAAAACTGGAAAGTCTTAGATCAAATTGAGTATTTATCTGCTTGGGAAAGTAAGAATCCACATCCTGTGGAACAATATTAACATATCATAATTTTTCTTGAAGAAAAATACAGAACACCATGAAAAAAGTCTGAACAATTCTTGTTTCTGGTAGCCTAACCAATCACAGAGAGATGAGAAATCTACAAGAATCAGAACAGGCGCCACTGAAAACCATCGAAGTGACTCGGCAGCAGTGCAGTGTCTCCTCCGGTGGGTTGCCTCTTGACGACTTGACATTGACTGCTCCCTGTGAATTGCCGGTGCCGGGGCTGCGGCGGGACCGACTGGGCTGTGGCTGTGGACGGGGTGTCGGAATGAGCGGCGTGGGTGCACTGCCTCTGAGATGGTGCAGAGGTTGGGACAGCAAAAAAAAAAAAAAAAAAGAAGAAATCTACAAGAAAAGAAAACCATGTAGGTATGGCCGTGTAACAGGACCAAGCGGCTCTACCAGAACAGTCCTCCTGGCCGTGTCACAGGACCAAGCGGCTTCACCAGAACAGTCCTCCTGGCCGTGTCACAGGACCAAGCGGCTTCACCAGAACAGTCCTCCTGGCCGTGTCACAGGACCAAGCG
>CM065720.1:80710671-80725671 GCA_033310375.1 Conus canariensis | reverse complement strand
AATTCAGCGTTTGCTTTCCCCCCTTTTCAGTTGTTTTTTTTTTGTCCATATATGTAAACCACGTATAATAAATTGGGCTTGGTTGTTGACCGAGTTCTGTAAACTTAATCGCGAATGATGCTCAGACTAGTCTCAGTTCATCGGCTGTGACAGTTAGGAAATATCAGGTGTGTCCTTCACAAGACACGTTTGTGGCTTGTTTCGGACGTTTGAAGACTCCCTTCTTCATGACGTTTATTCCCCCGCTGACGGAGACACAGACGACGGCAATGGCTAGTTATGCCAAACGCTTCCAGGATGCTACAGAAATAACATGGCTTCAAGTCTGTTGTTTACAAGTTTGTTCCAGTCTCTTCTAATTGGCCTGCTTCAGAAGCTGCACCACAGTTCTGGAACTTTCGATTTCGAAAGCTTTTGGGCTTTTAAGATGGCTCTCCAAGAGGGCATTGACTCAGTAAACGTTGTGACATGAATGGCAAAAGAAACAAGATTAGAATTATTTGAGTTATTCTGGGAGAGGGGTCTGTTTGGGAGACGAAGGTCACATCTTGGGAGCGTTTCAACTTGTTCAATTGAGGGCCCTGGATGTCCTAGTCGGTAAGGCGTCACATCATCGTTTTAAAGTTAGGGGTTTCGGTCGTTTTCTACTCGAGAACATACATCATCCGAACGACAGAATGTGGCTACCTATGTAAGTATTCTAAATAATTAACAATAGCAGCAGCAGCAGCAGCAGCAACAGCAGCAGCAGCAGCAGCAGCAGCAACAACATCAACAGCAGCAACAACAACAATCATCAGTATCATCATCATCATCATGAAGAGAAGAAGAAGAAGAAGAAGAAGAAGAAGAAGAAGAAGAAGAAGAAGAAGAAGAAGAAGAAGAAGAAGGAGGAGCAGGAGGAGGAGGAGGAGGAGGAGGAGGAGGAGGAGGAGGAGGAGGAGGAAGAAAAAGAAAAAAGAAGAAGAAAAATGATAATGCCTTAATTGTGGGATGATGAAAATGGTCGTTTGGTTAAAAATATCTCATAAATTGTGAATCTCGGAGTTCTGAAGAAGCATCCAAGAGAGAGAGAGAGAGAGAGAGAGAGAGAGAGAGAGAGAGAGAGAGAGAGAGAGAGAGAGAGAGAGAGAGAGAGAGAGAGAGCTCATTCAGCCCCCTAATTACACTCGGCATTAACGCTGCATTTCGGAGGCAGCTCAAGGGATGCCACTGTAAAATTGATAGCCCTTCATTGTTGGACGATGAGGAGGCACATTACTGGTTTTAAACTACACTTATTTTGCTATATTTTACACAAGGGAGGAAGAGAATGGCTTCAACAACGAAGATGTTACATGCATTCAAAGAGAAAGGGTTCGGAAATCATGCTTCAATCAGTAAAAGAGACTGGCTTAAAAAAAAAATCGAACTACAACTAAGCGTTTGAACAAAATAGGCCTCAGATATGGTGATGTTACAGGACCTAAAACAGAGTGGATTTAGAAAAGGGTTTCAGACATTTTGATTTTACTATTATCAAAAGACATCGGCAACAAAAATGACGATGCTACAAACTTTTAGAGAAAATTATTCAGACATGATGATGGTGAAAGTATGAAAAGAAAATGACTCAGAAATGAGGAGGTGACCGCATTAAAACAAAAAACAACAACAACAACAACAACAAACCTTCGGAAATGAAGAGGTGACAGCATTAAACAAGAATGACTTCAGAAATGAAGAGAAGACAGCATTAAAAGAAAATGACGTCAGAAATGAGGAGATGACAGCATTAAAAGAAAATGACGTCAGAAATGAGGAGGGACAGCAATAAAAGAAAATGACGTCAGAAATGAGGAGGGACAGCAATAAAAGAGAATGACCAAAAAATGGTGAAGTGGAAAAGCATTAAACCAGAATGCCTTCAGGAATTAAGAAGTAACAAGCGTTAAAAAGGGAATGTCTGCAGATATGATGGGGGACGAGCATTAGGAAAGAATGACTGTAGAAATGAGGAGTTGGGGTGCATTAAAAGAGAACAACCTCAGAAATGAAGAGGTGAAAAACATTGAAAGATAATGTTTTCAGAAATGAGGAGGTGACAGCGTTGAAAAAGATTTGACATTAGAAATGATATGACACGCATTAAAGAAGAATGACTTCAGAAATGAGGAGGTGACAGCATTACAAGAAAATTGACATTAGGAATGATGTGACAAGCATGGAAAGAGAATGACTTCAGAAACGAGGAGGTGACAAACATTTAAAGAAAATGTTTTGGAGGTGACAAGCATTAAAAGAAAAAGACTTCTAAATGAATTGGTGAAAAGTATTAAAAGAGGATGGTTTGTTATTTGAGGATGTGACAATGCATATGCAGAATGACTTCTGAGGCTATACGGAATTATAAAGAATGGCTTCAGACATGATCGTGTTACAAACATAACGGCTACACAAATGAGGAGGTGACAAGCATTAAAAGAAATCACCCAGAATAGCAGGCAACAATATTAAAGACGATGACTTCGAAATGAGCAGGCAACAAGCATTACAAGACAATGACTTCAGAATGGCAGGCAACAATCATTAAAAGACGATGACTTCAGAAATGAGCAGGCAACAAGCATTACAAGACAATGACTTCAGAAATGAGGAGGCAACAAGCATTACAAGACAATGATTCAGAATGAGACAACAAGCATTACAGACAATGACTTCAGAAATGAGGAGGCAACAAGCATTACAAGACAATGACTTCAGAAATGAGGAGGTGACACGGCATTAAAAGAGAATAACTTCAGAACTGAGGCGCTAACAAGCATTACGAGTGAATGACTTTAGAAAGGAGGAGGTGGCAGGACTGCATAACAGAGAGACAAGACTTTACCCCAGAGAGGCTATCAAATGAGCTTCTAGGAGGGACTATCAAATGAGCTTCTAGGATTCCGGAACAGCTGGCTCGATAGGGTTAACGATCATATGAAGACTGAAACTGTGAATCTCCTGATAGGACTTGTCACTAAACCTTTAATTCATGTTGTTTATAGCGCAGTACACAGCGGGGGTAGGTGAGTGGTGGTGGTGGGGATGGGGGTGGGGGAGCATAGCAGGGCTGTCAGATCATCACAATCGATTCTATATATGTTTGCTTTGAAAAAAAAGAGGGAAAATGAAAACAAGAAAATGGTTTATTTCAAACATGCTGAGACTGCTTTGAATCGGACTCTTATTTTCTACAAAATTTTAGATCAAAATAGAAAGCATGTATCTCGTTACTCAACTCTAATGTCATATCTGAGGAAACATCCACTAGCAAGTTCTTCACGGGACCTGCTGTGGAGTGTTTGTGTCGGACGGCATGTCAATTCAACGTTCTATAAGTATACATATTTCATAGTGAACGGTTCATCACATAGCACCCAACACAGAGGTCCTTAGCGTTTTAAAGATTCGAGTGTGTGGTCAAAAAGTGACACGTGTGTAATGACATTAAAGCTTTACACCCGTATAAGAGTTAACCTATCCTCTAACAGATTCAATCAGCGGTTTCATGTCTGTCCAAACGCGCCGAAAGAACAGAAGCTGCCCTTTATTGTCGCGTCGGAATGAGTTGTTTTATGTAGCAACATATTCAATGTTGTCCAACATTTACATCTGTTTCCTGGTTAAATGACAATTCTCTATTGCCGTGACTCCAGTCACAACTTGACAGGAAGATGACACTCCAGGAGAAGATAGATGATGTACAGATAGTGACATGAATGTCAAAGATGACACTCCAGGAGAAGATAGATGATGTACAGATAGTGACATGACAGGAAGATGACACTCCAGGAGAAGATAGATGATGATGTACAGATAGTGACATGAATGTCAAAGATGACACTCCAGGAGAAGATAGATGATGTACAGATAGTGACATGAATGTCAAAGATGACACTCCAGGAGAAAATAGATGATGTACAGATAGTGACATGAATATCAAAGGAAACTATTCTAGTTACATCATGGGTATCCCAAACAATGACACATTACGGAAGAAATTAGACCCAGTGTTAAAAAAAAATCCTGGTGTTATGGTTTGTTGTTGTTCCTGTCGCTTTATTTTCTTTATTTTGTGATTTCCATTTTTCTAATAGCTTATGATATTTAAAAAAAATCACTGTGTTGTTTAACTACTTTATCCAGCCGGGAAAGTGTGCCCAGATAATGCGTCTTTCTAAATTTTGATTTGTTCAATTCGTATGTTTACTTCGCGTGTTCAGTCTGTTGAAAAGTGTTCACAATATGCCTGTGTGTCTTCATGCTCCAAACAGAGAACAAGTGTGCATGCATTTCGATTCTTGATTAAGTCATATGGCTGTCATCTTCTGGCATCGTCCTGTACAAATAAATCATATAGCCCACATCTGAATACCCCCCCCCCCCCCACCTCTTTGCAGTACACCCATAGGACCAAACAGGGTAAGGGGATATGAATCACGCAATGCTGTTTGCACGTGTGGATAGTGGTTATACGTAACTGTTATTGCAGGTGTTGTTAGAAGTTTCACACACACGAGCGCGCGCGCACGCGCGCGCTCACACACATACACGAGCGCACACGCGAGTTCACACACACACACACACACACACACACACACACACACACACACACACACACACACACACACACACACGAGCGCGCGCATACACACTCACAGACACACGGAGTCACACACACACACACACACACACACACACACACACACACACACACACACACACACACCACGCACGCACGCACGCACGCACAACACACACACACACACACACACATACACACACACACACACGCGCACGCGCGCGCGCGCGCACTTTAAAAGGCACATTATGATTCTAGACTAAACGTGCTAAGGTTCGGCTCTGCTACGTAATTGTCTTTTTTGTTGCAACAGGTGGGGGAGAAAAAGAGAAAGACGAGGAGAAGAAGGAGGAATACGAGGAGGAGAAGAGGAGGAGGAAGAGGAGGAGGAGGAGGGGAGGAGAATGAGGATCAGAAGAAGAAGAAGAAGAAGAAGAAGAAGAAGAAGAAGAAGAAGAAGAAGAAGAGAAGAAGAAGAAAAAGAAGAGAAAAATACTCGTAGCGGGAGAGTCTGGAATTTAGGGGAGAGGACAGAGACGGTGGAGGAATGGGAGAAAGGAGGTGCAGAGAAAGTTCAGGAGGAAACGAAGAAGGAATTAAAAGGACTGTGAAGGGGAGCAGGGAAAGGAAGAATAGAATGAGGAAAAATAGGAGCAGAAATAAACAGGAAAGGAAACAAAATACAGTAAGTATTTGCGGAAGATTATTTTTCAGAAACTGAATTGCGCTTCTTAACCACTACCACCACCCTTGCCTCTTCCCCTTAAAATGCCCTCCCCCCTTCCCCCGTTCCCTACCACTCTTCAGTGACCCTTCATCCTCCCGGTTTAGTCTGAACGAGAATTATTTTCCGGCCGTTTCTTGAATTTCCCAAGTTTTACAATCTGCCCATATATTGTCCCCCTTCCTCTCCATCCCAACTGCTCACCATCACCCCTCTTATCCTCCGTCCATCTCCACTTTCCTCTTCGCTGAGTCGTTCTTTCGGTGTAAATGAAGCGTTCCAGAAAGCCCTTCAGGCTCAGCGTGGTGGATTGCATAGGGACATACATCGCCAGTCAGGGTACGTCAAGGTGAACTTAAAGAAATATTCATCTCTGATAAGTTTGGTTTTTCGTTGGCATATTCCTCGTTTGTTTTACCCGCCTGGGTTCGCTAGTCTGTACGCTTTCAAATTTTTAGGATGACGATGGTGGTGGTGGTGGTGATGATGATAATGATGATGATGATGATGATGATGATGATGATGATATGATGATAATCATTGTTGCTTTTATTCTTATTCTTGTTGTTCGTATTTTGACATGTTCAGTCCACTACTCCAAATCCACTTTAACGCAACACCCTTGGCTGCTTCCAGATGAAAGTGTGTCCTCATTCTTAAATTCTGAAGGTTAAACGAAAGATTTAGCTTCGTAGAATAATGTTCTTCTATGAAAATCAGAGCCTTGAAAGGGAAATCACCTCAACAAGGAAGCAATACGAACACCAATGGAACCGTTTAACCTTTTTCTTTGCTTCTTATCTTACCCGGAAGCTAGGCCAGTGGATTTTATTTGATCTGCATGAACCAGTGGTGCGCAATTTACGGTTTGATTTGCAATTCTCAGTAATCTGTGTTTTGATAATCGTGCCCCCCCCCCCCTTCCTCCCCTCCCCCCATCCCATTCCCTTCCATGCTGGCAGAATTAGAAACAAATTCACCCAAAGAATTATATGTTAAAGAAAAAAATGAAGGAAGACGGATGCAGGCAGAAATATTTCACGTTTCATCCATTCTAGCAATGTCATGGAATTGAGGTACATCCACGAGTTACACCCGTTATCACCATCCTAAGCTGACGGGGCAGATGAGGTGAACCCTCTCGCGAGAGCGTGAAGGGAAACGCGTTTTTCTAACACTACACTTTATCACCGGCATGACAACACATTCAGATGAACCACGTAAATACCATTTTTTTTAAATTTCAGAAGTGGAGAGGATCCGAGAGATAGTGGAAGGGGGCAGAATAGGAGTTCTTCGTTCGGGTGGAGAAGAGCTGACTATAAGCACAGCATCTTGGCCTTGACTTTCCCCTGCCCTGCTATATCTCATGATGACCGTGCCACTAACCACGGTTTACGAGCCACGTTTTGAGCTCCGCTGCTGCCAGTTCTGGAAACCAACTGGGATTGCTGTAGAGGGCTCTAAAACCATGGTGCCTCGTCCCACGGTTTTACCATTGCTCAGAGGATGACGGCTGCAGATTAGAGACTGATGTTTTGGAAGAGCCGCGCGCGAAAATAAAGTCGTTTCTGATTGAGCGGAGTCCTGTGTACCGGAAACAAGAAGGGGTTTGGGGCTTTAAACTTTATTGGAAGGGATTAGGGTAGGAGTAGGAGAGAGAGGAGAGAGAGAGAGGAGAGAGAGAGAGGAGAGAGAGAGAGAGAGAGAGAGAGAGAGAGAGAAGAAGAAGGGGAAGGGACTCTGTGTGTGTGTGTTTGCGTGCGTGCGTGCGTGCGTGCGTGCGTGTGTGTGTGTGTGTGTGTGTGTGTGTGTGTGTGTGTGTGTGTGTGTGTGTGTGTGTGTGTGTGGTGTGCGCGCGCGCGCGCACGGTGTGTGTGTCTGTTGGTGTGTATTTCCATCCTCCTTTTTGACTGCATGTTCTGTCTCCTGAGACTGAAAAGAGGGAGGGACTTGACAGGAACTATTTGTTTGCCTTTCCCCAGCTTTTCTATACGCACTGGCCGCTTTCCTCTTTTTGTACCCCCCTTATTCACCCCCCCCACCCTCCACCTCTCTTTCTTTTTTCATCCTTCTCCTCAAATATACTTTTGTTCGCTTTGGCAAAAAGGAAGAAGCAGATTCAAGAAGGAAGGGAAGGAGAAAGAGAGCCTTTATATGAATAGTTTCCTCTCTTTTTTGATAGATAGTCTTCATGTGTACATTTTCCTCTCTTTTCTGTGAGCATCTCCTTCCTGTCCTTTTCTATCTCTCTCACATTATTCAGCTTTTCCTTCAACCCCTCCTTCTCCCTGTCCTGTCCTTTTCCTTTTGCTTCATTGCTGATAATTGCCCGTTTTCATTACTGCAGTGGTCCATCTTTTGTGAAACTTGTACAAGCGATCTTATCAAGGATGGTATGTTTCCATTCTTACATTCAGCGCTCTTCTGTGCTGTTTACTAGCACTTTGTGTCATAACAACACAGCAGAAAAGCCTGTGTTCCCGCTCTGTGTTTAACGTTGAGGCTTGTTTGGTTGATGTTACATAGTGTTCCCCACCGTTAGGCGAGATATGAAGGATTGTGTTTCTCGCTTCGCAAGTCAACCTCTGTCTGTCTGTCTGTCTGTCTGTCTCTCGGGCACAAAAGCAAGCAACAACATACACTACTTCCATTGGGATATACATCGCGCAGGTTTATAAATTGCCTCTTAATCCTTCCTCTCATCCAGATTCTAATGTATCTCGTCCTTACCCTATATGTTCTAAACAACTTTTCATTAAACGTTGAACGAACTTCTCTCTCTCTCTCTCTCTCTCTCTCTCTCTCTCTCTCTCTCTCTCTCTCTCTCTCTCTCTCTCTCTCTCTCTCGTTATTTTTTTACAATCTCTCTCTCCTTTTCTATCTTGTATTCGTCTCCTACATTACATTCTTTCTATTGTTTTTATTCGTGTATTTTCACTATACCCTCTCCTTGTTTATTTTCTATATCATCCCCGTATTTCCCGACTATTTGTCTTACGTTTTGGTTCGATTCCACCCCCCCCCCCCCCCCATGCTTAGTAATTGTCTCTTTCTTTCAGCTTTTTTGTCTGGATGTTTAATCCTCATATTAATTCTCTTACTAATCCTGCTCGTCTTCTCCGTCCTCCTCCTCCTTTTTGTTACAGCTATTGCTATTGTTGCTGTTCATATAACTATTGTTGCTGTTCATATAACTATTGTTGCTGTTCATATAACTATTGTTGCTGTTCACATAACTATTGTTGCTGTTCGTATAACTATTGTTGCTGTTCATATAACTATTGTTGCTGTTCGTATAACTATTGTTGCTGTTCGTATAACTATTGTTGCTGTTCATATAACTATTGTTGCTATGACTATTGTCGCTGTTCATATAACTATTGTTGCTGTTCATATAACTATTGTTGCTGTTCGTGTAACTATTGTTGTTGTTCATATAACTACTGTTGCTGTTCATATAACAACTACAACAAAAATAAGTACTAATATTACAGCTGTTACTACTACTACTACAACAACAATAAGCACTAATATTGCTGCCACTACTAATACTTCTACCACCACCATCACCACCACTACTATTACTACTGCTGCTGCTGCGTGATCAAATGCATGCTAAATACAAACAAAAACAACTTGTGTGCCTGGTAAATCAGCACACACCTTTCTGAGAAACGTAGGCCATAACGTACTGGAGGAGAGAGAGAGAGAGAGAGAGAGAGAGAGAAGAGAGAGAGAGAGAGAGAGAGAGAGAGAGAGAGAGAGAGAGAGAGAGAGAGAGAGAGAAAACTCCATTAAGCGCCTCCGTTACAATAACGCTCGGCGCTAATTTTGCATTTCCGCAGCAACCCGAGCGACGCTACTGCAAAATTCATAGCTCTTCACTGAGGGAAGGCGAGAAAGCACATTGGTGGTTTGCAGCTACAGTAGTGTTACTGTGTTTTACACAAGGGAGTGAGAGGTGTGCTTGACAAACGACGAGGTGATAAGCTTTTAATGCCAGGGACTGTGAACTCTGGAGTTGAGAAACGCTAGATTCCGGAATTATCTGGCATTGAGAGGGGTGACGGTCACGTGGTGACTGACTCTGTGATCCTCCCTCTGGAAGTTGTCACAATTCCAGGTCATGTGGTTTCCAGCCCAACTGAACGTAAGGGAAGAGAAGATGGTAGTGGCGTGGAGGGTGTGGAAGATGGAGGAGGAGAAAGACTGTCACAATGTGGGGCCGGAATAGCTCAGTTGGTAGAGCGTCGGACTCGTGATCTTGGTGATCCTGAGGTTGCGGGTTCGAATCTCTGCCGGGCCGTTTCGGTATAGGGGGATATTTCCCCGGAGTTAATATTGGTTCTGACTCCATTTCCCCAATACTGCTTCGAATGAGACTATAAACCGAAGTTCCGTGTGTGAACGCATGCGTTACGTCTTGCACACGCGTAAAATCCCATCACCAACTTTCGGAACAGAAGGCCAGTTTGGCCGTTGGTATGGATGACATGTTACACACAGCATGCACCCTGTGTGAGAGATGGAAAGAATGAAGGAAGTAAGGAAAGTGAATGAACAATATTGACTAAATAACACGGGAAAGGACTGAATGAAGCGCCGGCAGGCAGCTCGTCAGTCGGTACTACCCAGGTAGCCTAGAACCTTCAACAAAGCGCTATAGAAATGCTTTCTTATTATCTATTATCATTACATCATCAAAAGCGTGTCCATGCATGTGTGTTTAAGACAACAGCTGAAAACAATAAACCCGGTCGTTGCAATTGTACTCAAAAAGCTTTAGAATTGTCTCTGTTTTGGACAAAATCTGGTATCAAATAAAAAAAAGAAGTCACTTTTAGATACTCACCCCCCCAAAAAAAACAACAACAACAAAACAACAACAACAAAAAAACATCTAATGGAACTTTCTTGAACGAGGCCTTCATGGAGTCTGCTGCAAAGTAATTACACCGAATGTCATAACAATTCCAACACTTTGTAGACATACGTTTCATTGCCAGTGACTCCTCACATACCTCACCCAATGGAGGCTCATCTTCTTTTTAAAGATAGGAGTATGTGTACAAAAAAGTGTGTGTAAAGATAGGAGTGTGTATAACAAAACCTGTGTGTAAGGATAGTGAAAACTCCAAGCTTAATATCGAAACTAAATCTCTCATTCTATGTGTGATTCTGTCAGCGGTTTTATGACCACGCAAAGTGCCTTCAAAGCATAGTAGTTGGTATCCATTACAAATGCGGATTCTCAATGTCCTGCATTTAAGTATAATATTCATAATATGCAGATATCGTGAACAGTAGAATAAAGCACTAGACTCCGGTCTTATGCAGATAGGAGTTGTGCACTCCTGCATTTATGTTCACACCCTTAACTGTTGACACTGTAGGTCTTGACTCCAATCCGAACTAGACAGGGGAGCTGGCATTCTTAGAAGAAGAAGAAGAAGAAGAAGAAGAAGAAGAAGAAGAAGAAGAAGAAGAAGAAGAAGAAGAAGGAAGAGCAGGAGGAAATAGAACAACAGAAAGGCAAAGATAAGGAGACAACGGTTAAAGGTGTGATGGAAGCTAGTTTTTCAGAAACGGAATAGCGCTGCCGCCCTCCCCGCTCACCCTCTTCCCCATACACCCCCACCCCCCCTTCCCCTTTCCCTCTTCACCTAATCTTCTTCCTCCTGTTTCCGTCTAAACGAGAGTTATTCTCAGGCTGCGTGGAGTTCCCTGGTTTAACAACAACCTGCCCACATACCGTTCCCCACCCCCCACCCCTACTTCCCACCACCCTCCTTACCCTTTCTCCATCTTCGTTTTCCACCATGACCCCTCCTAATCCCCGCCTCCTTAATCCCTTCCAGTCTCCAGAGTCATTGTTCCGGGGTGTTCCAGTTCCCTACTTCCTGTATGCGAAGGAGATGGTTCTGAAACATTCCAGAATGTCCCTCAGGCCCAGGGTGGTGGGTTGCATAGGAATCTTCAGTATGTGTCAATGTGGGTCAAGGGAGACTTGCTTTGTAAAAAAAAAACAATCTATGATATATTTGTAAAAAAGAAAAATTATTTCCTTGTTTCAATTGTCCTTCATTCGCTAGTCTATTTTTTTTTTCTTCAAATTTTGAGGCACACGTTTATTATCATTATTATTATAATAATTATTATTATCATATTATTGTTAATATCATTATTATTATTATTCTTATTATTATTGTTGTTGTTGTTGTTGTTATTGTTATGACGTTTTTAATCCACTGTAACTGTTTTATTAAAATTTCTTCGTTTGGACAGATTGCAAGCACGCGCGCGCGCGCTCGCCACACACACACACACACACACACACACACACACACACACACACACACACACACACACACACACACTCACACACACACACACATACACACACACACACACACACACACACACACACACACACATACTCTCTCAGACACACACATGCACGCACATGCACATACACACACTCACACACTCTCACAAACAGACACAGACACAGACACACACACACGCGCGCGCGCGCGCGCGCGCATGCACACGGCACCGTATGGAAATACAGAGACAGAGAATAGAACAGAAGGCAAAATGCACTTCAGAGAGAGAGAGAGAGAGAGAGAGAGAGAGAGAGAGAGAGAGAGAGAGCATTAAGCGCCTACGTTACCACACATCTGGGCGCTAATGCTGCATTTGCACAGCAACTCGAACCATGCTACAGTAAAATCGATAGCTCTTCATTATGGGAATGAAAAAAAAGAAATACTGGTTAAAAACTACAATCATGTCCCTGTGTTTCACACAACGGGGTAAGAGATGTGCTTCAGAAATGATGAGGTTACGCGCATTTAATGACACGGACTGTCAATTCAACTGGCGTGGAGAAAGGCCGGAGTCCGGAGCGTCCGACATTATGGGGTTTCAAACGGAAGTTGTTAAGAAAATTTCCATTCATGCTCTTTCCTGCCCAACCGACCGTAAGGGAAAATGGGGTGGGATGCGTTGGAGATGAATGGGCGGGTGGGGTGGGGGTTGAGGACTGTCACATTATCAAAGGCGATTTCATGTAGGTTTGTTAAAGGAAAGGAAAGATGACAGCATATAACCCATTCACTGCAAACATACTCTAAACGCCTTTTACAAACGCTTAGATCAATGAAAAAAAAGATGTGAATCGCTTTTAGAAAATGAAAAAGTAATGTCAGATTGAACATTCTTGAACAAGTTCTACATGGAATCCGCTGCACAGTGTTTATGTTGACGACTGGTTTGATCTACAGTTCGTGTACTGTATACTTCACAGTCCCATCTACTATTCATGGTAGTCTATATTTGGCAATCAGCCCAATGATGTTAGAACCAAAAACACAGTTCCCCGTTTTTTTGGATATGCATTAGGTTAAAGAATCAACGCAGACAGATGCAGAGGGAAATATTCCCTTTTTCACCCACTGTAGCGATGACATGGAACATTATTACATCCATTTTCAGCATCCTCAGCCGCTAGCACTGCTGATGGGATAGACCAGGAAAAACCATTCCAAGAGAGTATGAAGGGAAGGGGAAGGGAACCTGGCACTACACTTTACCACCAGAGAGTCAACGCATGAAGATGGACGATGTGAATGGCAATGGTTGGTTCCGGAGGGGGCAAAGTGGAAATTCTGCTTACGGCTTGAAAAGGTACTGACTGAAAGTACGGCATCCTGTCCTTGACTGGTTCCAGCCCTGCCATATTTCATGATAACAGTGCCACCAACCGCGGTTTATGGGCTACGTTTGGAGCACCGGTTGCCAATTCTAGAGACCTAACCAGAGGCATTGCTGTGGAGGGCTGTAAAACCGCGGTGCCTCGTCGCACGGTTTTACCATTGCTCAGGGGATGATGGGTCCAGATTAGAGACTGGTGGTTCGAGAGAGCCGGGCGCGTTAGTAAAGTCATTTCTGATTGAGCGGAGTCCTGTGTGCCGGAAACAAGAAAAGGGTTTAGGGTTGAACAATTTTATTGAAAAGAATTAGGGGGAGGGCGGGGGTGGGGGGGGGGGGGGGGGGGAGAGAGAGAGAGAGAGAGAGAGAAAGAGAGAGAGAAACTGTGTGTACGTGATGTGTGGTGTGTGTGTGTGTGTGTGTGTGTGTGTGTGTGTGTGTGTGTGTGTGTGTGTGTGTGTGTCCGTCCGTCCGTCCGTCCGTGGTCAGAATGTGTTCCACTCGCTCCAGACAAAACCACTGAGCCGATCTTTGTGAAAATTTGTAGGTATGTTCATTATGGGTCACGGATGATGCCCGATGTTTTAGTTTACCTCGTTATAGCCGTTACTAACGGCTGTAACGGCCTGTAACAGTTTTTCTTCTTTATGGAATATTTGAGAAAGTAATTGGCCGATCTTTGTGAAAATTAGCAGGTATGTTCATTATGGGTCAGGAATAATGCCCGATGTTTTAGTTTACCGTTATAGCCGTTACTAACGGCTGTAACGGCCTGTAATGGTTTTTCTTCTTCATGGAATATCTGAGAATGTACTTGGCCGATCTTTATGAAAATTAGCAGGTATGTTCATTATGGGTCACGGATGATGCCCGACGTTTTAGTTTACCGTTATAGCCGTTACAAAGGCTGTAACGGCCTGTAACGGTTTTTCTTCTCCATGGAATATCTGAGAAAGTACTTGGCCGATCTTTATGAAAATTAGCAGGTATGTTCATTATGGGTCACGGATGATGCCCGATGTTTTAGTTTACCGCTATAGCCGTTACTAATGGCTGTAACGGACTGTAACGGTTTTTCTTCTTTATGGAATATCTCAGAAAATACTTGACCGATCTTTCTGAAAATTTGTAGGTATGTTCATTATGGGTCAGGAATAATGCCCGATGTTTTAGTTTACCGTTTTAGCCGTTACTAACGGCTGTAACGGCCTGTAACGGTTTTTCTTCTTTATGGAATATTTGAGAAAGTAATTGATCGATCTTTGTGAAAATTAGCAGGTATGTTCATTATGGGTCAGGAATAATGCCCGATGTTTTAGTTTACCGTTATAGCCGTTACTAACGGCTGTAACGGCCTGTAATGGTTTTTCTTCTTCATGGAATATCTGAGAAAGTACTTGGCCGATCTTTATGAAAATTAGCAGGTATGTTCATTATGGGTCACGGATGATGCCCGACGTGTTAGTTTACCGTTATAGCCGTTACAAAGGCTGTAACGGACTGTAACGGTTTTTCTTCTCCATGGAATATCTGAGAAAGTACTTGGCCGATCTTTATGAAAATTAGCAGGTATGTTCATTATGGGTCACGGCTGATGCCCGATGTTTTAGTTTACCGTTATAGCCGTTACTAAAGGCTATAACGGCCCACAAGGTTTTTTCTTATATATGGTATATCTCAGCAAGTACTAGGCCGATCTTTCTGAAAATTTGTAGATATGTTCATTATGGGTCAGGAATAATGCCCGACGTTTTAGTTTACCATTGTAGCCGTTACTAACGGCTGTAACGGTCCATAATGGTTTTTCTTTTTTTATGGAATGTCTCAGAAAGTACCTGGCCGATCTTTCTGAAAAATTGTAGGTATGTTCATTATGGGTCACGGATCATGCCTGATGTTTTAGTTTACCGTTATAGCCGTTACTAACAGCTATAACGGCCCCTAACGGTTTTTC
>CM065720.1:80688171-80705671 GCA_033310375.1 Conus canariensis | reverse complement strand
CTCTGTCGTTATTCTAGCATCGTTGCCGTTTGTTACTTTAACTTGCGCTGATGGCGGACTTGCCCCTACACGGTCTGATGGTCTGGTGAACAGCAGCCTGATTCCTCCACCAACACAGATGTCAGACACCTTTCGAAGATCTGTTTATATCAGGAGAGAGAGAGAGAGAGAGAGAGAGAGAGAGAGAGAGAGAGAGAGAGAGAGAGAGAAGAGAGAGAGAGAAGAGAGAGAGAGAGAGAGAGAGAGAGAGAGAGAGAGAGTAAACTCAACTATCCACTCCCATCACACATGCACGGAAGAAATTCATTCCTCTCTCTCTCTCTCTCTCTCTCTCTCTCTCTCTCTCTCTCTCTCTCTCTCTCTCTCTCTCTCTCTCTCTATGTTATAACCAACGTCAACTTCACAAACTCAGCCATCCCCACCACCATTGTTATCACTACCACCACCACCACCACTACCACTAACACCACTTCCATTATCCCTACAACCACCACAACCATTCTCATAAACACTCACATCCCACCCGCGTTACCACTACCACCACCATCACCACCACCATCATCATCACCATCATCATGATTACGACCACCGCCAGAACGAACGACCAAATTAACCGATTCCTCTGAAGTCTTAGATATTATTGGGCGTTGGACCGGGGATTTTGCCGGAAACGGAAGCTGTCCCCGGAAGTGCTGTGACCACCACTTTGTTCCGGCCTGTCACTATGTGGCAGTTCCGAAGCTCTCAACTCATTCGTCAGAGTACACTCCCTTCTCGTGTGATGCATCTCCGCCTGACTGGGTAATCGATCTAATTTTTTGTTTTTTTCTTTTTTACTCTTGGAATGGTGCCAAGGAAAAAAAAAACTCGCGAGAAAAACAGAGAGGTGGATGAAAGACAGTGTGTGTGTGTGTGTGTGTGTGTGTTGTGTGTGTGTGTGTGTGTGTGTGTGTGTGTGTGTGTGTGTGTGTGTGTGTGTGTGTGTGTGTGTGGAGAGAGAGAGAGAGAGAGAGAGAGAGAGAGAGACGTGTGTGTATGTGTGTGAATGAGAGTTAGAATCAGAATCAACTTTAATTGTCAATGAAACAGTAACATAGTTTATAAAACAAGAATAACAGAACGTTAACGAAAAACGAAATACAGAATGTTATTCATGCGGTCGGCAACCCTCTTTGCAGAAGCCGTGCACACATTTTGGAAATTTACTCACTGAGTTATATTTGTGTGTGTGTGTGTGTGTGTGTGTGTGTGTGTGTGTGTGTGTTGTGTGTGTGTGTGTGTGTGTGTGTGTGTGGTGTGTGTGTGTGTGTGTGCGCGTGTGTGTGAGGAGTGAGTGTTGGTGTGTGTGTGTGTGTGTGTGTGTGAGTGTGTGTGTGTGTTGTGTGTGTGTGTGTGTGTGTGTGTGTGTGTGTGTGTGTGTGTGTGTTTTGATGAATAGACGTACAACTTCGGCTTTACTCTTTGTTCCATTGTGTTCTGGGCAGGCAGTGGTGTGTGTGTGTGTGTGTGTGTGTGTGTGTGTGTGTGTGTGTGTGTGTGTGTGTGTGGTGTGTGGTGTGCGTGCGTGCGTGCGTGGTGTGTGTGTGTGTGTGTGTGTGTGTGTGTGTGTGTTGTGTGTATGTGCGTGCGTGCGTGCGTGCGTGCGTGCGTGCGTTCGTGTGTGTGTGTGTGTGTGTGTGTGTGTGTGTGTGTGTGTGTGTGTGTGTGTGTGTGTGTGTGTGTGTGTGTGTGTGTGTGTGTGTGTGTGTGTGTGTGTGTGTGTGTTGTGTGTGTGACAAGGAGGGGAGGAGCAGTGACCTACAAATGATTCTGTCGGAAATGGAAATGGTCACCGGAAGTTTTTGGACCACCATTTTGTTCCGGTCTGTCACGAGGCGGCAGCTGTGGCGGTTCCAGCCGGACGGTCACAGTGAAGGCTCCAGTCGTGCGATGCATTCGCCTGATCGTTGGATTGATTCGGTACCGTACTTACCGTCTTGGAGCAGTGTCTAGGGAAGACCTTTTTATGTACGTAGAAAAGGGAGGGTGGGTGGTTGAGAAATAAAGAGAGAGAGGAGAGAGAGAGAGAGAGAGAGAGAGAGAGAGAGCGAGCGAGCAAGAGAGATAATAATATTATTATTATGATATAATGAATACATATATAGCGCCTATTCTCGGCTAGAGACCAAGCTCTAAGCGCTTTACAATCCACTCTCGTTTACACAACGGGCTGCCTACCTGAGTAGTGCCGACTGAAGAGCTGCCAGCTGGCGCTTCATTCACTCGTTTCCCGTGTCATCCAGTCAATATCGTTTAGTATCATTCACTCAATTTCCTTACTTCCTTCATTCTTTCCATTTCTCACGTAGGTTGCATGCTATGTGTAATGTGTCATCCATACCAACGGCCAAACTGGCCTTCTCTTCCGAAAGTTGGTGATGGGATTTTACGTGTGTGCAAAGATGTTATGCGTGCGTTCACACACGGAACCTCGGTTTATAGTCTCATTCGAAGACTGTATGGGAAATGGAGTCAGAATCAATGTTAACTCCGAGGGAAAAATCCCCCTGTACCGAAACGGCCCGACGGAGATTCGAACCCGCAACCCCAGGATCACCAAGATTACGAGTCCGGCGCTCTACCAACTGAGCTATTCCGGCCCCCTATTCCACTGTGTGTGTGTGTGTGTGAACGCGCGCGCGCATGCGCGAGCGCTAATGATGTCACGCGACAAACCACATTCAGCCTATAAATCGTTGAAAAGAAAGCCATATAAACGATATCGTCTCTGAAAAAAAAAAGATAAAATACATGACTACAGAATTTCCCTCGTTCGTTAATCAATAAACAAATATACACGCATGAAAAAAAAGAAGAAGAAATGAAGTGAAAGAAAAAGAAAAAAAAAAGAAAGAATAGAAACAGAAGGAGTGAAGGAAAGAAAGGAAATCAGCTGATGAAAACAAACAAACAAACAAACAGATGAGACATGTTCAAAGCCATGGGGCAAAGAAAAACGAACGAGAACGATGCACAATATCGGGAGTTAGAAGAAGAATCATTTTACTCTTCAGAAGACCCGGAACCAATCACATCACGCTAAACAGGGGCACCGGAGCGTGTTAACAAAATAATGATAATAATAATAAAACAAACAAACAAAAAGGTGACAGTTTATTCATTTGCTAGAACCATTCTCGCTTGAACTGGTGCCAGAAAAAAAAACTATGGATGGGGAAAAACTTGACCACGAGTGTCGGACAGGGAGAAAGTAGTCAATCAATGATGGACAGATGGACACCAGACAACTGACGAGTTGTATTCTCCCCGTGTCTGTGTGTATTTGTCGATGTATCGATCTTCCGTCTGTCATGCTAACTCTCTATCATTCCAGGAAACAACGACGACATTGACAACGACGCGGCAGAGGAGGAGGCCAACAACGATGACGACGATGACGGAGGAGGAGGTGCAAGAGGAGGAGGACGTAGAAGACGCCGAAGAAGAAGAAGAAGAAGAAGAAGAAGAAGAAGAAGAAGAAGAAGAAGAAGAAGAAGAAGAAGAAGAAAACAACTACGTCAACAACTAGAAAACGAATATGAAGAAAAAGGAGGGTAAGGCGGGGGGAGGCGGTTGGGGGATGGGGGGTGGGTGTGGGTGTGGGGGTGGGGACGAAATATAATAAGAAAGAGAAGGAGAATATAAACTAGCAGGAGGAAGAGGATGGCAAAACTAAAAAAAATAATCCCTTCTCCATCCCCCTTACATCCACACACCCAAAAACAAATGCGTAACCTAAGCACGCGCACACGCGCGCACGAACACAAACACATACACACATACACGTCCGCGCGCGCTCACATACTCACACGCATACACAAACACGTTGGCGTGAGCACACACACACACACACACACACACACACACACACACACACACACACACACACACACACACGCGCACGCACACACACACACACACACACACACACACACACACACATACACACTCGCACGCAAGCATGCACGCACCCCCCCCCCCCCCCCCACACACACACACACATGCACTCTCTCTATCTTACACACACATACACACACACACACACACACACACACACACACACACACACACACACACACGTGCGCGCGCGCGCGCGCGCGCGCACACACACACACATACACAGAGCACACACACACACACACACACACACACACACACACACACACACACACATGCACTCTCTATCTCACACACACATACACACACAGCACACACACACACAACACACACACACACACACACACACACACACACACACACAAGCACGCACACACACACACACACACACACACACACACACACACACACACACACACGCACACGCGCGCGCGCACACACACACACACACACACACACGCACACACACACACGCACACACACACACACACACACACACACACACACACACACACACACACACACACACACACACCACTCACACTTTTAGAGTATTGCATCAGCTCACCACAGGCGTTCTCACAATGCAGGCAGCAGACGAGAACACAATAAGAAATGAATGCACAGGAAACTCTCCATGGAATCAATTAAGGAAGAGAGAAGACGATTTTCAACATGCCTTAAATTTTCAGCCTGCATTTGGAAGTAAAAAAATGACGGAGCATGACGGGCCGCAGAGAACAGTTCATTCCAGAAAGCAGGTCCAAAATAAGAGAAAGTACGTGCACCATACAAAGATCGTTTCCTTTTCGGTTTGCGAAAGATATGCAGATCAGTTGAGCAATGGAGAGAACGTGGATGTATATATACAGATGAAAACGTTCGGAAGAGAAGGGTGGTGCTATGACAACACAGCAATGCATGCAGATCTGACATGTGCCCTTCCACCACAACATGAACCACCTGTCACATCAGAATATTTGCGCTTCAATTCATTTTGCGCTAAGGGGGCCATGTCAGGGTTGTCAGCCACAATAGAGGGTATGGATGGGGCCATGTCAGGGTTGTCAGCCACAATAGAGGGTACGGATGGGGCCATGTCAGGGTTGTCAGCCACAATAGAGAGTACGGATGGGGCCATGTCAGGGTTGTCAGCCACATTAGAGGAGGGTACGGATGGGGCCATGTCAGGGTTGTCAGCCACAATAGAGGGTACGGATGGGGCCATGTCAGGGTTGTCAGCCACAATAGAGGGTACGGATGGGGCCATGTCAGGGTTGTCAGTCACGATAGAGGGTACGGATGGGGCCATGTCAAGGTTGTCAGCCAACATAGAAGGTATGAGTGGGGCCATAGCCAACATAGAAGGTATGTGTGGGGCCATGTCAAGGTTGTCAGCCAAAGTAGAAGGTATGAGTGGGGCCATATCAGGGTTGTCTGCCAACATAGAAAGTATGAGTGGGGCCATATCAGGGTTGTCAGCCAACATCGAAGGCATGGGTGTCAGGGGGAAACTTAAGTCTAAGATCTAAGTTGAAATGGATATTTTCGTTTTGTCCTGCATGTGCCAATTGTCAATTCTTAATACTTTTTTTCAAATTAAAAGTTTTATTTAAAAATCAAAGTTGTAGAAACTTAAAAAGAAAAATCACTATTCCCCTGAACAAACAAATTAAAAGACAAATACGTTTGTCCAGCTTATGACGTCCTATGGGGTCGAACCTGGCCAGAGGATACAAAACTGCAGAAACAGCTTTGGAGCAGCCATCAAGACCTCGAGAAGACTGTGGGATTCATCGTGGCGACAGGATTGAAGATCTGATGCAAAAGTAAAAAAAAAAGAATCAACCACTGAAGAAGAAGGAGAAGAAGTTAAAATCGCCTCACCCAGAATCTGCTTCAAATTTCAGAGGGATTCTCTTGTGGACCACAGATCCCTTCAACTTCCTTGTTTATCACGGATCCAGAACAATTATTAACGGAGTTCATACGTGGGTCCATCTTTCCACTAACTATTATTAAAATCAGAGTACGACGGATCCATGCCAAATATTAATGGCTTCGTTCGTGGGTCACAACACAACGTTCCCCTAACTTTCGTTAAAATCAGTGCTCCCTGAATCCGCGCCAGATTTCATGGGCTATACTCTGGCTTCCCATTACGTTTCGTTAGAATCAGCTCACCCAGGATCCGCTCCAGATTTCAACAGCTTTCATCCATGGGCCACAGGGCATCTTCCCCTAAGTTTGGTTGAAATCGGTTTACTATTGATCCACAACAAGAAGATTTAATGGATTTCGTTCGTGAGCTACTCTTCTTGTTTCCACCAGGTCTTGTCGACACTGGGTCATCACGGATTCGTGCCAAACCTTAACGGCTTCGTTCGTGGGTCACTGTGCACCTTTCCTCTAACTTTCGTTAAAATCGGGTCATCAGGGATCCGTGCCAAACCTTCGTTCGTGGGTTACTGTGCATCTTTCCCCTAACTTTCGTTAAAATCAGGTCATCAGGGATCCGTATCAAATTTGAACGGGTTTGTTCGTGGGCAACACGCTAACGTTCTACTAAGTTTCGATAAAACCGATTCCTATTTTTTTTTAAAGGAAATTTAGCTGACAGACAAGCAAGCAAACAAACAAACAAACGGATATGGGCGGACATATACTCTCCTTGCCAGAAGTGAAAACAGGAATAAAGAACTTGTTTTTTTCCCTTTTTAACCGAAAGATTGGAAGCTAAGTTAAAAAAAGATTATTCTCTTCTGTTTTGGTGTCTCTTTCTTGACACTGATCGTTTTCGCTTGTTTCTTTGTTCTTGGCTTGTTTCTTTGTTCTTGGTGTGTGTGTGTGTGTGTGTGTGTGTGTGTGGTGTGTGTGTGTGTGTGTGTGGTGTGTGCGTGCGTGCGTGCGTGTGGCGTGTGTGTGTGTGTGTGTGTGTGTGTGTGTGTGTGTGTGTGTTTCGCGTGCGTGCGTGCGTGCGTGGTGCGTGCGTGTGTGTGTTTATGTGTGTGTGTGTGTGTGCGTGTGTGTGTGTGTGTGGTGTGTGTGTGTGTGTATTCGTGCGTGCGCGCGTGCGCGTAAACGCACGTGAGACAGAGAAAGACAAAAGGACAAACATACAAAGACAGACAGATAGACAGACACATAGACAGAAAGACAGCAACAGAGACAAGAGACAGATAGACAGACATCTATCCATCCCTTCAGCCACGTAGCAACCCAGAGAGAGAGAGAGAGAGAGAGAGAGAGAGAGAGAGAGAGAGAGAGAGAGAGAGAGAGAGAGAGAGAGAGAGAGAGAGAGATGGGCATTGTAGCGTGTACAACCAACTGTCGACTCATCGGCGTGAACCTGTCACTGGGGTGAGTGCCAGAACTGATCTCTTCCCGCTGACCGCAGGGAGGTGGGGGGGGGGGGGGAGGGAGGGAAGGTATTGGAAAAGGGGGAAGGGGCTAAGGAAGGAGACGGAGGCGCTGTGGGAAAGGCGGGAGATGGTGATGGGGGTGGACGATGAGGGTGTGGGTGTTTCTGTGGTGGGGAGGGAGGGTCAAAAGATGATTTGTGTCTTCGTTTCATCGCTTCGATTTGATTGCGTGTGTGTCAATCCCCGTGTCGTTCCGTCATAAGTGTGCATGCGGGCCAGCATGTGTGTGTGTGTGTGTGTGTGTGTGTGTGTGTGTGTGTGTGTGTGTGTGTGTGTGTGTGCGTGTGTGTGTGCGTGTGTGTGTGTGTGTGTGTGCACAGGCATAAGTGTGTGCATGTGTTTGTACGCTCGTGCATGTGTGTGTGTGTGTGTGTGTGTGTGTGTGTGTGTGTGTGTGTGTGTGTGTGTGTTTTGTGTGTGTGTGTGTGTGTGTGTTGTGTGTGTGTGACAGAGAGAGAGAGAGAGAGAGAGAGAGAGAGAGAGAGACACTGCGCACGTGTGCGAGCGTATGCGCATGTGTGTGTGTGTGTGTGTGTGTGTGTGTGTGTGTGTGTGTGTGTGTGTGTCTGTGTGTGTGTGCACGCGCGCGCGTGTGCGTTTGTATTCACAATAAGATCTGTGTAAAAGTACATGGATAAAAACCATAAGGATACAAACCCTCAGGTTACCCAGCGAATGAAACAAGAATGCAGTAAATCAGATAATCAGTAAACCAATTAGCGCAGCGACAAGAAGAAAGAGAAAAATAATAACACATTGACGAAAGCAACAACAACTGATAAGATACAATCAGTATGGCCTCACGTGTTCAGTTGGCCTGCAAACAGCATACGTTGGACTCTTGGAGTTGAGGCTTTCTTTTGCAGCTGATCTTGTCGTCCGAAGACATATTGTTGTCGTTAACTTTATGACCTGATTTATTTCGCTTGCTATATAAATCTTTGCCAAAACATTGTTTTAATGATGGAGGAATTGTTTATCTGCACGTGCTTTTCCCTACTAATCTCTGGCTCCTTTCTCTCTCTCTCTCTCTCTCTCTCTCTCTCTCTCTCTGTGTGTGTGTGTGTGTGTGTGTGTGTTGTGTGTGTGTGTGTGTGTGTGTGTGTGTGTGTGTGTGTGTGTGTGTGCGTGTGACACTTTTAGCTTTAACTACCATCACCACCACCATCTTCCTCCGAAAAAAAAAAGAAATTAAAAGATATCATTTGACTGATGTTTGTAAGTCCTCCTCCCTAACTGCACCCGTGTGTGTGTGTGTGTGTGTGTGTGTGTGTGTGTGTGTGTGTGTGTGTGTGTGTGTGTGTGTGTGTGTGCGTGCGCGCGCGCGCGCGCGCGCGTGTGTGTGTGTGTGTGTGTGACACTTTTAGCTTTAACTACCATCACCACCACCATCTTCCTCCGAAAAAAAAAAAGAAATTAAAAGATATCATTTGACTGATGTTTGTAAGTCCCCCACCCTAACTGCACCCGTCTATTCATCCCCCCCCCAAACCCAAAGCCCCCTCGTCCCCTTCCCTCCTCCCATCTCCTACGTACCTCCCTTCCTCACCCCCCTCCGCTTCTGTAGCCTAAAATTGGAACTGAGCACTGCTGGCGCGTGTCCCTGGTGGAGACAGCTCATTGGTTAGGATCCTTGTTGTTGCTGAAATTGGTTGCGGCAAGAATTGATGTGTCTCAGCTTACTGGGACAGAGATAGAGACAGGCCGGGGATAAATTGATCAAACGTCGGTTTAGTTGTTTTATGTTCGAGTGTCTGTCTGTTTGCCTGCCTGCCTGTCTGTCTGTCTGTCTGCCTTTCTGGTTACGTGTCTCTGCAAAAAAAAAAAAAAATCAAGAAGAAGAAAGAACAAGGAAAAGAACGAACGAAAGAAAGAAGGAACGGATGACGACGAAGGAGGAAATATCTTTCAGAAGTAGAGGAGGAGGAAAAGGAGGAACAGGAGAAAGAAAAATCAGAAACACGGCAAACCAAATTCAGAAAAAAAGAACGGGGAAGAGCGCAAAGAAGTGACTATGGTCCCAGAAAAATGTCTGATTTTGATGTTGGTCCAGATGAACAACATACTGTGATGTACTGGTCAGATGAACAACATACTGTAATGTACTGGTCAGATGAACAACATACTGTAATGTACTGGTCAGATGAACAACATACTGTAATGTACTGGTCAGATGAACAACATACTGTAATGCACTGGTCAGATGAACAACATACTGTAATGTACTGGTCAGATGAACAACATACTGTAATGTACTGGTCAGATGAACAACATACTGTAATGCACTGGTCAGATGAACAACATACTGTAATGTACTGGTCAGATGAACAACATACTGTACTGTACTGGTCAGATGAACAACATACTGTAATGCACTGGTCAGGTGAACAACATACTGTAATATACTGGTCAGATGAACAACATACTGTAATGTACTGGTCAGATGAACAACATACTGTACTGTACTGGTCAGATGAACAACATGCTGTAATGCACTGGTCAGATGAACAACATACTGTAATGTACTGGTCAGATGAACAACATACTGTAATGTACTGGTCATATGAACAACATACTGTAATGTACTGGTCATATGAACAACATACTGTAATGTACTGGTCATATGAACAACATACTGTCATGTACTGGTCAGATGAACAACATAAAGTCATACACTGGTCAGATGAACAACATACTGTAATGTACTGGTCAGATGAACAATATACTGTAATACACTGGTCAGATAAACAACATACTGTAATGTACTGGTCAGATGAACAACATACTGTAATGTACTGGTCAGAGAGCGGGAATATTGCAGATGACAAGTACCAATGACAGAAAAAAGAGTAAATGGAAATCGCCGAAAGATTTTGTTTTAGTACGAAAAAGAAGGCGTTTGTCCTCACATTTGGGGTTAATTAATTCATTCAGAGCTATCTGCCAACAACAACAACAGCAACAACAACAACAACAACAACAACAACTCACACACACATGCGCTCGCACACACACACTGGTACGTGCCCCACACACCCATACGCACATGTGTGTACACTCACCACACACACACACAATGATGATAATGGCGCAACCAATGGTAGGTAGGCACTCAAGGTCTGACCAGCGCGTTGGGCTAATACGCTGGTCAGCCATCTGCTGAGTCGTAACCACGAGACCCCCTTCTCTCATGCAAGTCACCCATCAGCTTTAAATCATGTGCAAATGTAGTCTCGAAACTTAGCGGGTGTGATGTATCGTATATGGACTAGTCCGCAGGGAATGACATCTCCGTGATGAAACTGAAGCTGAAGCTGTCAACAAGCAGTGTGGAAATATGCATGACTTGTGGACTCCTTGGGGTCCTACGCTATGGTTAGGGCACAGGGATTCAGGAATATCAAGCCTGGCAGACGACAGAAGTAACAATGCTAAGTTTTGAAACTATCATTTTGGGAGATTTTAATATAGATTTAACGAAACCCATACCCAAGTGGCATCACAACTGCACTTTACACGGCCTAGAACATTTTATTGACAAACCAACCCGTGTAACTGAACATCCAAGTATCTTAATTGATCACACTTACACAAACACAAAACAACCTATTATTGAAGTATGTGCTCCACCACGCGGATGTAGTGACCACAATCCTGTCTGTCTTACTTGGTACAAAACCCGTGTTAAAATTCCAAAGATAGGGCATAAAATTATTTATCATAGAAGCTTTAGAAACTTTAAAGAAGAAGATTTCCTTTAAGCCCTTGCCACGGCACAGATGAATTATATATATATATATATATATATATATATATATATATATTCAATTATAAACAAAGCTTGCTCTTATGTCTTAGATTGAAGAAATAGGGGGAGATAAGCATTCATATCTGCAGTGGTAGATCATTCTGCCTAACTAACAGTATGTGCTTGAGTGGGTGAATGGGGAAAAATAAAATAAATGCTTCTCAAAATGAGCCTTCAGCAAGCTTATAGTCTCCAAGTGGGAGACGATCTCCAATGGGGAGGAAACCCACTAACATATAACTCCTGGTCAGATACCGATATTTCGAAACCTGATTGTTTCTCCTCAGTGACCGCGGAAAGTGGTAATTTGACTCCTCTGCCTTTTCGGTTTTAAGAAGAATGCTATCCCAGAAAAGGCTGGTGTGCAATACCGTAGTATGTTTGTTGAGTTTTCAAAAAACCAACCAAAGGTGCCACCTAAGAAGCAAAAGAAAATCATGAAAGAGCAAAACAAGCTACATTTTCTAGTGAAAAGTAGAAAATATAAAAATGCAACACCAAGATGCTCTGTAAGTTGCTGGAATGGTGCTCGGTACTTATCCTTGGAATTTATTAGTTTATTGTAATTTAGTCCCTTGCGGATTCATTCCAAAAACTGGCCCTCAGCACTTGTGTCTTAAGAGGTTATCTTTTTATATTTTCTACTTTTCACTAGAAAATGTAGCTTGTTTTGCTCTTTCATGATTTTCTTTTGCTTCTTAGGTGGCACCTTTGGTTGGTTTTTTGAAAACTCAACAAACATACTACGGTATTGCACACCAGCCTTTTCTGGGATAGCATTCTTCTTAAAACCGAAAAGGCAGAGGAGTCAAATTACCACTTTCCGCGGTCACTGAGGAGAAACAATCAGGTTTCGAAATATCGGTATCTGACCAGGAGTTATATGTTAGTGGGTTTCCTCCCCATTGGAGATCGTCTCCCACTTGGAGACTATAAGCTTGCTGAAGGCTCATTTTGAGAAGCATTTATTTTATTTTTCCCCATTCACCCACTCAAGCACGTACTGTTAGTTAGGCAGAATGATCTACCACTGCAGATATGAATGCTTATCTCCCCCTATTTCTTCAATCTAAGACATAAGAGCAAGCTTTGTTTATAATTGAATATTTCTTGCAGTCATTGCAACACCAAGATGCTCTGTAAGTTGCTGGAATGGTGCTCGGTACTTATCCTTGGAATTTATTAGTTTATTATATATATATATATATATATATATATATATATATAAGTGGAGTTTTGCTGGTTGTGCTTGCACAGAAAACAAACAAGACATTAGTTCTATCTCCGAGTCCGGGTCAGCATGCCTCTTGGGCTGAACTGTACTAAGAAGCTGGTTTTAATCAGGACTGATCTGATAGATGCTACATGCAGCTTTGAATGTTATAGAAAACAACCACTAACATAGTGTTAGCTGCCTGGTGCGTTTCTGTGGACTCGGGTCAACAGGACTGGACTGGTTACAATACGTTTGCCTTGTTGCTAATTGCTGGTGAAGAAGAGGAAAAAAAAACAACAACAACTGAAAAATCCCTGTCTGTCCAAGTGTTAGTCACGACACTCCATCGACATACTGTGATTGGATGATAATGACAACAGGTATTACAGAGTTATAACTCTTTTTCTTTTTTGATCTCTCTATGTCTGTCTCTGTCTCTCTTCTTCTTCTTCTTCTCTCTCTTCGGTTTCATTATGATCGTCTCTGTCACTGTTGGTATGTGCGAGTGTCTGCGTCTGGGAGTTTCTGTGCGCATGTGGGTGGCGAGAGAGAGAGATAGATAGATAGATAGAGAGAGAGAGAGAGAGAGAGAGAGAGAGAGAGAGAGAGAGACAGACAGACAGACAGACAGAGACAGAGAGAGGAATACAAATGTGAATAACATATTCAACAAAAGGCCTTTGGAGAGAGAGAGAGAGAGAGAGAGAGAGAGAGAGAGAGAGAGAGAGAGAGAGAGAGAGAGAGGAATATGACTGTGAATGACAGATTCAACAAAAGGCTTTTATTCCTTGTGAGCGGATGTGTTTACGCAGTTTCAGTCCCAGCAATGCTGATTATTGCGGTTGACTTATCACTGTCCAGTGATTATTAGAATAGATGTTTCTCTTGTTTTGCATGTTTCTTACAAGTGAACTGATAGATATTATTTGTAGCCCACACAGTTTCAACCTTTGTGAATGACATCAACAATCTACATCTAAAAACACTAAGACTTTCAAAGAACTTTGTTAAAAATACAAAAAATAGTGATGCGTTTTTGAGAATTGACAATAGATGAGGAGATCAATGTTTAAAGCTTTTTATGTAGTGAATATATAATTGGTTAGAGAGAGAGAGAGAGAGAGAGAGAGACAGAGAGACAGAGAGAGAGAGAGAGAAAGAGAGAGTGAGAGAGAGAGAGAGAGAGAATGCGAATGCGAATGCGAATGCGAATGTTTTATTCAGTTTAAGGCCACAGCCCCATACTGAAGGGGTATTCATACATGCATCATACAACATTCCTAATACATAACACAATGAAATCATGAAAAAATGTAGATAAGTTACAAAAACGCAGAGTACATTAAGCCATTACTGTCCGAATTCTCTTATTTGCTTCGTAAATATACATGGCTAAATTCCAAAGTATATTCTCATTCCTTGTTGACAGCAAGAGAACTAGCCTGAAATTACATGGTTCGGTGTAATATTTGGGTTGAATAAATTTTATTCTAAGATCGCTCAGAGCAGGACAGCAAAACAAAAAATGTATTTCGTCTTCTCTTGCTCTGTTACAGAGTCGACACATCAGTTCATTTTCAACAACATTTCTATACCTGAGGCGATGGCATGCGATATCAGACACTCCAAATCTAAATTTTGTCAGTGCACATTTGATAAATCTATTCATTTTTATCCCAATGTAAGGTTCAAAGCTATGTGTCGATTTAAAGAGTTTATACTGAGCAAATCTATCACTATTATACATATGATCATGCCAGTCCTGCCACCTACAATCTATGATCCTCTGTTTAAAACAATTCAGAAATTCTGATATATTTTCTACACCTTGGTTATCCCAAACAAAACCATATCCATATGAATTCAAACACTGTCGAACATGGGAAGCCCATGTTCTTTTACCATTTTCATCTAAACTCAACAGCACCCTGTAACCTTTAAAGGGTATCCTATCGTCATTCATTCTTGTTAACTTGAGCCAATATTTTATACATTTCAAATAAGAATTTAAATAAATTGGATATCGTCCAAGTTCACCATAAACCAGATCATTGGGCGTTCTACTGTCTACATTCAAAAAGCGCTTCAGCGCATACAGGTGAACTTTTTCAATTAAGGCACCTTTGTCAAAAGCCCATACTTCTGCACCATATTGTAAAATTGGCTGTACCTGTGAATCAAACAATTTTGTAAAAACACTGAACGAGTTACACTCTAACTTGTACAAAATATGAAGAATACTATTGACCGCCTTTTTCGCTCTATTGGCTATATCTTGACAAGCAAAACCAAAACTAAGTTTCGTTGTAAAATAAATACCAAGGTATTTGTAAGCATTAATCACATTTATTCTCTCACCTCCATAGGTCCATTTTTCAGTTCGGGCTAAATATCCTCCTTTACGAAATATAACAATATTGGTCTTGTTCATATTAACATTTAGTTCTAGTCTGCCTGCTGCAGAATACAAATTATTTAGTTGTCTCTGGAGACCAACCACTGATACTGAAATTAAAATAATATCATCGGCAAAAAGCAGCATAAACAATTCTAAAAGATCAAAAGTTACTCCATGACGGCCATTTTCAATTATTTCTAAGGCTAGCTCATTAATAAATAAGGAAAATAAAATCGGACTACAGACATCTCCTTGTTTAACCCCACTTGTACACTTGATAAATTCCGATAATTTTGCGCCTGATCGTATTTTTGCTTTTACCTCACAATACATACTCCTTATTGTACTGTACAACTTACCCCTGATTCCATTTTTTAACAAAACAGGCCATAACAATTTTCGAGAAATGGAATCAAAAGCCTTTTCAAAATCCACAAAGGCAACATATAACTTCTGATTCTTTACAAGTTGTTTCTGAACAGCAGCAAGCAGGGTGAATATATGATCAATTGTAGAATAACCTCTTTTAAACCCCGCCTGATGCTCTCCTGTTATATTGTTCTGAATTACCCATGCATGCAATCTACTATTAATAACCGAGCTGTAAAGTTTGCTACAAATATTGCTTAATGAAATACCTCTATAATTATTTACATTGTTAACATCACCCTTCTTGAACAAGGGTAAAATTATAGATTCTTTCCAGCTGTCAGGGTAAGCGCCATTATCAAAGAGGAAGTTAAACAACTTCACTAAGAAATTCAAGACAGACTCGCCAGAGTATTTAAAAAATTCACCAATTAAACCATCAGGGCCAGCAGATTTTCCATTTTTCAATTTCCTGATTGCGACCAACACTTCTTCTCGAGATATTGCTCTTTCGTACGGAAATTCCTCCTCCTCATATTCCGTGAACTAATTCTCTGTAATATTATTTTCTTCATTTTTCTCCAACAAGCTTCTAAAATGTTCGAACCATTCAGTTACAGAAATATTGTTTGACGGTTGAAATCTTCTCCTTGCAATCTTGTGTACAGTTTCCCAAAATTCCTGTTGACTCTTCACAGAATTAATCAATACATTTAGCAATGAATCATTGTGTTCTTTCTTTTTCCTTTTATTAAGATTTTTATATTCACGTCTTGCAACACAAAATGCGACGCGATCATCTTTATCCAAAGTTTTACAAAAATTTCTCCACAGATTAAGCATTTTACGTTTTGATGATTTACAGTCCTTATCATACCAACTATCATCACTAGGAATACTTTTATTTAAAACTGCCTTTTTCTTCATAATTTCAGCTTGATCTTTCATGATCACCTCAAATCTGCGTATCGCTTCATTTACATCACTATGTATAAGACCCTCTGCTGTTGCCATCTTCTCTTTAACATCTTGAGAGCACATGGAACGATTAAATACCAGGGCATGATCCTTGTTCCAGAAATATTTAACAATAAACTGATCACTTTGATCACTCAAGTCATTTGTTGTGCATTTCTCTTCCTTTTGTTTGGCAATACGTAATACAAGGGGCATATGATCGGATTCAAATCTTTCCACAACAGTAAGAGTTAACTGTTCACAAAGAAGCTCTAAACCGTTTCTTGACAACAAAAAATAGTCATTTACACTGCATCCTACATCAGAAATATATGTAAAACGACCTTCAAGGTCGCCATTGCACATTCCATTTAAAATGTACAGTCCCAAAACAGAGCACATATCCAAAAATTTCTTTCCGTATGCATTTAAGATTTTATCCTGAGAAGTTCGTTTTATACCATTATCATTCTTATTATGAACAACATGTAATTCAAGCTCATCTAAAAGTATTGGGAATTTGTCAGACGTTCTGGCATTCATATCACCACATAACAGTATTTCAGTGTCTTCCAAAGACAACAACATATTTACAACACAATTTTCCAACAGATCGATGCCATTGTCGAAACCATTGATAGTATAATATGGCGAATTTTCAGGAGGAACATACGCACATACAAGTAAAACATTTTTATGTAGACCAAAAAATCCTTTATCAAGTATAAATGTCATGGAATAAGGACTCTCACAATCAACCTCATGCACATATGGAAGAAGATATTTCCGTATCAAACAAATTATTCCTCCTGAACTTCTCCCTTGCCTTGTAAGTTTGACAGATGGTTTAACAAATATTTTATAATCTGTAAATAAACTTGATTCAAATTTTTCAACAAACGTTTCGACCAAACAAGCAAAATCAAAAGAAGAAATAAATTGAATGAAGTGTGAATTGTCTAATTTATTAAACAACCCACATACATTCCAATGGAGGAAGGAAAAACTATTTACAAATTTATTGGTAGTACCAAAATCACGGCAATACGAACTGTCACTGTTAACACTTCCGTCACAATCATTCGCCCACTCCGTATCTTCTTCAGTGTCTGTACCACTCGCCGACATTCTATCACCGTCCCTAACTGATTGATACGTCGTCACACTGTCACTATCACTGTCTGATCCATTCGCCGTCACACTATCTCCATTGTCGTCAAATTCACTCGCTGTCACACTGTTACTATTTCCGTCTAATTCGCTCGCTGTCACACTGTCACCACCACGATGTGATTCATTCTCTATCACACTTTCAGCACTACCGTCACCACCACAGCCTGTGTCATTTGTCATCAAAGTGACACTCCTCTTGTCAGTACCACTCTCTGTTTCGT
>CM065720.1:80680671-80683171 GCA_033310375.1 Conus canariensis | reverse complement strand
GCAACTCACGTAATGTTCACACGCGAACCGATATTTTGGGTTGTGTGAGCGTGTGGTTTGAGTTTTCTTTCTTTCTTCTTTTTTATATGTCCTTTTCTTTCTTTTGATTTACGTATCTTTTATTCTCTCTTTTCCTTTTCTTCCTCTTTCCTATTACTTCTTCCAGTTTTGTTTTGTTTTTGTAGTTCTCTTTGTTATTTGCTTTCTGTTTTTCTTTCGTTTTTCTTCCTTTCCTTCCCTCTTTCTTTCGTTCATGTTTGATGTCTTTATTAATTCCTTGTTTCTGTGTTTGGGTGATTGCTCTAGACGCTGGAATGTGTGTTTACTTATGCACATTCGTTCTAAATGTTTATTGTATCGTACTCGCTGGCATATCAAAAGGAGAAAAGTTATTCTAAGAAGAGGTACAGTGTAAATGATGTGTGTGTGTGTGTGTGTGTGTGTGTGTGTGTGTGTGTGTGTGTCTGTGTGTGTGTGTGCGTGCGTGCGTGCGTGCGTGCGGTGGTGTGTGTGTGTGTGTGTGTGTGTGTGTGTGTGTATGTGTGTGTAGTGTGTGTGTGTGTGTGTGTGTGTGTGTGTGTGTGTGGTGTGTGTGTGTGTGCGTGCGTGCGTGCGCACATGCGTGTGTGTGTGTGTGTGTGTGTGTGTGTGTGTGTGTGTGTGTGTGTGTGTGTGTGTGCGCGCTCGTCTTTGTTTTAAAAAAAAGGGGGCAGCAATTGATAATTAAATGCATGAGTTGAATACGACAGGCATGGGCATGTCATATGCAAATGACCACGCAAATACGTCAACTGAAAGCATAGACACT
Organism: Conus canariensis; assembly: GCA_033310375.1. Lineage (NCBI taxonomy): Eukaryota > Metazoa > Mollusca > Gastropoda > Neogastropoda > Conidae > Conus > Conus canariensis. The sequence goes on along the minus strand of CM065720.1, from coordinate 80,682,363 downwards.
TAAGGACCTCAATTTGCTGTGGCCAAGCGTTTGACGCTCGTTGATGTTCATGTTGAAGCCAAGCCTTTGATGCTCGTTGATGCTCATGTTGGAGCCAAGCGTTTGATGCTCGTTGATGCTCATGTTGGAGCCAAGCCTTTGATGCTCGTTGATGTTCATGTTGGAGCCAAACCTTTGATGCTCGTTGATGTTCATGTTGGAGCCAAGCGTTTGATGCTCGTTGATGCTCATGTTGGAGCCAAACCTTTGATGGTCGTTGATGTTCATGTTGGAGCCAAACCTTTGATGCTCGTTGATGTTCATGTTGGAGCCAAGCGTTTGATGCTCGTTGATGCTCATGTTGGAGCCAAGCGTTTGATGCTCGTTGATGTTCATGCTGGAGCCAAACCTTTGATGCTCGTTGATGTTCATGTTGGAGCCAGGCCTTTGATGCTCGTTTGATGTTCATGTTGGAGCCAAGCGTTTGATGCTCGTTGATGTTCATGCTGGAGCCAAACCTTTGATGCTCGTTGATGTTCATGTTGGAGCCAAGCCTTTGATGCTCGTTGATGCTCATGTTGGAGCCAAGCCTTTGATGCTCGTTGATGTTCATGTTGGAGCCAAGCGTTTGATGCTCGTTAATGCTCATGTTGGAGCCAAGCGTTTGATGCTCGTTGATGTTCATGTTGGAGCCAAACCTTTGATGCTCGTTGATGTTCATGTTGGAGCCAAGCGTATGATGCTCGTTGATGTTCATGTTGGAGCCAAGCGTTTGATGCTCGTTGATGTTCATGTTGGAGCCAAGCGTTTGATGCTCGTTGATGTTCATGTTGGAGCCAGGCCTTTGATGCTCGTTTGATGTTCATGTTGGAGCCAAGCCTTTGACGCTCGTTGATGTTCATGTTGGAGCCAGGCCTTTGACGCTCGTTGATGTTCATGTTGGAGCCAAGCCTTTGATGCTCGTTTGATGTTCATTTGGAGCCAAGCCTTTGATGCTCGTTTGATGTTCATTTGGAGCCAAGCCTTTGATGCTCGTTTGATGTTCATGTTGGAGCCAAGCCTTTGATGCTCGTTTGATGTTCATTTGGAGCCAAGCCTTTGATGCTCGTTGATGTTCATGTTGGAGCCAAGCGTTTGATGCTGATTGACGTTCATGTTGGAGCCAAGCCTTTGATGCTCGTTGACGTTCATGTTGATGACAGGAAGGATGGGGCACTGATCCTTGGTACAATTCACAAGCGCACACTTTAGTGCATGATTGTGTGGGCGTGGGGTGGAGAAGCGGCAGTAGGGAGTTGCGAGGAGTGTGGTGGATGGAGACAGTACATTCATCATAGTGGTGCTATGCCATTTTCAGTGTGGAGTGAAGGGCGAACAGGCTGGAGTAGGGGTAATACCGCTGTCCACTTTGATTTCCACTGCGTCTGCCATGACTACGGCATACAGACTGAAGGACGTTTTAGACAGACGTCGTCACACGCCACAATGTACTTGACGATTCCTGAATTTCCAGGCGCCTACGCACAACGGTTGAATCAGTGTAGGAGTGTCTGTTAAACAGGTGTGTCGGTGTGTATGGGGCCTTGTAAAGGTGTAGGAGTGGTGTGTGTGGTGTGTGTGTGTGTGTGTGTGTGTGTGTGTGTGTGTGTGTGTGGTGCGTGCGTGCGTGCGTGCGTGCGTGCGTGTGTGTGTGTGTGTGTGTGTGTGTGTGTG
>CM065720.1:80658171-80668171 GCA_033310375.1 Conus canariensis | reverse complement strand
ATGGCTGACTGTACGTACGCCTGCCATGATTAGACAGTAAATGAACCGACAAATGTCCGGCCCGTACTCTCCAATCCAGCGTGGTCTCGGATTTCCTGTGCTCTGCGGCCAAAGACCTTCCTGTGTGACGGATAAGTGAATGGCCAAGTCCCGTGACTCCGTGGGCTTTGTCCACCGATTACCTCCCATCCGTCACCGTCGTTTTGGTGGCCGTGTGTCCGGCGTTTCCGACGCTCCTCTGTCAATTTACTGATTGGAGGGATCGGAGTGACGGGACCGCTGGTCATTTGAGCCACTACTACGTATGGTGGAACGCAACGTGCGTGTGTGTGGTTGTGTGTGTGTGTGTGTGTGTGTGTGTGTTGTGTGTGTGTGTGTGTGTGGTGTGTGTGTGTTGTGTGTCTGTGTTGTGTGTGTGTCTGTGTGTATCCCATTACGCTCACCACCTCCACCACCACCACCATCACCATCACCACCCCTTCTCGAACCCTAGCCTTCTTCGTTTCTCTCGACCCTTTGTCGCTCTGTTAACTTCAAGCCTGCTCCCTTCCACCCGTACCTACTGTGTTTGTTTGTCTGTCTGTCTGTCTGTCTGTCTGCTGACTGGCTGGCTGGATGTTGGTCTGTCTGCCCGTCTGTCTCTCTCTTTCTCTGTTAACTATCTATCTATCCATCTATCTATCTGTATATCTGTCTATGTATGTATGTGTGCATGTATATATCTATCCATCTATCTACTTTCTCTCTCTCACTCACTCATTCTATCTCTGTGCATCTTTCTCTGTCTATGTCTCTCTCTCTGTCTGTTTGTTTCTGTCTGTCTCCCCCCCCTCTCTCTCCTCTCTCTCTCTCTCTCTCTCTCTCTCTCTCTCCTGTGTATTTTGGAATCTGTCAATCTGTCCATTTGTCTTGAAGAAGAAGAAGAAGAGATGATGATGATGATGAAAAGGAAGGAAAAAAGAGGGAAGAAGAGAAGTATAAAATGATAAAGAAGGAATAAAAAAATACAAACAGAAGAAAGAAGAAGAGAGAAAAGAGAGAGAAGAGAGAGGGGAGAAGAGAGAGAGAGAGAGAGAGAGAGACAGAGACAGAGACAGAGAGACAGACAGACAAACAGACAGACACAGTGAGTCTGTGTGTGTGCGTGTGTGTGAGTGCGTGAGAGGAGGAGAGAGAGAGAGAGAGGAGAGAGAGAGAGAGAGAGAGGGAATGCAGAGAGGAAGCAGAAAAGAGGGCGGGGGGGGGGGGGGGAGGAAGAAGCGATTCTGCACCAGTTGTGGATCTTGGCAACCACGGGGGAGGTAAGAAACCCTATGTTTACGAGGAAACAGAACAAAAAGTAGAAGGCACCTCCTTTCCCTGTAGAGATGAACGATCCTCACATTAACAAGGCGATGACAGATGACAGGTGATGACAGATGATAGTTTAAATGCGTGTGAAAATCAGAGAGAGAAAGAAAGAGAGGAGAGAGAGAGAGAGAGAGAGAGAGATGCAGAGAGAGAGATGGAGAGAGAGAGAGAGAGATGCAGAGAGAGAGATGGAGAGAGATGGAGGAGAGAGAGAGAGAAAGAGTGAGACAGACAGACAGACAGATAGACAGTCAGAGAGACAGACAGACAGACAGAGAGGAAGTTTCGCAAGAACTGCCGTCAACCTTTCTGTGCTCAAAGTATCCACAAAATTACTGGACTTCTAAAACGAAATCTTAAAGGAAGGGGGGGGGGGGGGGGGGGGACCGTAAACAGCGCATAACAAACAAGTAGGGTAACTCTTGCTCGCATGATGAAATAATTGCAGGCCCATAACTCCCAAGGAATGCTGCTAACGAAGCCAAATCGCCCAGCAGAAACGACAAGACAGAACACGGAGAACAAAACAAGGAAACAACCCCCGTACGCAGCATTAGTTTGGAGTTATGGGCCCATAATTATTTCATTACTGGACTTTGTTAAGACAACAGTAACAACAACAATGACGATAACGAAGACGAGAACACCACCAGCAACAACAACAGCAACATGTATATTTGAGAACGAGGATTTGATAAACTTTCTCTCCTCAATAGTGTAAATTTAAGGGCTCATATTTGACGAGGAAAGTTTTACCAACAGATCTGCTGGAACAATGTATTTACACTAAATCTTCAGTTGACAAGAATGATCCCATTTATTTGATTCAACACTTGATATCAGGCATCACTGAACACCATTGAATTGAGTCAGTGGTAGTGCAGAGTTTCCTCTGGTAGGTAGTCTCTTGGTGGTTTGATAATTGAGAGCACCCTGCGGACCGCAGTGCTGAGGTTACAGCTAAGGTGAATCTTGGTGTGGATGAGTACGTGGGAAAGAACTAGAAGGAACGGTCATTGCCACACAAAAGAAAAAAAACCCAAACAAACACAAAAACAAAAAACAAACAAACAAATACAAACAAAGTAACAACAACAACAACAACAAAAGAAACCAATAGTGGAACAAATTATATCTTATATGTGACCCGTTTTTCTGTTTATCTCTGGTGTGAAATGCTGAGGTTACATATTCTTTTCCATTTTGATTGATGTTGTTTCAGAATGGACAGTAAAACCATTGGCTGAGGTCCAGGCTTTGACACACCACTGACAGAGCTGTGGGGGGGGGGGGGGGGTGGGGACTGGTGAAATGTTGAGCGTGCGGTACCTCAGTGTCTTCAGTGAGTTGAGGGATGATGGTTATGATGCTGACGATGATGCTGATGATGATGATGGTGATGATGATGATGATGATGATGACGATGGTGATGGCGATGATGACGATGATGACAATGACAATAACGATGATGATGGTGATGACGATAATGATGATGTTGACGATGATGATGATAATGATAGTGATGATGATGATGGTTGTGGTGGTGATGGTGATGACAACGACGACGAAGATGACGACGACGACGACGACGACGACGACGACGACGACGATGATGATGATGATGATGATGATGATGGCATGAAGAAGAAGAAGAAGAAGAAGAAGAAGAAGAAGAAGAAGAAGAAGAAGAAGAAGAAGACGTATCGTATCAGTGTAAAACAAACACAGGAAAAACTCTTGTAAACTAACTGCTTGGGTAAAGACAGAAAACGAAAGTTAAAAAACAACAAACAAACAAACAAAACAACATACCGGCAAAAAGAAAAGAAGGAAAGCAACAACAGCAACAATGGCAAACGAATCGAGTCCGACACGTACGTCAGTGTTAAGAGCTGGTTTACCTCATCCGTTGATCATGGCATTGTTCCAGCTTTCCTGCTTCCTGGCCACAACCGGCAGCTCTCATTGTTTGTAGACACCCCCCCCCCCCCCCGCAACCACCACCACTGCAATTTCCCATCCCCCAACCTCTCACACCCCTCCCACACCCTCATATCCACCACCACCACCACCACCACCACCACCACCATTCCGTAGTTCCTCTAACGATTCAAACAAATTTTTAATGAGCTGCCTTCAAAGACCTGAATCCCTGCCAAATATGACATCACTGGCTGTACTGACAGCAAACCGAAGAATCGCCAGACCTGATTATTTCAAACCACATGGTGAGAAGCACGAGTCACTTCCCTTGTGTAACAAGCAAACGAAACAAACGGAAAATAAGGGGAAGGGCGCTTGAAAGAGAAAGGACCCCTACCGGATTTGGGATCCACTCTTTCAGTCAGGTTGGTGCTGAATAGGCAACTATGTTAAGGGGAAGTAATAGCTGATATTGACTAACAAAAAAGTAATTTCCCCTTTGCCCCTTGAAAAGTATGTGGAAAAGTGCTAAATACGTGGAACAAGTGCTAAATGTCAGCGTTTATATCACAAGAAAGTGTTGATATTCCATTAAAGATGTATTATTTCGTGAATTATGACCAATTAAAAAAAAAAATTCACTCCACAGTGGGTTAAGTTCAGTGAAAAATGTTAGTATGGTACTACCATTACATTAACACGACCTAACACTAGATCCATCGTTTGATTCTAGGAATACGCTAGAAATACCACAGCGCCAAAAATTGTTCACAACGTACGCTCTTGACACAACATTGGTGTTTTCAGCGTATTCAGCAAATACTATCTTTATATGGGAAAAACTCTTGCCAACACGCTTTCATCAGCTACCCATGCGAAATACACTACCCCGCACTTTTCTTAATCAACAGTCGCACAGAATTTCATTTAGACTTTCCCTCAGAATTTTAATGTGAGCCCACTAACATCTGTACACATAGAAATAACATTTAAATATTCTGTTTATATAGTTTTGTTTTGTTTTGTTTTGTTTTGCGAGAAAAATGGAAACTTAAGGGGTACTACTTGAAAATGATCTCTCCAACTCGCAGCATTGGTTTCAATTAACCCCCACCCCTTTCTTCTCTTTCTGTACCCCATAACAATTGTCTGTTATATCGTTTTTCCATGTAATAGGGTAATGTTGTAGTTGAAGGCAGGATGATCCGAGTGCGCTGGAGTAGTAGCAGTGTGTGTATGTAAGCTAAAAAGACAGTCGTGTTTACGGCGTACGCCACAGGAACGTGCTGGTTTTCAATGCGGGAGCTCCTTAACGCCATGCCGACTATGGCAGTTCTACCTGCGTAGGGTGATGTTGACGTGTGCCGCCGGAGTCAGCGGCAGTTGGCACCAAAACTGACGTGTTTGTCTTCGGGCTGTATTTCATCTTTCCACCAAGTTTCGTAACCATCGGCGGGGTAGTTTTGGCGGTAATGCAGTTTGTAATAATCCACTATTCTGGATCGTGTGGATCTCCATACCAGTCTGTAACAGGTTCATCATTGAGCCGTATTCCACCTTCTGACCAAGCCTGATTAAAATTAGTTCAACTGAGTGTTTAGTTTGTTTTGTACGGATGTTTGCTTCTTTGTTTTTAGCGTAAACTTGCCGACAAACAAACCAGCCCACAGACACGGGTGAAGCTATGATCTCCTGGGCAAGGATAACTCGAAAGCGTTAGGGAGACCGCAAACCTCAGTCCAGGCCCAGTGGATGGTGGACCCGCCTTTTGACACTAATCCCTGCCAAATGTTATTTTGCTCATTCTCGGCTAACATTCAGTTTCCCCATTTAAGTTTCGTTAGAATCGGTAGAGCATTTTTTTTCGCAGTCTTGCTGATAGTCTCACACTAAACACACCAAAAGACAGGTGAAAACATAACCCCTTTTCGACAAGTAACAGAAATGAAATTAAAAAAAACAAAAACAAACAAAAAAAAAACCAAACAAAAAAACCGCAACAGCCAAGGCTGACTCTCAATTACAGTTCCCTTAAAGTGTTGAACCGCACTTTGTTTTGAACCGGGAGATCGAAGTAGAGTTTAAAATGGAGTTATGTCCCATATAACGGAAGCTGATGGTGGCGCCTTGAGAGAAGGAATGGCTTATGTATTAGAGGACCGATAACAGGACGGCATTATTGACGGAGTGCGGGGGAAATCGCACATAACTGGGAAAACAAACAAACAAACTAACAAACAAATAAAAAACCCCAAAACATCCATTTGCTTTGTCTGTGTTGAAGATAAAGCGAATTTTCAGCGGAAAGAAACTGAACCAAAGACAACAGTTTTAAAACAAACAACAACAAACGACAACAACATCAACAACAACAACAACAACATCAACAACAACAATATTCATATATGTCAGACTTCGCGATTCGCCGACTTCTACCAACCTCCTCGTCATTGGTAATAATAAACAGTTAATTTCATTTTTTGATAGACAGGAAGATCAAATAAAACGACGGAGCATGCGCCTCGGAAATGGACTCTGCAGCGTACAGCAAGGCCGGAAGTGTGGCGGTGGCTGACCGAGACACCCATATCCGCTGCAGCGCAGTGGTTAGCATCTTCCATGTGAGGGCGATGCAGAGGCGTTTGTAGACTTCCCACCCCCCTTCTTCACTCCCCCACCACTCCCCCCCCCCCCCCAATCCACTTTAAAAAAAAATTCAAACTTCTGTGAGAAAGTTAGTTCACGAGTCAGAAGATCTTTTCCCCTGCTGGAAGAGGTAAAAGTGGGTACGGAGTGGAAGAATGACTTTCCATGAACTTTTTTCTTTCTTTCTTTACTTTTCTTTTCTTTTCTTTCTTTCTTTCCTTCTTTCTTTGTTTCTTTCTTTCTTTCTTTCTTCTTTCTTTCTGTCTGTCTGTCTTTCTGTCTTTCTTTCTTTTTGACTTTCTGTCTGTCTGTCTGTCTGTCTGTCTGTTTTTCCTTCTTTCTTTCTTTCTTCCTTTCATTCTTTTTTGAAAAAAGATATTGAAAGTGCACAATGTCAACGTTTTTGCAGCTGGATAATTTTAACATTCCGCCATAGTTTATCACTTTATTAGCTCAGGTCTACATCTTTCCTCTGATGTGCTCACATTTGCTGGAAAGAATGCTAGTCTGGCCAACTGGTTGAGAGAATCTTGCCCCTCCCATGCCAAAATTCTCACCATGAAATCTGTATCGGGAGGGTTTGTAAGGTCATCAGCTCATGATCTCATAAAACAGCTGGGGATTTCAGGTAAGAAGAGGACCAGAACCCTGAAGGCAATGGCAGAGGCAGCCGAAAAGAGTTCCAGCTGGATCTGAGGGAAGAGGGATAAAAGATGACCTCATGAGGCTCCAATTGCCAGACTTGGAGCAGTATTTCAATAGCGAAGTGGGTAAGATACCAGTCTAAGAAAAAACAAATAAACAAACAAAAAAAAGACAACGCCTTGAAAAGATCACCCATCCAGATGCTGCTGATACATATCCCAGTAGTGCTGGGGGAGGAGGGGGGGGGGATGGCATTAGAATGGGACCCAGCGCCCAAGCCGCCATAGAGTGTAAAGAGTTCAGGGCCGAAACACTAGTCCAAGGGGAATATTCTCTCTGAAGACCCTCCGCTGTCAACCTCTCCCTAGAGCTTCTTCCTAGGACTTCAAAGCTAGTTATCAGTCCGTGAACAGTAACTTCATTATATTCATGTTCAGTGGACAATTGGGACAGACGCCTAGCTAAACAGATCCAGGGCTCATCGTGTGATCAGGGCCCATACCACATGAGGTCCTTTCTGGGACAGACTCCTCCTTTCCACTCAGCTTGGTTCAAAACGGCCGCCTGGTGATTTGCGGAACGCTGCTGACAGACGAACGTACAGAAAATCCGACAAGCAAACAGACGCAGGTGAAAAAAGCTTAACTTCCTTGGCAAAGCCAACGCAAACAAACAGACAGACAAACAAACAAACAAACAAAAAGTGCAGCCAGGCTCTCTCTGCAGTATCACCTTTCTGTATACGGAAGACTGTCTGGACGCCCTTGATGTTGGGAGGAAGAGGGTTTCCCCTCAATGCGTCATGAGCCACATTATTCACCCCTGCCACCACCACCTGTACCACACCACCACCACCAGTCCCACCACCACCACCATCAGTCCCACCACCACCTCCACCACCTCCACCACCACCACCAGTCCCATCACCACCACCACCACCACACCACCACCACCACCACCTCCTACACCACCACCACCACCACCACCACCATGCCTAACATCCTCTTTCATCTTAGACTTTGTTTTTGATGCACGTGCGCTAACCAGTATCTAAACAGGGCTCGCACCGCACGATCTCAAGAACGGACACTCTTTTACAAAGAGATGGAAGGCCCTCAACCCCCTACCCACCCCCTTCTCACCCCCTTCCCTTTATTCTTTTTCTTTCTTTCAAAGTGACCGTAATGTCTGCTTGTACAAACAAGCGAGAGTTGGATGCACTCGGTAACTTCAGCATCTCTCAAACAACAACAGACCAACTTTACCCCACCAGCCAGACTCTGGGTGAGGCTTAAAAAAAAGAGAAAAAAGCAAAAAGAAGAAGAAGAAGAAGAAAAGGCACTGTCCGGTCAGTAAGTGCTGGAATTAATTAAGCCTTTTGTGCCTCTCCTCAGACGAAGCCGGCCGCTGAGCTTGATCATCTCTGCGCATGACCGGATGCTGGTGTGCCAGGATGTCAAAGCCGGTAAAGCGTGCCTCATTAGTTTCGGAGATCAAAGAGCCAGAGCCAGCCGATCCGCGGGTCGTACACAAGTACTGTCCGGGACTTCAAACGCTGCTGGACTCGTGCCCATGTTCAGGCTTTGTGCAAATAGAGCGTCACCATCTATCATTTATTATTTTCGTTTTAAAACGACTGACAATCATACGCATTGTACGACGGGAATTTTTTTTCTCTTTTTTCTTCTTCTTTTTTTTTTTTAGTTAAAAATTCACAAGAGGATTGATGGCGATGGGAAGGAGGAGGGTGGGGGTGGATGGGGGTGGAAAGACCAGGATTGGGGTGGGGGTGGGGGGGTGGGGGATGAGGATGGGAGAGAAGTCTCAAGTTTTCAGACAGGTTTGAAATTTCCCTTGAGGACACAATGCGTTGATAGACACAACAATGCATGCGACTTGCTTTTTCTCTCCTTTTCTTTCTTTCTTTTCTTTTCTCTCCCTCCACCCCCACCCCCTTTTTTTTTTATTTCATGCCAACAGAAATCTAACATACCAGGACGCAACGCAACACCATGTTGTTTTGCTTACAGCGTTGAAAAATTCATATCAACTTATTGTTTTCATTTAGTTTATCACTGATACTTTTTGATATATTTTTTTCTCTTTTTATTTTATTCGGAGGGATGGGATGGGGAGAGGATAAAGTTTGTGTGTGTATGTGTGTGTGTGTGTGTGTGTGTGTGGGGGGGGGGTGTTAGCTGAGGTGGGAGGGTGCAGTGGTTTGTACTGGGTAGGGGGGGGGGAGGAGTTGAAGGTGGGGATGGAGTGAGAAGGGAGGCGCTGGTTGACTAACGTCAGTGCGGACTAGTCCATATACGCTACACCACATCCGCTAAGTTTTGAGACCACTCTGCGCATGATTTGAAGCTGATGGATAAATGAATTAACAACTAAGATGAGAGAATTGAAGAAGAGGGTCTCGTGGCTACGTATACGACTTAGCAGATGTCTGACCTACGCATTAGCCCAACGCGCTGGTCAGACCTTGAGTGGCTACCTAACATTGTGTGTGTGTGTGTGTGTGTGTGTGTGTGTGTGTGTGTGTGTGTGTGTGTGTGTGTGTGTGCGCGCGCGCGCGTGCGTGCGTGCGTGTGTGTGGTGTGTGTGTGTGTGTGTGGTGTGTGCGCGCGCGTGTGCGTGTGTGTGCGTGGGTGCGTGCCTGCGCGCGCGCGCGTGTGTGTGTGTGTGTGTGTGTGTGTGTGTGTGTGTGTGTGTGTGTGTGTGTGTGTGTGTGTGTGATTACACGTACAAGTATCTTTGTTATCTATTTATTTATTATTCATTTATTTATTGAGCAGATTATTCGTTTTAGGGTATGATGTCTTTATCCTGAAAGCTGAGAAAGAAAAAGAGGGTGAAACTGTAATGATTTGTTTTGTGTCCACCTCCACAACCCTCACCCCCCCCCCTTCCCCTCCTTTTTTTTTCCTCCCCGTGTAATTTTTTTCCCCACGCAACGTTGTGACGTTTTGTTGTTGTCAGTTTCTTGAAGGTCAGTTGGGACAAAGGTTTATCTGACAACACAATGGTTTCTGTCAATAATCGGCCAGTCAACGGGTGAAGAGAGGGAGAGAGAGAAAGACGGCGGCAAACTTTCCGTCCATGATGTCTGCACCATTGGTACCGCGAAAGAACTACAGACCAAAACGCGGGGAGGAAAGAGTAGTTTCATAGATCCCACAAATGGCCTACCTACCTCTTCATCCGCCAGCGTGCATTATGCTGCCAGCATTCATCATCAGAGCATTTACTGCCGGAACATGTGTATCGATGGAACGTGTGTATTGATGGAAGATGTGTATTGATGGAAGATGTGTATTGATGGAACATGTGTATTGATGGAACGTGTGTATTGATGGAACGTGTGTATTGATGGAACATGTGCATTGATGGAACATGTGTATTGATAGAACATGTGTATTGATGGAACATGTGT
>CM065720.1:80645671-80648171 GCA_033310375.1 Conus canariensis | reverse complement strand
GACAGGGCTGTACTCTACGCTTCCTTTCATAATATATCCCGGCGTCAACCAGGCCCGAGAGATACAGGCACCTGCAGTGTTGGTCAGGAAATTTGAGCAACACTCTCAGAAACGCATCCATTAAGTGGATGAAACTCGACTGTGTGGTCCCAGTCTTCCCAGCTGAGTCCGCAGCAACTCAACTCTGGGTAGGAGCCGGTCGGGGCAGAAAAACCCACATGACTTCTGATGGGATTCGAACCCATGACCTCCCAGCCGGGAGTCCGCGACGCTAACCACTTCGCCACGGCGGCTGGTGTTTTGTTATTGTTGTTGTTGTTGTTTTGAGACAATGCCTAAAAATGCCCTGTCTTGCAAACTTAGGGAAGTAACAGAAGAATTTTGGCTCTGCTCTTTCATCTGGATCCGTCACAAAAATTAAAGATCCATTCTTGGGCGATATTCATTTTTTTTCACCAATATTCATTAAAAAAAAATGTAATGTGCATTACCATTTGTAAAATCTTGCTGACAGACATAGACAGAGATGCAGTTGAAAACCTTCTTCTTTTTCTCACCTGGCATAGGAGGTTCCAATTTTCCTTAAATAGATGTTACTTCAACATATTCACGATGCAAGCAAGGTAAACATCCACTTCAGCAATTCAGTTTGAATGCAACATATATCGCTCATTCACTATTGTGTTCTGGCATGATGTGGTGTTACCAGGGATCTATGTATTGTATAAGAAAAAAACATGTAGAAATAGATAAAGCTAGACGGAAGGGAAGGAAAGGCATTTTCCTTTTGCTTTTCTTCTCTTCTGTATTTTAATCTTTTATGCAGTTTTCCACAGAAACAAAAACAAAACAAGTTTCAAAATGAAGTGACTGACGGCGGAGAACGAAGCAAAATTTAGAAAGAGAGGGTGTTAGTTACCGCCAATGACATTGAAAAAACAAAACAAAACAAAGCAAAACAAAAACAAAAACAAAAACAAAACCGCACACAACCCCCTCCCCCGAAAGAAAATACAAAAACAAAACAAAACAAAAAAACAAAAAAAAAAGTAAGGAGGAGAGAGGGTTTCTTCTTCTTCTGCGTACGCAGGCTGATACTCCTGCGGACACTCCCTATAAGGACAGACAAGTATTAATCCCATCTACCCAACAAAGGGAGTGGGAGTTTTGTGTGTATGACCGTTGTTCATCCCGCCATAAAGGCAGCCATACTCCATCTTCGGGGAACGTGCATGCTATGTGTAACGCGTCATCCATACCAACGGCCAAACTGGCCTTCTCTGACGAAAGTTGGTGATGGGATTTTACGTGTGTGCAAGACGTTATGCATGCGTGCACACACGGAACTTCGGTTTATAGCCTCATTCGAAGGACTGTATGGGAAATAGAGTCAGAACTAATGTTAACTCCGAGGGAAAAATCCACCTGTACCGAAACGGCCCGGCGGAGATTCGAACCCACAACCCTTGGATTACGAGCCCGGCGTTCTACCAACTGAGCTATTCTGGCCCCCGGAGAGAGGGCAAAAATTGCAATATTTTACTGTGATTAATTACGATACTACATTAAGGAAAGTTTTTTTTATCCCCCCCCTCCCCCCCACGCTACCCCCTAGTTTTTTTTTTTTTTTTAAGGCTTAGACAGCGTATACATATGCGGTTAAAGATACCTTGAAGGGAAACACGTAACGTGATGATTACCTTTTTTTTTGTTTTTTACAAATAAATATATCAGGTCCCTCTCTCAACCACATTCAACTCCAAAGAATACAACAGGTTGAACATACTATACACAATTTATTCGTTACAAACAATAATGAGACGTTGCTTTTGTCTATAATTGTCTTTTCCCGGAAGGTTTTTTTTTGTGCATAATGTATTCCTTTCATTGTTTGAAAATGGGGGAAGGGGTTAGGGATAGGGGTGGGAGAGCCGGGATGGGGATGGAAAAAGGTCATTTGTTATCTGATTTGAAAGAAACCACCCAACACTCGTCACTTACAGCAATATCTTGGCACTGCCACAGTTACTGGCATCTCTAACAACCATGACAATGCAATGATAATACTAATACTTTAAAGAAAAAACATAAAATAAAACAAACTACTAAGGTGCAGGTAATCTAACAGTAGCTACCTAAACTCGAGCATTTATTGAATGAAATCTGAAAATTTCAAACATATTCTTGTTTCATTAAAACGAAATCTCCTTATAGTCACTTCAGTTCTCTTTCTTCCGACACCACAGTCGTCAATGTTCCAAGCCATCTGTCTTTGCTTTCCTGGGTATACCTGGGTATAAACGACTACCTTCAAGACTATTATCGGGGGAAAAGAATTTATTGGTGTGTTGGATGAGGTCCTTCGCCTCTCTTACCTTTCCAAAATACTAGCATGGTCTATTTGTCTCCCGCTGCTCTTGCTTCTCTCTCTCTCTCTCTCCGCCTGGCTACCTGTCCGAGAGAGAGAGAGAGAGAGAGAGAGAGAGAGAGAGAGAGAGAG
>CM065720.1:80630671-80635671 GCA_033310375.1 Conus canariensis | reverse complement strand
CTTAATCGTGTAGCTCGGCGTGTGTGAGCGTTCTCCACTCCTTTTCCTCCTTCCCTCCAGAGATCGTCACCACCTCAGTCCAGTATGAGGGTTGCTATCAATCCGCCGATAGCCACCCACGGTACTGACCTGAAATCACCATGGGAATGGACATGGGGGACATGTCGGAACTACGGTCATTATGACAGCAGGGCTTGGAGGGGGCTCATAATTTGAGACAAACAACAAGAAACCATTAATACCATTTGATACGATCAATACCCAGCGCATACTACTACACAGTCAGATCTCCAGCCAGATCAACTGGCAGTGATCAGAAGGACGCATGGGGAGGGAAGTATTGACAGCTCAGCGATACTATACACGTAGCACTGAAGAAAAACAAAGACATGTTTTTTTGCTGTTCCGCTGGAAGTTGCCTACAGTTTGGCCAAAAGACATTGCTGGTAAACAAAGTTGATATCGCTTTCTTTCTTTCTTTCCTTCTCTCTTTCTTTCTTTCCTTCCTTCATCCTCTCTTTCTTTTTTTTCTTTTTTCTTTTTCTTTTTTTCTCTCTTTCTTTCCTTCTTTCTTTCTTTCTTTCTTTCTTTCTTTCTCTTTCTTTCTTTCCTGAAATCGGTTGATCTTTGGGAAGATAACACGTATAGACTAAACGAAACATGAGTCGGTTGAACTTGGCATGAAGCAGGTAACAATGTTGGCTCAATTGCACACGTAGCAGGAAGTAGTATTGGCAAAATGACATATGTAGTAGAAAGCAATCTTGACTGAGCAATGCAGGTGGAGAAGAAAAAGTGTTGACTCATGTTGGATAGGTCAGAAAAGATCTTTACTTGTACACCATACATAACTATGGATGCTCTGACTGGCAGACATTTTGGGGTAAGGAAACACAATATGGGAGTCATCATTTCTTCATTCATGTTACAATCTTTAGACATTGTTTCTTCTCTCAACATGCATTCGTTTATCTCACGCGTATGGTCACAACCGCAAAAATTCATTAATGCACTGTACGCTGACCAGACAGTTAAACTGTCTCTGTAAGGTCGGCTGGGTGGTGATTAATTGGGAACTGAAAACCGGTAGATAGATGTAAATAAACATTTCTTTGCAAAAGCTGACAACGCAAGGGAAATCATCCGTGTCTTCAATCTATTATTTACTGTGCTGAGATCATAGCATCACACCATGGCGAGACATTCCCCTCAGACGGAGCAGCCCCGAATTTCACACCGAATAATCGGTCGTGACAAAACGAAGTTCACGACTTCCTGACCCTCTCTCAACCCTACATCATAATCATCGTTCATTATTTACGCGGTGATTTGTGATTCAAATGTGCCCCTCAGAACTTTTCTCTGGCACGCTACGGCTTATACCCTTGGGCCAAATTTCAGCACGAGTTTTGGAGTCTACACTCTTCTTTTTCTTTTCGCTGTTTTCTTTGTCTCCTCCTCCTCCACCTCCTCCTCCTCCTTCCTCTTCTTCCTCTCCTCCTCCTCCTTCTTTTTCTTCTTCTTCTTCTTCTTCTTCTTCTCCTTCTTTTTCTTCTTCTTCTTCTTCTTCTTCTTCTTTCTTCTTCTTCTTCTTCTTCTTCTTCTTCTTCTTTTCTTCTTCTTCTTCTTCTTCTCCTTCTTCTTCTTCTTCTTCTTCTTCTTCTTCTTCTTCTTCTTTCTATGCTTTCTGAACTGGCTATCTTCACGCCTCTAGTCCTGGTTCCCCGAACTCAAACTCTCCTCGAAAACAAACTGGCTTGAGTCCAGAAGACACACAGGGAAGAATCAACAGTACTAGGACGTCATAAAGGCACTCACCAAAGGAGGCTCCGCACCGTCGTTGAGTCCCTTCATAAAGCTTAACACGTCCTGTTCTGCACATAATATATACAGGACACAGCGCTGAAAAGGGGGAGAAAGGGGTGGAGCAGAGGTAGAGGAAAGAGGCGGAGGGGAAAGTTTGGTGGAGAGGCGTGGGAGGGTGTTGTCTGAGACAGAGAAGAATGTTTAAACAAACCAGTCTCTGATTCAACTTCTAGTTTATAATTCATTTCATCTTCTATTCAAATAAAATAAAATTTATTTTGAGGGCAAGAGGCTGGAAAGGATATAGTCATATAGTCATCATTTTGTGCTATTTCTAGCAACGACTTTCGATTGGTACTTGTCTTGTGTGGTATTCTCCACTTCATGTGGAAATAAAAACGTATTTAAAAAGAGGGTAAAAAAATCTGTTCCAGGTAGGAGCGAAGAAAGGGAGCCAGGCACTTGCATGAGGGCTAGTACCGGTGTCGTATAATCTGGGAACCGTGATATCTGGGAACGCGTTCCCAATTTTCCTGAACTTCCAGTCGTGAAATCTGGGAACTTTGTGAAAATCATGCCAAGAAATTAATGAACAAAAAAGTGACAAGAAGGCCAAAGATCTCAATTGCACCTAAATAAATTTTTTCCTACCTTATCTCGAAAATCCATTCTTTTTTCGTCTTCTTTCTGCCCTTCTGAGCTCTGAAAGACCACGTTCCCAGATATCACGGGCCTTCCCAGATATCACAGTACATTTTGGGAACGCGTTCCAAAAAAAATCTGTGATATCTGGGAAGCCTTCCCAGAGGGAGAGGAGAGGAGGAGAGGAGGGGGAGGGGGGGGCAGGGTATCTGGAATCAGACTATTGAAAGATTAAGCTCAACAGTAAGGAAAAGAAGAGATTGTGTGATCGTCGTGATTGACTGGCGCAAACTCTCGACATGCCAACGTGTGTGCCATAACAGTTTGCAAAGTTGGTTGTACATTGATGGTTACCCTTGGCATTTTGAGTTTTGAGTTGTTCGTATTGTGGGTCACCTGCCGTCCTACATTGAGTAGGTCTACAAAACCAGCCATCAGAAATCTAAAACCCTTTCAGACCATGTCAATGTGGAGTTTGCTTTATTTTGATGATAAGGTCAAGGACAGTAGCGAAGGGGGTGTGGTAGTATTGGATAAAGGGAGGTTTGGTTTTTAGCAAAAAAAAAGTTTTTCTTTTTATTCACATGACTGTCAGCATGGCTTTCTCGTTTTTAATCCTCTTCTCTCCTCTCTCTCTCTCTCTCTCCTCTTCCTCTCTCTCTCTCCTCTCTCTCTCTCTCTCTCTCTCTCTCTCTGACAGCTTAACCTTCGTTCATGCCAGGGTGCAAACAACGAGCAATAAATAGCTCCCGGCCATTAGACGAGTGTCGATTTATCTTAATTTACTTCCTTGCCGTCAAGACAAGAGCAGGTGGTTTTGAAATAAGCAAGTACAACGTTCACGCTAACTGCGTACCCCATTATCTGTATGTGCCCGCAAGTGCATGCGAGCTGTGGCATCATATAGCCTGGGCCCTGTAGTGCTGGCGACTGGCGATTTCAACAGAATATTTCATGCAAATGCTACAGACTTTTCATTTTATTACTTTGTTGCCTCGGTGTTTCTCTGTACCCTCCCCCCCTCTCCCTCTCTCTCTGTCTCTCTCTCCCTCTCCCTCTGTGTCTCTCTCTGTCTCTCTCTGTTCTTTTGCATCTGTCTTTCTGTCTGTCTGCCTGTCGAATTGTTTGTTTGTGTGTCTGTCTGTCTGCCTGCCTGTCTGTCTGTCTGTCTGTCTGTCTGTCTGTCTCTCTCTCTCTCTCTCTCTCTCTCTCTCTCTGATTTCAATTTATCACGTTTAACATTCACTGGGGAAGGGATGTGAGAAACATCTGCATTTCATACTGTCGACTCTGAACATTTGATCGCTCATTGTGTATGCAGAGACATCCCTCCTCCTCCTCATCCTCCTCCCCCTTTCACCCCTCACCTCCCCGCCCGCCTTTCTTTCATATATCAAATATCTCTTGTTATTCCGTATCCCGGTGTTACCAAGATCATTACCATTTTGTTTTATTCTTAAGGTGTAAAAACAGTTCATGTTGGATCTCATTTACATTTTTCAAACATTTCTTGCATATCAAAGTTCGTCTTATTTTCATATTAGGATGAAAGAATTATACAATAAAGAAATGCAAAGCTTGACTTGAATGCTGATTTGCCTTCAGTTTCTTCTGCGTACTCTTCAATCATATCTATGAAAGTCTAGCTGATAGTCTGGAGCATAAGCGGCACTCTCCTGGCTGCAACATATTACAGTGTATGTCATCCACAGAATTTCTAAATGCTAAATGCGTATCCTGCATTCTCTCTCTCTCTCTCTCTCTCTCTCTCTCTCTCTCTCTCTCTCTCTCTCTCTTACACCCCACATTCGTTTTGTCTTTAGCTTTACCCCCGTGTATTGGATTATATATCAAACCACGTGTTGAGAACGATATAAGAAATATCAGCACATTCCATCGCAGTATGTCCAGATTGCATAATACTATGTTGGCTAGCACCCCCCCCCTTCCTTCTCATCCTCCCCCTTCCGTCCCCTCTGCTCAAGAGCTCTTTTTCCTTGTAAATATGAATATTTCTTCTTCGTTTCCTGTCCAAAGTGGAATGACCAACCGGCGGTAAAATTCCATGAAGTTCCATATTTTTCTTTCCAGCTGCTAGAAATATTACATCGTCTTGGTTGTTTTCTTCTTTTTTTTTCATTCCAGCAGAGCTTAAGCTGTGGTCATGTTAGGATTGTGAAAAGCACTAGTTTACGGCTAAACTTAGCTGTGAGCTTTAAAGAGAGATTATGATTATTCCGCCACACAAACAGGACAAATAAATCACAAGACAAAACACGACGCGTTTTGGACCTCTTGGGTCTTCTTCAGGCAAGATAAACAACATTGAGGACAATGAAAACGAAGAAGAGATCAATCATTTATCTTTTCCAACTGGACGCAAGATAGACGTTGAATCATCCTAATTGTTGTTTCTTTTGCCTGGAGAAGACCAAAGAGGTCGAAACGCGTCGTCGTTTGTCTTGTAATTTGTTTGTTCCTTTTGATTGGTTGGAATAATAGCAATTTCTCCTTAAAATTTGTTTCAAATCCCGCCTGCAGTTCCCTCACTT
>CM065720.1:80618171-80623171 GCA_033310375.1 Conus canariensis | reverse complement strand
AAAAAAAAAAAAAATGGAAAAGGCAAGGGAAAGAAAAAAAAATCGTTCAGCCTAATTTTTCTTTGAAAGTAGCATTTTGAAGATATATCATGCCAGGCATCTGGAAGTCATTTGAATAACCAGGAAAAATGGCAAAACGCCATCACATAAGATACATTCATGCAAGGACTGAGTGATGATAATACAGGGGCCAAGGCGGAATATGCAGTTTGCAGACTGCAATCCAGTTAGCCGTCTATCTGCCTGATATAAGATATCTCTTGAATTCTTTAAGGCAGTGAAAGTTAAAATCACACAGTTGTCAAGAAAACTGTCCAATAAATCATTTTGCGATGAAGAGTTGTCTTCTGACCAGAATAAATCAATGCCTGCATCAGTGTATATTCTAAGGGAGACAATGTCAATTCTGGGAATCTAATAGATTATTTCATTGCTTAATATGATCAGTAAATTATTACCGTCCATTCATCAGAGAGATGCAGCAAGAAGAAGATACGCGAACAACAGACAATTTTTCTGTGTGGGTACTGTATGATTGATCTCAACTGCACCATTGTCTCGATAACAAACAGCCGTCAAAATGACAGGCTATAAAGCAAACTTTACATCATATACATAGATTACCAGCAAAAAAATCTTTAAAAGAGGCTGTTTCAGTGGGTTAAGGTTCCATCACAAATGACTGAATTATCAAGGGACATGTTAATGGTACCGATATCATGCAGATGGTGACTACAACTTTGCCACTCCTCTGTTTAGCGGGACTACGGATCAGTCACACTCTGTCACAGGACTGAAAGCACGACCCTGTACCTGCACTGCTGTGTCTGTGTGCAGGATCAGAACAAAGCCAACGACAGTCATGTGAAATGCCTTTTCCCCAGATATCATCAAGCACTTTACAATCAAATATCGTGTGGACTGTTGAACCACATCTCAAAATGTTTGACGTCACGTCCCCTACACAGTTGCAAACAGTTTTTATTTCTCCAAAGATGATGACTGCTCTTTGATTCAGACAGCAGCCTGCCCCCCTCCCCCTACCCACCCAACCTCCAACCTCCACCACCCATCTAGTGTCTGTGTTCTGCTCCCATCCCCTCTCTGTTCCCCCTCCCATCACTTTTCCTTTGAATTGGACGAGTACTGAGTTATTTCAGTTTCCTTTCCCCGGTAATTAAAGTTAGAGTGAAACAGCGAAAATGTTGAATATAAAACGGTCACAAAGAAATGAAACAAACAAAGAAGCAGACGTTGGCTGCATGCGTGTTTCCCTGCACGTACCCACTGGTTGTTGCTAACGCATTCAAGGAAGCAATTACGTTTTTCTTTCAGTTTAAAAAGAAAACGTTGGAAATGGTTTTCCGGATGCTCTCTCTCTCTCTCTCTCTCTCTCTCTCTCTCTCTCTCTCTCTGCTTTGGCATTCTAATGGAAAAGAAGTGAAAAAACACACACACATACACTCACACACACACATACCCCCCCCACACACACCCCCACACACACACACACTACACACACACACACACACCCACCACCCACCCACCCACCACAACACACACACACACACACACACACACACACACACACACACACACACGCACAGACACTACCACCACCACCACTGCCAAGAAACATGTGCACTGCCAAAATTTCATACAACCTTTTTTAATTTCTCCCTTCCCCTTCCCCATCCCACTCCAGTTATTTTTCCCCACAATATGCAAAATGTCAACACCGTTCCCTCATAGCAGTCTCCTGGGACACTGACAACAACTTTTCGTGTTGATCCAGATTTTTCGTTTCTACAAAGTTGACGCCTTTACCACACACATTAGAGACATGCTGCGTTCTTGAAGAGTAAGTCTTTGGTTGGAAAAAGGCGAACGTTTATTTGAGTGAAGTTAGAGGAAGCGTATGTGAATTTTCTTCTGCTCTGTCAAGGTGTTGAAAATGGAATACAAACATTCGCTGCCTCTGTGTGCTTTGAAGAAAGGTTGATCTTTCTGGATGGGGAGGCCATATTTCGTTAGTCTGTTGGTTTGACATTTATGATGTTGCAAGTTTGGGCTTGTAAATGTGAGTGTAAGCATGCTAGTCGGGGGCGTTTGTGAGAAATGACCTGCAAAGGCTCTCTCTCTCCCTCTCTCTCTCTCTCTCTCTCTCTCTCTCTCCCCCATCTCTCTCTGTCTCTGTCTCTCTCTGTGTGTCTCTGTGCGTGTGTTTGTGTGCATGCGTTCCTGCATGCATACCTGTGTGTGTGTGTGTGTGTGTGTGTGTGTGTGTGTGTGTTGTGTGTGTGTGGTGTGTGGGGTTGCGCGTGTATGTGCGTGTGTGTGTGTGTGCGTGTGCGTGCGTGGTGGTGTGTGTGTGTGTGTGTGTGTGTGTGTGTGTGTGTGTGTGTGTGTGTGTGTGTCCCTTTTGTTGTTAATGTTGCAATAGTTTTTGTTAGTTTGTGGTAATTGTTTAGTCTTATTTCTTATGCATCGGTTTATCAAATTGTTCATTTGCTTGTACTCTAATGACAAAGATTACCACCTGCCCCCAGTCCCTGACAGTCACACTCCCACCTCTTTGCCACAGTCCTCCCTCACTCCCACATTCCCACCATGCTCTGCATCTCCACCTTCACCCCTGCCTCCATCCAGCCATCCACCCTCCCTACTCCCCCCCCCATTTTATCCATCCAGTTGGTGTCTTTGAGAGAAAGAAAAATCCTTCAACTTATCTAAATATCAATTTGTCGTTTACGTTTCTTCCCTAATGTCATCGAGGGCATCGAAATAAACTTTCACGCTGATTCCAAAGTTTTCTCTCCCTGTTTAAAGCTTGATGTATCTCGCCTCGGGGTCGCAGTGTGCGAGACGTGTTGCTCGTGCAATGAAAAACGGCCGTGTGGTTTAGAAAAGGGGCGACCGTTTATTTTGAGCAAGCGTGAACATGCCTGTCTTGCCTTCAGTACCACCACCACCTCCAACCACCCACCATCCTCAGGGGAAGAACGAGAGATGTTGAAAATGAATGCAGACATAAACATTGTCTGCTTGTCAGTTTCTGTGTGTGTGCAAGGGCCGTAGGGGGTGGGGGGTGGGGGGGGGGGGGGGGGGAATGTACAGCTTGGTTGAGGATAGCCTGTAGGAAGTAAATCAAGTGACATGGCTCTGAATCCCTGCAGATCGCAGATACTAACTACATCAAGGGCTGAGAGAGGGATGTACACTGTTTGTCCTGACAACTTCCAAAGGTTAAATTTGCTGTCTATAATTATAAAAGAACCTCGAAGGGCAGGCGGGAAACGACAGACATTACCAGTGGTAGAACAGATTCTGGTCTATAGAATCACACCAGATGTAAATACAATTGTGTTTGTTATCCCCTAGACATATTCCGTCTTTCCACCAAGTTCAGTGAACGTCAGTGTGTAAGTTTCAGCATGTTGCTGACAGACAAACAAATAAAGAAACATGCAGGTCAAAGCATGAACTTCTTGGAGGAGGCAAATATCTTATCAGCTGGAGACTGATCACAAATGATGCTCTTTCTCCATGTTTCTCTCTGTGTGTCTCCCTGTCTCTGTCTCTCTTTGTCTCTATCTTCATCTCTTTCTGTCTCTCCCATCTCTGTCTGTCTGTCTGTCTGTCTCTCTGATTTCCTCTGTGTCTTTCCATGTCTCTGCCTCTCTCTGTCTCTATTTCTGTCTCTCTCTCTGTCTCTGTCTGTCTGTCTGTCTGTCTATGTCTTTGTGTCTGTCTGTCTTTCTCTTAGTCTCTCTCTCTCTCTCTCTCTCTCTGTCTCTCTCTCTCTCTCTGTGCCTCTCTCTATCTCTGCCTCTCTACCTCTGTCTCTCTCTCTGTCTCTCTCTCTCCCCACTCCCTCTCTCTCTGTAATATGTAGACAGAGCGCATATGGCTTCCTGCCAGAGGGAAGCATCTCAGAAATGAAATCTGAAAAAAAAACCCAGTGTAGAAGGCATGGGGAAGAACAATCGTTCAGCCCTATTTTTCTTTTCAGAATAGCGTTTAGATGATATATAAAGCCAGCCATTTGGAAGTCACTCAGATAACCACAAGTTGTCGCGGAAAGCCGTCACATAAGATACATGCATTCAAGGACTGAGTGATGGCAGTACTGGGGCCAAGGTGAATATGCAGTTTGTGAGCTGCGATCCAGGTAAGTTTCTATCTGCCTGACGTAAAATACATCCTGAATTCTTGAAGGTGGCGAAAGTTCAAATCACACCGTTGTCAAGAAAATTGTCCAATAAATTATTTTGCGATGAAGGTTTCTCTCCTGACCAGAATAAATCCGTTCTCGCTTCAGTGTATATGATAAGGGAGATGGTGTCAATCCAGGGAACTTGAGGGGCATTTATTTTGTGCTTGATATAATCAGTAAGATATTTACATCTATTTACACTGTCGTCAGACGGATGCACAGAGAGGGTTGTGAAGAACAGATGATGTTTCTGTACGGACACTGCACGGATACTGTATGACTGATCTCAACTGCATTTATTGTATCTATAACAAATAACCGTGAAAATGGGAAGGTCTGGAGCAATGTCTATATTACATTGAAAGTTTACCTGCAAAAAGCTTTGAAAACGGTTATCTCAATGGGCTATGGGTTCCATTACAAATGACTGAATCATCGATGATAATGTTAATGATACTGATATTAATATTTTCTTTCGTGCTGGCATGTGTTAAAGGTGTAACGAACATGTAAAACTGACAGTCCGAAAAGATTGTGTCGGGGGTTGTTTGTTATCTCCCCTAATCATTTCACTCCTCGTAACAGACGGACTTGATACGAGGATAAAAAAGGAAACTTGGATAATAATTGGTAGTATGTTTAACGGAAACTGTTCTCGGTTTATTTTCCAACAATATTGTATTGGTCTTTCTTAATTATCCCTCTCTGTCTTGAATACTAGATACATAATCAACAGCAGGATTTAACTCCCTTGGTCGGGCATTAACCTTTGCAACAACAAAAC
>CM065720.1:80595671-80608171 GCA_033310375.1 Conus canariensis | reverse complement strand
CAAAACTTTCGTTGATACTTGCACGCACCGTGATCTTCATTTCTTATGTAAATTCAAGGCGTCGCTATCCGGACGTTAAATTTCCACGTCTCCACAAGACCAGTCGGTCTTTAGGGGACTTAGCTATTGTGTCAGTGCCAGATCTTTCACCAAATACGCATAAGTAGATTTTCTTGTGTGGGTTGCGGAACATAGAACACTTTATTACGGTAGCGGTAGTGGTATTATTGACAGGAAAAGTGTAATTTTGGTAGCTTTTGGTAGTGGTATTATTGACAGTAAAAGTGGTGACTGGCTGGCGTTTGGTAGTGGTATCATTGACAGTAAAAGTGATGGTTTTGGTGGCTTTTGGTAGTGGTATTATTGACAGTGAAAGTGGTGATTTTGGTGGCTTTAGTACTGTATTTGACATAAATGTGATTGTGCTGGTATTATTGACAGTAAAAGGTGATTGGTGTGGTATTACAGTAAAAGTGGTGATTGTGCTGGTATTATTGACAGTAAAAGTGGTGATTTGGTGCTGGTATGACAGTAAAGTGGTATTTTGTGTGTATTGACAGTAAAAGTGGTGATTTTGGTGCTGGTATTATTGACAGTAAAAGTGGTGATTTTGGTGGCTTTTGGGAATCATCTGTGTAATAAAACCCCGCAGTGTGTGCAGACCCTTTATCTACTATCTACTCGCAGAGTATAATAAAACACAGGAGATGAGAAGATAGATATTTATTGTGCATTATTGGAGACATTCTGAGCCAGACGTAGACTTGTCCTGTGAGAACACATCAAACCCGAACTTTGTATGCTTTATGTCCAAAGCTCTGAATCCTTAACTTCTGTGTGCATAATGTGTATGCTTTATGTCCAAAGCTCTGAATCCTTAACTTCTGCGTGCATAATGTGTATGCTTTATGTCCAAAGCTCTGAATCCTTAACGTCTGTGTGCATAATGTGTATGCTTTATGTCCAAAGCTCTGAATCCTTAACTTCTGCGTCCATAATGTGAGTGGGATGGAATTTTATTTTAAAAGCCACACCTTTCAGTGCAATTTTTTTTGTTTATCAAGACGTTGAACACCTGTGAGTGGCGGTGATTTTTTTTTTTATTTGCTTATTGATTTATTTTGTTGTTGTATTTATTTATTTGCGTTGTGTTGTCAGTCTTTCATTTATCAAAAGCGTCACACCTGCTGATATTTCATGGCAGCGACATATATGACAATTTAGAAAAGCAGTCTAAAGTCAGATGATTCTTAATATTGTCATAAATCACATGATGATGTAATCTTCGGTCCGCCTTGAATCCGTCAGATCTTCAGCTGTATGCATGTGCTTCCCTTCACAGTTCTTAAAGCACAGCAATAAGTGACGCAAGCGTATTACAACGCGCTGCTCATACGTTCAACAGTGGATCACGGACACAGGTGGATGTGAGAAATCAAGATGACATTAGCAGATATTTAGAGGCTGGTTTCCAGTATGCTGGACCACACACATGGTATGGTATCATCAAACGACTGAGTGACTTGAGGAGACACCCTGTCTCTCTACGTTGGTTCGGTTGTTAAAAAAGGACACAAGAGATCAACAGAAGAGGCCACATCTCGGGGGATCCGTGCTTTCTCTGACAGACTCAGGTTTGTTGACAATGGCGTGCCTCACAACCATTCCTGTCCTTTTTTTTAAAAATGCAGTCCCTTGGCACCGTTAGCCTGGAGTTGTATGTTCCCGTTCCCTGAAGACCAATCGGTGTAAGGGGGTTGGCTTGCCGTGTCAGTGCCAGGTCTTACATAAATCATGCGTAGTTGGGTTTTTTGTGGGTCCCAAATCGCACAGAAGACTCTTTATGGCGGCCGCGGTGGTGGTATGATTAACGACAAAAGCTGTGATGTAGGAAACTCCTGGGACTCGCCTGTGTCATAAAACACAACAGCGTGTGCACGCTCTGCATCTGCTTTCAGGGCATAATCAACCACAGGGGATGGGAAGAAAGGTAATTATTGTGCATCACGAAGACATTCTGAGCCAAAACATGGTATCCCCCATCAGACCACATAAAACCTTGACTCATGAAAATTTGTGGTTTCTCTTATGCTTTGTGTCTAAGACTTTTGATCCTTAAGCTCTGCGTAGATTTTGGAAGTAGGACAGAATACAAAGCATTGTTTGACAGTTTACCTTCACTTTCCTTGGAATTTTTTGTGTCAAGAGAATACGCACCCATTTGTGGAGCCCATATATTGCTTTATCTTTTGTATTAATTCATTAATTTACATGGATTGATTACTCCTTTGATTATCAAGGCATTATACTTGTCGTAATATATGGTCGACGACTTACACTGTATTCAAAACGAGACAAATAATTTAAAATTCAGATTGTCTTTAAGACTAACAGATAAATTAAATGAAGATCAAACCTTCTGTTGAGCTTGTCCCTTCAGATCTTAAGCTGTATACATCTGTTTTCTTTTTACAGTGTCAAATTGTACACTTCATTCTCATAAACAAGGTCGGTCGCTTCACAAGTGTGCTGGTCTGACTCACATCAGACAATAGCGATAGTTATTCAGCCTTCGTAAACTCCCACTTTATCAACTGAATCGTAACACATTGTATGACTGCGTTGAATTGTCACAGCTGGTATGAGAAATACGGGAGACAACCATTGATTATTGTAAGCTTGTTTTCTGCTCGTTTGACTTAACATAAGATACCATCTTACAAGGCAATGTATTGGGGAAACATTTGTCTTTCAATGTAAGCTGGGTCTAAAAAAAAAAGTTCGCAGGATATCAACAGAACAAGCAAAATCTCCGACGATACGTGCACTCTCAGACGAACTCAAACAATTTTGTTTCCGACTTCAGTTGTTATAACTTTGCTTCTCTTTTATGTGATGCAATCTTTCTGCAGCATTCCTCGTGTCATCGAGACAAATCGGTGTGAATGAGCTTCTTAGACATACAAATGCAAAGCCTTTCACAAGATGTGTAAACACAGGGCTTTTTTTTGTTTAATGGATTTCAGAATGTACTGGAGGTTATATAAAAAAAATCTGGCTGAGACTTAATGGCTGTAAACGTGGTGATGCTATTGGAAGTTGCAGTTGTTGTGTTCTCAGGATCAGGTGGCTCTTACGGTCATTCGAGTCAGACAACGTAATAGTTTACGCACGCTCTAGATATCCCTCCTGGGGCAATGTATTAGAGCTAGGAGAAGTATGGTATTTCTAGAAAGTACTTAATTCAACTTCTCCATGAGATCAGCTTTACCCTCTGAGAGTCGTATTCACTTGAGTGCCCACAAACAAAAAGTGGTATTTCTGTACACTTTATGTGCAAAGCTTACGCTCTTTGCTCTCTGCCCTAAATGATTTGTCCTGTATGTAAAATGCAATCCCTACCTGCTCTCCACAATGCACATGCACACACACACACACACACACACACACACACACACACACACACACACACACACACACACACACACACACACACACACACACACACACACACACACTCTCTCTCTCTCTCTCTCTCCCTCCCTCCTCCTCTACCCTGAAAAAAAATTCATGCTCATGAGTGTCTGGTTCTCTTGATATGAATAATGTTTCAATCTTTCTGTGAAAACCCCTAATGTTGAATGCTAGCGTGGATGACCTATGCCGTAACATGAAGGAAATAATCCGAGCATTGAGATGCACGTCGGTATTACAAACCTCTGTATGTTGTTACTACAATTGAATTGATACTCTACTGTGTAGCTTGGCCTGTGTTGATTTGTAGCTACATTTACAGTACACTTCTTTTGTGTAAATAAAGTTAACCCCTTCGACCATTTAAAAAGTTACTTGTCATGGAATACCGACAATGTTAATTTGATAGCAGAAAAACCTAAATTGTGCCGTTCAATTGCATAAGAATGCTTAACCACTGAGATGGGCCAGGTAGCTTGGAGACAGTCACTCAAAGAAACATCTTTGTCTATGTGCAGAGACTGGATTGCAGCCCAACGGGCCGCCAGATCTCTCAGAAGACGACGCAACGCACCGAGAAAAACACTCCGTCATTCTACCCACCTATGCAGGCATTTAACCGAAATGGACATAGAGCGTCAGCATGAGAAGCAACATTTCCGGCAATATATGCTCCCTCTCTGACTACGTCTGACAGTTGTGTCGACGACTGCTGGTACTGCAACTTCCCTTCTCTTTTTTATGATGCTGTCTCTGCTCCTCATTACCTGGACGGTTTATTCCCCTTGCCTGGAAGCCAATCAGCGTGAAAGAGCTTCCTGGGAATCCCAGTGCCAAGTCTTTGACCAAAAAAACACACATTTGCATTGGTTTCCCCCATGGATCGTAGAATGTACCGCAGTTCTTGTTTAAAAGGCTGGCTGATTCTTTACGGCGGTAAGAATGGTTGGATGCTGTTATTCTTTACGGCGGTAAGAATGGTGATGCTGTTATTCTTTACGGCGGTAAGAATGGTGATGCTGTTATTCTTTACGGCGGTAAGAATGGTGATGCTGTTAGCGGCTACCGTGGTGGTGTCAGCGGGCAAAAGTGGTTCCACGCTCACAATCATCTGAGTAACAAAGCTCAGCAGCTGGTACACACTCTGGATTGGCCTCGGGAGCACAGTCAGAGAGAGAGAGAGAGAGAGAGAGAGAGAGAGAGAGAGAGAGAGAGAGAGAGAGAGAGAGAGAGAGAAAACAGACAGACCGACCGACCGACCGACCGTCAGACCGACAAACAGACAGGCACAGAGACAGACAGAGACAAAGACAGCGACAGAGATGGTAACATTAAGAAAAGAAAATACTTTTTTTTTTCTCCTGAGGTGCTTGAAGGACCACTTGCCCTTGAGTTCACAAAAAATAGCTTTCCCGAACAGTTTCCATCCAACTCTTGACCTGTGCCTCTTCATAAAATGAACATTTCCATCCAACTCTGTTGATCTGTGCCCTCTCATAAAATGAACAGTTCCATCCAACTCTTTTGATCTCTGCCCTCTTCATAAAATGACTTTCATCCACCTGTTGATCTGTGCCTCTCATAAAATGAACAGTTCCAATCCAACTCTTGATCTGTGCCTCTCTAAAATAACATTTCATCCACTCTGTTGATCTTGCCTTTCATAAAATGAACAGTTTCATCCAACCTGTTGATCTGTGCCCTCTTCATAAAATGAACATTTCCATCCAACTCTGTGATCTGTGCCCTCTTCTAAATGAACATTTCCATCCAACTCTGTGATCTGTGCCCTCTTCATAAAATGAACAGTTTCCATCCAACCTGTTGATCTGTGCCCTCTCATAAATGAACATTTCCATCCAACTCGTTGATCTGTGCCCTCTCATGAAATGATTGTAGCCAGCATTCACATCCAACCTTTGATCTCTGCCTCTTCATGAAATGATTTGCAGCCAGCCGGGCGGCCGGAGAAAAGAGCAGACAGGCAATATCTGTATCTTCCTACACAGGCTGGGACTGAAAATAAACATGCACATGGCATCAACAGAAGGAGCAGCATTCCGGACGATGTATGCTTTCTCTGTAACAATGTGGAGAGGATTGTTGTTGATACGCTACATAACCTTCCCTTCTCTTTCACCATTCCTAGTTGGTGCCTTTTGTAAACGGGAAGTCTTTTTTTTTCCTGACCCTTCTGAAGACTAACCTCTATGAAGATTTCTGGGAGTGTCGGTGCCACGTTTTAACCAAAAATGGATATGGCATTGTTTTTGTTTTCTTAAAGGGTGGAACAGGGAGTCAGCTGGACTTTTTTTTTTTTTTTTTTTTTTTGGATGGAGGTGTGTGAATGGTCATGGATGTGAGTGGAGGGAGGGTGGATTCTACAACGTACCAGAGGTCTGGATCAAAAAGCAGGGTCTTTACAGCAGTTATGGTGGTGAGGCTACAGGAAGCGATGTCGACGACGTAAGCGGGGTACAGTCGCCCTCTCTATGATATTAATCTGGCCTGTAAGAGTCAACGGTTATTACACACTCTTTTGTGTTCTCATAGGAAATGTGTTCTCCAAGAAACAGCTAAGAAGAAGTACTTTTTGTGCCTGATGGTAAAACTGATAGCAATTTTACTTACCTGCCATATTAACAAGGACACAGTCTGCGATATTAGAAAAGAAAAGATGAGCAAGTTAGAACTTTTTCTATTAGAAATTATATTTATGTTTTTCTGTATGGTAAAGTTGATTGGTTGGAAAAATGAGAGATACTGTTCATACTAAACACACACACACACCACACACACACACACACACACACACACACACACACACCACACAGCACGCACGCACGCACGCACGCACGCACCACACACACACACACACACACACACACACACACACACACACACACACACACACACACACATATACACACACACGCGCGCGCGCGCAACAACACACTCGAAAAACAAAGACTAAACATTGCCCTTCCCTGTTATAAATAAAACGTTATGAGGACAATGAACTCCCTGGAGGAGTGATACGCATATCCATTCATTCATTATTTGTTTATTTCATTTACATATTTATATATTACACGCATTTGTCTCAATAACGCACGATTGCGGTTTCTTGAACTGACAGAAAAACAACAACATTGAAATGAACATAAAGTCTGTACTCCAGTTACGGCCCAAGGTAGGGGGAGGGAGGTGGCGGGTGCATTTGAAGTATGTTTATGGCACCAGTATGTTTCTTGTTTATATTTATGAGGTTATAAAATGGGACCTCGTTCCTTTTCTACATTATGTTTATAGCTTTTGTGTGACAGCCCTTATCTACCTTTGAGATCGGCTGTGTTGTCAGAATATGAGTTTTGTGATTCAGTCGTTTGATTTTGGCGTTGTATGTTTGATACTTATTTCTTTTTTTTTGTTCTTCTAAGTACATCCTTTCAATATACCTGTAGTAAGCAGTGATTCAGCATTAATATATTATTAGTTTTATACACACTCCAAAGGGGTTAAAGCTCTACAAGTCAACCCAGAAAAGGAAAAGACGTACATGAGAGTTACGAACGGGTAGGGCCACACAGTTCCCGTATATAACAACCAAACAAACTCAAGTTAAGCGAATTCAAATAGTACCATCTTCAATCACCAAGCGAACTCAAAAAGCAGAGAAGTCATGGTCTAACCGCTTTATTATTATTATTATTTTTTTTTTAACCCTTTTAAGTAGTATTCTGGATGACACCCCCTGGAATTCTCAGCAGGATAGTATACTTTTGAGCCGAAATCGTGTTCAAATAAGGTATTGGATAAACGAGAATATGTAAAGATGTTTTCAGAGAACAGATACTCAGCGTCAGCAGGTAATTACAGGATGCCAGAGGCAGACAGTTCCAAGTAATCTGCATCACAAAAATACCTCTGGAATATTGACCATGACATTTGGTGAGGGGCGAAAGGGGGCCGTAAGGGTATTGTCTGCCCTGGCAGTCACAGCTCGTTAAGGTTGCCGTGTGCCTGTCTGGGTTGACTTGATCTTCCACTTAACACCCCGAGGGGGGGGGGGGGGTGAGGTGGAGAGCGAGGCGGGTTACGCCGTAGACTTTCACCCACTCCAGTGAGCGATGGCTTGTCATGTCACGACAGGAGCGATGGCAATGAGAAATGGCGTTTCCTTTCCGGGGCTCGTCTTGGCAAGATGTTCTCTGTCTGTCTGTCTCTGTGTCTCTGTCTCTGTGTCTCTGTCTGTCTGTCTGTCTGTCTGTCTGTCTGTCTCTCTCTCTCTCTCTCTCTCTCTCTCTCTCTCTCTCTCTCTCTCTCTCGTACATAACAACCAAACAACAGATACCCCTACCGAGGATTGATCTTTTTCAATTTAGCCTCATTTACTCCGGTGTTTGTTTGTGGAATGACCTAGTGTCTTCATTTAACGTAATTTCTAGTTTAAACGTTTTCAAAAAAACAATACTTCTCATATCTGATGCTACGCTTCCTAAACAGTGTGACTAATGATAACATCATGTAACCCTCTTTATACGTTTTCCAAATTATTGTATGGATTCAAGTACAAATGATGTTTAAATGGATTGGAATGTTCATTTGTGTTCCTTCGTTACCCCTTCTCTATATCTTGTCATGACATACTGTTCACCTGTCCACCTTTCATTGACGTCCTTCGTTTTTCTCTCCTTCTTCTTCCTTCTTCTTCTTCTCTTCTTTTCTTTCTTTCTTTTTTTAAAAATGTATTTGCAAAGTTGTTTTCTCTTTGTGTGTGTGTGTGTGTGTGTGTGTGTGTGTGTGTGTGTGTGTGTGTGTGTGTGTGTGTGTGTGTGTGTGTGTGAAAAGTTGACTGTCATATGTATGGATTGCCTTTTGTATTTCAGGCTAATATTCTTTTCATTATTTTAGATGGTTCGTTGATTTTGAAGTCACATATTGTCATTATTTTTTCTGCTTCATCGAGGGCAAGATGTAAAAAAGCCTGTATTGTGCTTATTCTTTATCCCTCATTAAAAAAGATTCGTCGTTCGTTCGTTCGTTCGTTCGTTCTCTCTCTCTCTCTCTCTCTCTCTCTCTCTCTCTCTCTCTCTCTCCTTTTTGCTGTCTCATCTCCAAGACCTGTCAGTAGTGTTATGCTGCTGCTCATTCTAGCTTCCTCATATATGTATTATATATATATATATATATATATATATATATATATATATATATATATAAACTAATA
Organism: Conus canariensis; assembly: GCA_033310375.1. Taxonomy (NCBI): domain Eukaryota; kingdom Metazoa; phylum Mollusca; class Gastropoda; order Neogastropoda; family Conidae; genus Conus; species Conus canariensis. The sequence goes on along the minus strand of CM065720.1, from coordinate 80,599,467 downwards.
AATTCCAAGGATAAATACTGAGCGCCATTCCAGTCAACTTACAGAGCAGCTTGGTGTTGCAGTGACTGCAAGAAATATTCAATTATAAACAAAGCTTGCTCTTATGTCTTAGATCGAAGAAATAGGGGGAAATAAGCATTCATATCTGCAGTGGTAGATAATTCTGCCTAACTGTTAGTTAGGCAGAATTATCTACCACTGCAGATATGAATGCTTATTTCCCCCTATATATATATATATATATATATATATATATATCTGTGTGTGTGTGTTGTGTGTGTGTGTGTGTGTGTGTGTGTGTGTGTGTGGTGTGTGTGTGCACATGAAAAAAAAAAGAATAAAACATCATAATACGTAGGACAGAGCATATCAAATGGGGAAAGGTTTGGGAGAAGGAAGATGGTAACAGCAGGATGGCACACACACTACAACAAGTTGCCTACCGCAATGGAACAGGGTTGAGGACATTGAGCATGAGAAACAGGAGGAACCTGTGCTGGATTGTAGTAAAAGGTGACATACGTGCAAATGCCCGGGCACACACACTCACGCACTTACACACAGAGAGAGAGAGAGAGAGAGAGAGAGAGAGAGAGAGAGAGAGAGGAGAGAGAGAGAGAGAGAGAGAGAGTATCCATAGTGGGGGGAAAATCGAGCGAAGGAAACAATACATCCGTAATTAAATTCGGTTGTTTCCGTTTTCAGGTATGAGGAGGGCGAGTTTTAGATATGGCGTGGAGAAAGGGGGTGAGAGTGGACAGATGAGGAAGGAGGGAATGGGGGAAGGGAGTGGATGTAGAATAGAGCGTGTACTTGTAAACATCACCCCCTGCAGTGACAGTTTTCAACAACCGTAAGAACTGAATGTTGTGCACAGGACCAGTTCCGTCCGTACGCCAGTACTCGATTTTCGCCTCCTTTGAGGGGATTCGTCTGTAGATGTGGGCTAGTCCATCTATGATAGTTGACAGGAACATACCACGTGTTCTAAACACCACGGAGGCAGGGGTTTGGAGTGAGGTGTGTGTGTGTGGGGGGGGGGGGGGGGGGCGAGGGGGGTCTTAATCCAACGGCTTGCCAGCATGCAAAACTCCGCTGAGTATTCACTTTACCGTATCCAAACACAGAGTCTGTGGAATTAGCGTGCTAAGTAATCCCTGTCTCAGAATCAGAAGTAGTTCTTTCCCTGTCTTTACCGTCTGTTTTCAGCGACGAGTGGGCTTGTAGTCATTTGAGGGGTGTGTTTTTGTTCCTTCTGACGATTCCTGGCAGTTTTGCAGACGGCAGTGCAAGGCGCAACTCACTCTCCTATTCTCCAGTGCTTAACCAGCCTGTGACTTGGGCGAATTGGCTGCCATTCAAGGTCCACTCCAGACCAATCAGCGTGAGAGGAATTCCTCCCGAATGCCAGCGCCAAATCCCCCAGCAAAGCGGGTGGGTGATATGTCCCCCCAATAGGTTCCAGAATCTGCCGGCGTGTTGTGTATGGAAGGTCCGGCGTTTCTGTACCGTAGCTACAGTTGGGGTGATGATGACGGACCGAGATAGGCGGTGGTCTGTCAGATCCAATACGTTTTAACGGTTCCCACACTTACAGAAATGGCGAAATACTACACATGGCAAAAGTAACAATAATAATGGTTTATGAGGAGGAGAAGGAGGAGAATAGTAATGATTATGAGAAGACGAAGAAGAAGACGAAGACGAAGAAGAAGAAGAAGAGGGAGGAGGAGGGGGAGGAAGAGGAGGAGGAGGAGGAGGAGCAGGAGGAGCAGGAGGAGGAGGAGGAGGACAAGAAGAAGAAGAAGAAGAAGAAGAAGAAGAAGAAGAAGAAGAAGAAGAAAAATTTACAGGCAACAACAACAACAGCAACAGCAACAACAATAACAACACTGATGAAAATGATGATGATGATGATGATGATGATGATGATGATGATGATGATGATGAAAGAAGAAGACGACAGACAACAACAGCAATGATGATGATGATGACGATAAACAAACCAATAATAATAATAATAATAACAACAACAACAACACCAACAACAACAACAATGATAATATCAATAATAATATTAATAGTAATAATAATGATATTATAATAACATTGATTATAATAATGATAATAATGATAATAATATAATAATAATAATAATAATAAGAAGAAGAAGAAGAAGAAGAAGAGAAGAAGAAGAAGAACAACAACAACAACAAACAACAACAACAACAGCAACAGCAACAACACAACAACAACAACAACAAATGACATTCGATCAATCTCATTTTGTTACTGGAGAGAAATAATGATCTCTCTTTTGTGAATGTTATAATTCATAGTCGTAAATCTTTCAAGATCCACGTCTTCCAGAACTAACAATGTAAAACGCTAGTCTCCCCTGGCACTTTCAGTTTTCTCCCCATAGAAGGACCCATTTTGTGTGCTACAGGTACAGGCCAACATACTGCACATATAACAAAAGCAAAAGCAAACAGGTGAATGTGTTGCCGAACCATTGAGACGCATTCTCTTCCAGGAAAGTCATCAAACGTCACTCCATTCTCTTCCAGGAAAGTCATCAAACGTCACTCCAGAACCCGTGGCTAGTATATGAATGGAGAACTTCTGAACAGAACCACTGTTTAAGCCATATTTTCGCAACTGATAACCCCGTAGACATCAGAACAACCGCAACAATAATAACAACACAGAAACCAGAACTTAATCCAAACACAGGCGTTCGGACAGACAAATGTGATGCATTCATTTAATCGGCAAACAAAAACAACGAAAGAACCAAACGCAAGTAAAAATGAATTAAAATAAAATAAAGTAAAAAATAAATGAAATAAAATAAAAAGCGAGTTGAAGTTGGGGTGGGGTGGGGGCGGGGGCGTTGAAGAAATAAGAAAGGAAAACAAGGGGAGAATATTGTGAATAGTTTTCTTTCTTCTTCTTTCCTTTCTTTCTTTCTTTTTTTTTCTTTCTTTCCTTCTTTCCTCCGTTCTTTCTTTCTGCTTTTTTTTTTTAATATAAGAGAAAGGAACATGGTGTGCTCTTACAAGAACAACAACAGAAAACAAAATTCCATGAACTGAATTTGCTCCTCTTCTCTCTTTCCCTTCCACCCCCCCCAACCCTTTCCTCCTTCCCCTCTCTACATACCCCCCCCCCCCCTCCATCCGTTCCCTTCGTCTCCTCTGTGCTCCCTTCCTAGTAAAAAAATATGAACAAGCGGCTTGCGAGAGGACAGCGCTAAAGAATACAAAACACTACAATGTAACAACAAAACACAAAATCACATAATGTTAATCAAAGCAAAGCAACATGATGCACGGCACGTGCACACAATGCACCCCGGCATAACACAGCACAATGCAATTCAAACATATTACATCACAAGAAAAACAAACAAGGACACAAACAAACAAACATACAAACAAACCGGATACTGGTCTACAAATATGATCAATCCATCGCAGTGCGAGTCATGAGAGCTCCCGACAGACTGATTTCTCGAAAGGAGTGCCAAATACCCCCGCCCCCCACACCCTCCTCCTTCACCCTCCTCCCTCCAACCCATCACTCCCACTCCCTCCCCCCTCAGCATTTTACTTCCACCCCTCCCCTTCCCCTCTTCTACTACCTTTTTCATATCACCATTCCCCTCTCCCCATGCCAAATCCCCTCAGAGTTCTAGGATGATTCCTTTAAGCATGAAAGAGGGTCGCGCAACATCAAAACAATCGCGTGGTCGTCTGTACACAATGCCTAACACACACACACACACACACAC
>CM065720.1:80578171-80580671 GCA_033310375.1 Conus canariensis | reverse complement strand
ATGTCAATATTTTAAAGTCAGACATATTTTCCCCTGATATAGTATTTTCGCCTTAATTGAATACAAATAGTATTAGGACTCTCTCTCTCTCTCTCTCTCTCTCTCTCTCTCTCTTCTCTCTCTCTCTCTCTCTGATTTTTCTCTGTCTTTCATTTTTGTGTGTGGGGTTTTTTATCTCTTTTTATATATGATATTGTTTGATTTAGAAAGTAGCATCGCTCTATTTTGGGCCAGCGTCAATCTATCTAAATTCTCTTCCTCCAAGGCAGAGAGGGCAAAGGGGCTTTGATAGGGAACGTACATTGCTGATGCACTCACCTGTAAATGAGCGGGTCAGCGATACCACTAATGGCTTCTGGTGGAAGCCTTGGTGTTCGCTCCACACGTTGCAGCTGTACAGAGACCGTTGGCTTCCCTCTCTCTTCCCCCCTCCTGAGTTTTATCCCTGCGGCTGAATCTGGGACATGGGGGGTAACAAGGGGGTGGGGGGGGGAGGACCGAATTTGCAGGGGCTGGAGCTGTGTTCAGAGTTTATTAATGCTTTCGCCTTTGAGGGAGAAGAGTGTGGGAAAGGGTTGAGTGGGGGGTGTTTATGTCTGTGTGGGGGGTGGGGTGGGGAGAAGGCCAAGGGTGGTGTGGGGGTTAGCTTTCGATCAATTACAAACACACAAACAGCACATATGCAACAGCGTGCCATTTGAAACAAACTGTGACAAACGTACATAGGCAAAGTAATGAGTAGAGTGACGGGAAAAGATCAAGAAGCTGACAACGACGTCGACGACGACGACGACATCAACAACATTATCATCAACAACAACAGCAACAACAGCTGTGGACAATGATTTACTTCTAGACTAGATAGCATTATCATACTGACAGAGAGAGAGAGAGAGAGAGAGAGAGAGAGAGAGAGAGATGAGAGAGAGAGAGAGAGAGAGAGAGAGAGAGAGAGAGAGACTGAGAGGTAAACAAAATACACAAAATAATATGGAATTGGGAGGGGTGTGAGCAGGGAAAGGGGGGGGGTGCAAGCTGGGGGAGCGGAGGAAGCAGGAGGGTCAAGGAATGGAGGAAGTGAACATGGAGGGCAAAGGGGTATCTAAATATTAGCGAGACCTCAGACACAGTACTCAGCATGCCATGCAGATAAGATCATGAGTGACTCTGATGGAGGGAGAGGAAGTAGGAAGGGGGTCTGTTCCTGTGAGCTACACCGTTTTGTTTTTTTTTTTCTCCTTTTTTGACACTTTGGTGGTGGTGGTGGGGGGGGGGGGGGGAGGGAATGATGATCTTCGCTAATGAAAATGGTGCGCGAGGGCGCGAGAAAGTCTAGGCAGTGTCTGGGAATGAGATACACAGGAGGTACACAGGAAGACTGGAACGGAGGAGAGAGGAGAGAGGATCTTCTTCCTGAAAGCGGTGGCACCGGCGGCAGTACCAGTGTGGGACTGGGTTATCAGTTACGTTACTGTTAACCAAATTTATTATATATATATATATATATATATATTTTTTTTTTGCCTGGATATCTCAGAATCTGTTCTGTTTTATTGTCTGTGTTTCTGTGTCTACAGCCCTGTCCGCGCCCATCTCTCTGCCTGCCTGTCTGTCTGTCTGTCTGTCTCTGACTCTGTCTGTCTGTCTGTCTGTCTCTCTCTCTCTCTCTCGCTGTCTGTCTGTCTGTCTGTCTCTGTCTTTGCCTGTCTGTCTATCTGTCGGTCTGTCTGTCTGTCTGTCTGTCTCTGACTCTGTCTGTCTGTCTGTCTGTCTCTCTCTCTCGCTGTCTGTCTTTCTCTGTCTTTGCCTGTCTGTCTGTCTCTTTCTCTCTCTCTCTCGCTGTCAGTCTGTCTGTCAGTCTATCTGTCTGTTTGTCTGTCTGTCTGTCTCTCTCTCTGAGTACCCAGTGAACAGGCTAATGTTCTTCAAGTTCCTGCTTGCTGACGAAAGTGGAAACACTTATGCTTTTTGCTCTGCTTTGTATCTTCCTTGCTTGTTTCTTTCTTGTCTTTCCCTTTCTTTCTTATCTTTCTTCTTTTTGTTTTTTCTTTCTGTTTTCTTTCGTTTTTTTTTCTTCTTTTTTTTTTTTCGTGTTTTTTTCCCCCTCAAGCTTGCTTGCTTGTTAAAACATACAATATATGATGGCAAGACCTTGACAGATATATACCTACAAAAACACATCATTTTTGTCTGATCTTCCGTATTTTTTTTTTTTTCCAAAACATCAGCCTCACGTCGCTCATTTCAGTTCCTCCCACACAAAGCCGTACCCCAGACTTACTTCACCCCTCCCTCCATCCCTCCCTCCATCCCTCCCTCCCTCCTTCCTCCTCGATCCCTCCCTCCCTCCTTCCCTCCATCCCTCCATCCATTCATCTATCCCTCCCTCCCTCCATCCCTCTATCTATTCCTCCCTCCCTCCATTCATCCCTCCCTCCCTCCCTCCTTCCCTCCCTCCCTCCCTCCACCTATCCCTCCCTCCATCCCTCCCTCCCTCTCT
>CM065720.1:80573171-80575671 GCA_033310375.1 Conus canariensis | reverse complement strand
CGTCTTCCTATGTCTGAGGAGTGCAAATTACCGAGACAACAATAATGCAGGAAAAAAAGGAAAGGAAGACAACAATGCACAGAGATGATTTGCTGGAGAAACTTTAGCGACGCCATATAAACCACATTACTGGTATGCTTACTAATCACATAAATATTGTGATGATTCTCTCTCTCTCTCTCTCTCTCTCTCTCTCTCTCTCTTTGTGTTGTGTGGCTCAGTGTGTGTATGTGCGTGCGTACGCATGCACGTATGTGCGTGTGAGTGTGCGTGCGTGCGTGTGAGTGTGTGTGTGTGTGTGTGTGTGTGTGTGTGTGTGTGTGTGTGTGTGTGTGTGTGTGTGTGTGTGTGTGTGTGGCGCGCGCGCGCCCTTGTGTGTGTGTGTGTGTGTGTGTGTGTGTGTGTGTGTGTGTGTGTGTGTGTGTGTGTGTGTGTGTGAGACGACCTATTTTTCTCTCCCATATATATGCCGTCGAGCCGAATACGTAACATTTGGGATGAACCGACATTTGATAAAGTCTACTTCTTTTTACTTCTTTTCTCTGCTTAAATCCCATCTTTGTAGGACTATTCCCCGTTTTCAGTTTTTTTTTTCCTTTTCTTTTCCTTATTTAACGGAATTCATTGGTATCCAGTCAATCGATATTCCTGCAGGTCAGCGTCATTGTAACGTCCTCATACGCAGATCCATTGTCATCCACAGACACGCAATATATCAAGTACATGCAAGCTCACAGACTGACAAGTTGTGAAGATGTGAGTAAGCCAAGTTACAATGGAACTCAAAGCATATAACATGATGAACGTTTTCTTCTTGTTCTTAAGGCTTGTCATGTCTTTTTTGGTTTTCTTTGTCTCTCTCTGTCTCCGTCTCTGTCTCTCTCTCTCGCTTTTTTTTTTTTTTTTTTTTTTTGAGTGCCTTTCTTTCTTATGTTTCTTTTTCCCTTTTGAGTGGGGAGACAGACACCACTTTGGGACCAGACTGAGTATTACGAGTACACAAATTACATATCTGTTTGCCTCACAATGTCATTCTTAAACATCACACACACACACACACACACACACACACACACACACACACACACACACACACACACACACACACACACACACGCTCGCACTCGCGCGCATCGCACGCACGCACGCACGCACGCACGCACGCACACACATACACACGCCCATGCACGCACGCATGCACGCAGGCACACACACACACACACACACACACACACACACACACACACACACACACACACACACACACACATATATATATATATATATATACATATATGTGTGTGTGTGTGTGTGTGTGTGTGCGCGCGCGCGCGTGTGTGTGTGTGCGAGCGGGCGTGCATGCGCGTGCGCGCGCGCACGCTTGTGTGTGCGCGTGCGTGCGTGTGTGTGTGTTCTGTTTGTTTCTTTCTTTGTTTTGTGCTGTGTTTCCTCTGTCTAGCATCATCAGGAGTCCCATCCTCTGATTGGCCATGCTATCCGGTGCGCAGTTCGTGCTCTCAGGGGGCGGGGGAATTCCAGTCACATCCGCCTCGCCCCTGTGAAGCCTGCACAACTGCTGGCCTCATCGAAGCGGAAGGTCAACGGAAACGGAATGAAAAAAAGAATAGTCTGTGTGTTTTTGTTTGCTTAGCTGTTGATGTGGCTGTTTCTACAATTAGCCTGTTTTGAGAGAGAGAGAGAGAGAGAGAGAGAGAGAGAGAGAGAGAGAGAGAGAGAGAGAGAGAGAGAGAGAGAGAGAAGATTGACACTGACACTGACACAGTTTTATTGCCATTAGCAAAATGTCCTGTCGGCAAGGGGGTATCATGAGTCATATCTAGCCACAGCGGCTCACAACAGTGATTAAAAAAGAAACAAATGCAAAAGCTTCCCTTGTGATTTACAAGTACTCCTAATACTGTTACAAAAAAGATCAACGAATCAAACACTCACCAATTCACATGAACACACACACACACACACACACACACACACACACACACACACACACACACACACACACACACATACACACACACACACGCACGCACATACACACACACACGCACGCACTCACACACGCACGCATACACTCCCACGCACACAAACACACACACGCACGCGCGCGTGCGCGCGCGCACATACACACACGTACGCATATACGCACGCGCATACGCAAGCGCGCGCGCACGCACGCACAATATACCACTGACTTAGACTATCAGGTTATGAACATAACTACTGAGCCAATGTACCTTTAAGGAAGTGATTATCTTACTCATTCGTGATATGCTTTTTACGAAATGTACTCGCTTCTGCGACATACTTCGCAAATTCTACTACAGTTTTTTCGTTTCCACTTGCTAAAATCGCTACTAAATCTCTTCTTTGAGCAACTGATTCATTGAAAAGTGTCCACCCTCTACGGAAATTGGCGTGTGCTGCACAATCAAACACAAAATGCACTTCATTCTCAACACTGTCTCTTTCTCTACACACA
>CM065720.1:80563171-80565671 GCA_033310375.1 Conus canariensis | reverse complement strand
GTATTCCTCCAGGATGGATTTCAGTGGTAGTTTCAGCTTTGCTTGGCGACAGTACAGCGCTATGTCAGTCAGACAGGGTGGGACACCAAGCCATTTCCTTGTGAACTTGTTGATTTTGGCTTCCATTGCCTCCACTATGCTGGTGCAGATGTCGTATATCATCAGAGGCCATAGGAGCTTTGGTATCAGCATGAACTGCAGACACCAGACCTTGTATTTGCCAGGGAGCCCACACTGGTCAATGGTCTCCAAGCCTTCCTCCGCCATCTGCTTGGTTTCTTTTGCTCTTTGTGTGTCTTTCAGCGTATCATCATACCATCTTCCAAGGCTCTTGACTGGTTCTTCTGTGACTGTTGGAATGGCCTGGTTGGCAACACTGACGACCACAGATCCGGCCACTTTTCCTTTCCTCAGTGAGAGACTCCGTGATTTCTTTGGCTTGAACTTCATTCTGGATGAGGCAACTATGTCGTCCAGCCTCTCCAGCACATGACGTGTCTCGTCTTCTCTGGATGAAATCACTGTAGTGTCATCCATGAAGGCCTTGAGAGGAGGCATCTTGTATCCATCGCCAAGGTCTGTTTGTCTCGCGTTGTTTGTTGCTGCTTTCAAGATGAGTTCCATTGCCAGCACGAACAGTAGTGGGGAAATTGCACAGCCCATTGCAATACCCACTTCCAAGTTGATCCAGTCTGTTGTGTACTCCTTGGTAGAGAACCGCATTGAGAAGCCATTGAAGTACTTCTTGAGCATGTCGCGGATGTTCTTTGGCACATGGTACATCTCAAGAGCCAACTGTATCATCTCATGGGGCACAGATCCATATGCGTTTGCCAGATCAAGCCACACTACGTCCAGGTCTCTCTTTTCTGTTTTTGCTTTTTGGATTGCGTCCCAGATCATTGTGGCGTGTTCTACACAGCCAGCCACGCCTGGGATGCCACCTTTCTGGACTGACACATCCAAGTACTTGTTTTCCATCAGGTACTTGGTCAGCCTTGCTGCCATGACAGAGAAGAAGATTTTCCCTTCGACGTTCAGTAGTGATATTGGCCTGAACTGGCTGATGTCACTTGAGTTTTGCTCTTTGGGGATGTACACACCATCTGCCGTCATCCACTGGCCGCTGATCTTCTGGTTTCTCCAAGCCGATCGCAGCAGCCTGTGGAGCCACTCCAGTATTGAAAATGAATGATTTATATAGAAAAATGTTCAAAAAGAAGGTTGCTCATTTGGCGATAACAAAAGTAACAAACTTAGGTTTATAACATTTCATTTCAACTGTTCCTCTCCAAAACTTAAGGCGTAATGTACAAACATAGCAACATCTCTCATTCTGACAGCATTTTCGCTTTGCAGTAGTGTCTTCAACTGGACAGGAAAACTATCTTTATAGCGTTTATGAACATATTTTTTTGCTCGTAATGTTTTGTAACTTGGACATTTTAGAAGAAAACGTATTTCTGTTTCTTCTTCACTGCAAAAAGGGCAGGTGGCTATTGCTGTGGTATTGGTATATTTTTTACTAGTTCGAAGCTCATTTACGCCTAATCTGACTTTTGCTAATGCCCTTCTGAATTTTGTAATTGTGATATCATATAAGTATTTCTCAGGTTGATGCAATGATTTAAAGGATCGGTAGACAGTATAACGATCACTACCTTCTAATTTACTGTGCCAGTCCTCTTTGAAACAGTCTACCATTCTCTGTCTAAACACTGATAAGAATGCCTTTTCATCTCCCACTCCTCCATTTATCAACACTTCTGAAAATCCGTAGGAGTCAAAACAATGTTTTATGTCTAAAGCCCAGTTGGGGGATTTACTAATTTCTTTCAATTCTGTTTCGTATGTTTGTTTCGGCATTCGGTTTGGCGTCTTTTTTTTTTTTTAATAAAATCTTGTTTGGCGTCTTTTTACCGATTCCCAAGAACTTTTTACAAGCAAAGAGATGTATGCGTTCTATTGCTTTAAAATGTGTGAAGCCCCATATTTCTTATGAATATAATATCAATGGTTTAACCTGTGCATCAAATAATTTAAAGAAAATGGACATATCCTTATTACCCAGGCTGTACATAGTTTTCATGATATCTGTCACTTTGCTTTTGGCTCTACTAATGCAAACTCTGTAAGTGAAATGTCTATAGACAATTTTGTCGTTACGGTAAATCCTAGACATTTATAGCTATTTACGACTTCTATTTCCTGCCCTTTGTAGCACCAGTTTTCGTGTTTACTTAGAGAGAGAGAGAGAGAGAGAGAGAGAGAGAGAGAGAGAGAGAGAGAGAGAGAGAGAGAGAGAGACAGACAGACAGACAGACAGACAGACAGACAGACAGAAACAGAGAGACAACAGAAGAAGAGAGAACAGAGACAGACAGACAGACAGAGAAGAGCGAGACAAACAGACAGAAGACAGAGGCTGGGAAAAGAGAGAGAGAGAGAGAGAGAGAGAGAGAGAGAGAGAGAGAGAGAGAGAGAGAGGAGACAGCCAGCC
>CM065720.1:80553171-80558171 GCA_033310375.1 Conus canariensis | reverse complement strand
ATATTCCATAAAGAGGAAAAACCGTCTTGGGCTGAAGTAACAGTTAGTAATGGCTATTCTGGTAAACATCGGCCATCGTCTGTGACCTATAATGAACATACTTACAACTTTTCAGAAAGATCGGCCAAGAACTTTCTGAGATTTTCCATTTAAGAAGAAAACCATTATGGGCCGTTAGTAACGGCTATAACGGTAAACTTAAACATCGGGCATCATCCGTGACCCACAATGACCATGCCTACACATTTTTGGAAATATCGGCCACGTACTTTCTGAGATATTCCATAAAGAAGAAAAACCGTTACACGCCGTTACAGCCGTTAGTAACGGCTATAACGGTAAGCTTAAACATCAGGCATCATCCGTGACCCATAATGAACATACCTACAAATTTTCAGAAAGATCGGCCAAATACTTTCTGAGATATTCCATAAAGAAGAAAAACCGTTATGGGCCGTTATAGCCGTTAGTAACGGCTATAACGGGGTAAATTAAAACATCGGGCATCACCCGTAACCCATAATGAACATACCTGCTAATTTTCACAAAGATCGGCCAAGTACTTTCTGAGATATTCCATAAAGAAGAAAACCGTTACACGCCGTTACAGCCGTTAGTAACGGCTATAACGGTAAACTAAAACATCGGGCATCATCCGTAACCCATAGTGAACATACCTGCTAATTGTCACAAAGATCGGCCAAGTACTTTCTGAGATATTCCATAAAGAAAAAAAAACCGTTACAGGCCGTTACAGCCGTTAGTAACGGCTATAACGGTAAACTAAAACATCAGGCATTATTCGTGACCCATAATGACCATACCTGCTAATTTTCACAAAGATCGGCCAAGTACTTTCTGAGATATTCCATGAAGAAGAAAAACCGTTACAGGCTGTTACAGCCATTAGTAACGGCTATAACGGGGTAAACTAAAACATCGGGCATCATCCGAGACCCATAATGAACATACCTGCTAATTTTCACAAAGATCGGCCAAGTACTTTCTGAGATATTCTATAAAGAAGAAAAACCGTTACAGGCCGTTACAGCCGTTAGTAACGGTATAACGGTAAACTAAAACATCGGGCATCATCCGTGACCCATAATGAACATACCTACAAATTTTTAGAAAGATCGGCCCTGTAGTTTTGTCTGGAGCGAGTGGAACACATTTTGACCACGGACGGACGGACACACAGACACACAGACAGCATTTCTTCGTTCCCATTCTAAAGTACTCCCTGTTCTTTAAGAACTGGGAGTACAAAAAGAAGGAAGAAGAAGAAGAAGAAGAAGAAGAAGAAGAAGAAGAAGAAGAAGAAGAAGAAGAAGAAGAAGAAAGAAAAAGAAGAAAAAGAAGAAGAAGAAGAAGAAGAAGAAGAAGAAGAAGACGAAAGAAAGAAAAGAAACAAAGCGCTGACTCGGGAGTTGATGACCGGAACTGATGGAGTATTTCAACGATGGAACGCCGCAAACGCCGCCGGAAAGGTGTGTTATCCTGGTCGAATGTCAGTCAAACATTGTTTGTTTGTTGTTAGTGTTTCACGGCAAAGGTAAAGGGTCATTTGTGCTTTGACTGAACACCATCAGAAGCTATTCCTTGACCGCGTCACCTTTTGGTTCCATTCGGAACCGGTCACGCATGAAATCGAACTCTTCCAGGTCCTGCTACGTTCATCGACTTCCAGAGCGCGGCAGCGACGTGGGAATCTATCGCAGGAGCGATGTTTTCGCTTCGCTAGTGGCAAATCACACATCCAGGCGATCTCTGGGCTTTCTTGCCATGCCTTTCAACTGGGAGATCCTGTGGAGATTGGAACACTCACCCCACCGTGTCGTTCAGTGGATTCTGCTGAAGCGCCAGAGCGAGGCAGAAACAGGATCAGTCAGGACCACAGGGACTAGGTCTGGAACTGCCTTTCCCTCTCCCCTCCTCCATCCTCGAATATACATAGATACAAACCTATGCATAATTACCTTTCTATCTATCTGTCTGTCTATCTATGTATCTATGTATCTATCTATCTATCTGTGTGCGTGCGTGCGTGCGTGCGTGCGTGCGTGCGTGTGTGTGTGTGTGTGTGTGTGTGTGTGTGTGTGTGTGTGTGTGTGTGTGTGTGTGTACGTGCGTGTGTGCGGGCGCGTGTGTGTAAGTGTGCGTGCGTATGCGCGCGCGTATGTGTGTGTGTGTGTGTGTGTGTGTGTGTGTGTGTGTGTGTGTGTGTGTGTGTGTGTGTGTGTGTGTGTGTAAATCATTTCCCCCACATTCTCATGGTTGATGGTTTGCTGTTAACTTCCTCTCCACACTGCTCCCATCTCGCTGAGGGAGGTGGAGAACGGGTGGGTGGTGGATGATGGGGAGGAAACAGTGACAAAGAGGCAGCGGGGTGGGGAGAGGGAGACAAGGAACAAATCAATACTCTTCCTCCCAGGAGATCATATAACACAGGACAGGAACAGTAGCAAAAACGTATCCGTCTCACCTTTGACCCCTTGCCAGTCTCCTTGCATTCTCGTGCACTCTCCCTCTGTCTCCCCCACCCCCCTCCCCCTCCCCACCCCTGCCCCCCACCCCCAACTCCGACCCTCTCTCTCTCATCCTTATCTTCCCCAGTGGATAAAACAGTTTGGACCAAACTTCATTCCCCATCCATCGTACAATACCAGTACTCGTCATGCATGCCTACAACGGTTCATCTCGTGTGGATTCCCACGTAACAAGACATGACCACACATTTCCTCCCGTCTATTCTTCTTCCCTGTCAAGCGGCGATTGAAGGCGAGGGCCGTGGTTCATCCGTTCCATTCTACCTCCACGGGTCGGATAAATCCGTATCGACGCAAGGGTGTCTTCGCTGTCTGACACTGTCTTGACCCAGGGAAACTTCTAGCGTTAACTCTGCTAATGCTGCCATTCAAGAACGACAATTCTCTTCCTTTCCAGCCCTCCACCCCTTCTCCCTCCCGTCCTTCTCTTTTCTCCCCTTCCACACATCCACAAAAGCGTTTTTTTTTTTTTTTTTTTTTTTTTCATTCTTTGCTTCGCAGTATCGGTATATTTCTGAACAAAGTTTGCTAGAATGCCACAGCTTTCAGAATCGTTTGTATCTGGAAACCTGCACAAGAAGAGGAAAAAGGGCGCAAAGAGCAGTGACAGTATCTGAGAACGTGACAGGCTTGATAGAAATATAGAAGAAAGAAAAAAAAAATGGGAAAAGAAAGAAAGAAAAAAAAAAAGAAAAAAGAACGGACAAAATAAAGAAAAGAAAGAAGCAAAGAAACAAACAAAAAAAAAAAGAAGAAAAAAAAAAAAAAAAAGAAAAAGAAAAAAGAAAATAAGGAAAGAATGAAAGAAGGAAAGAAACAGTTAGACAGAAAGGAAAAAGTAATGAATAAAAACGAAAGAAACAGGAGAAAGAGACAAAAAGAAAACAAAAAAACTAAAGAAAAGATAAAAATAAAAAAAAAAAGAAAAAAGAAAGAAAGAAATACAGACAGGTTGAAAGAAAGAAAGAAACGAAAGAAAATAGAATAAAAGAAGACTGAGGAAGAGAGAGAGAGAGAGAGAGAGAGAGAGAGAGAGAGAGAGAGAGAGAGAGAGAGAGAGAGAGATGACATGTTTAACACATTTCGTCCGCGACTCATGGAAACTCCGTTTTACGACTGTATTCACTTCAGGACATGCATCGTAGTTTGTTTAGACATTCTGCGGAATTCAATTCCATTCACAGCCGAGGCTGACCACACACATTTGTTTACACCTCAGCAGGCCACAGCAGGGCTGTCAAGCCCGTGAAAATGAGAAACAAACAAACAAACAAACGAACAAACAGACAACGAAACTAAAGCAAAGCCCAACAACATCCTTTCTCTATTACGGATGATAACAGAGAGACGAAATATAACGATCTCTTGTGAAGCCCAAAACGTAGCACGTGGAGTAACGTCTCTGGCCTGGCTCTGTGAGAAGTCTGCAGCATTACACAGCTCGGGTTTTATGCCATGCAAGCTCCGACATACGGTATGAAAGTGGCTGAAGATGACAGACCCAGAAATACATGCATATATCGCTGGTTCTGGTGACGTTCGTGTCCAGTCAAATCTTTTATTCTATGTAAACACGTAGATGCACAAATTCTACGACCAGTCCTACCCTCTCCTTCCCTTGCCCCTCAACAAAAAGCATGTTTCAGATCATTTCAGTTCAGTGAAAACACGCAGTTCGAAAGATGCAGAAGTGGGGTGGGTGTAGAAGATGGGATAGGGCAGGATGCAAAAGATCTTTGAAAAAATAGTTATCCCCCCCCACCCACCCCCGTCTCCCCCCCCTCTTCTCTCTGCCTTCTTCCCCCCTCTCTCCTATTCCCAAATCTCCCCTATGTGCTACCCCACACATACTCTCCCTTCCCAAGCACTCTGATCACCCAGGCCCAGTCCTCTACTCTATCCCTGGATCGGCTAGTGCCCCTCCCAGACGTGGTAAAGCAGCATGCTGCTATTTCTTCAGCCGCGCCTCTCGCACACTCACTAGACCTGTGCCTGCACTGCTGCCGCGATTTTTGAAAAAACAACAACAACAAAAAAACGAAATTGTTGTTCTTCATGGTCCACAGACAGGCGTAATTTAGTGTCTGGGTCCATTTCTTGCTTTCTTCTTCTTCTTCCTCTTCTTCTTCTTTTTCTACACACACACACACACACACACACATACACACACACACACACACACACACACACACACACACACACACACACGCTCACAAGCACACTAACGCGAACAGTCACACAGACACACACACACACACACACACACACACACACACACACACACACACACACACACACACACACACACATGCACACACAGAGACACATATGTGGAATCAATAAAAAGCCGGGGAAAACAAGTGAAGGTAAATAATCACTCTCTCATTGGAAGAATAACTCAATGCGTATAAAAAAAAATGGGTTGGAGGAAAGGAAAAGGGGGGTGGGGGA
>CM065720.1:80538171-80540671 GCA_033310375.1 Conus canariensis | reverse complement strand
CTAGAGGAGTTTCTAACGACATCCCTGAAACTGGAATACACCTACTACATTTAAAACTCTCACCCACCCCAAAACCAAGTGACATACATTATAGCTCGACCAAAACAAAAAGTCCGAGGACACAAACAGCTTATCAAGAGGGGAAAAAAAAAGAAAAATGTCATAAAATGTTGAACTTATTGGGGGAATCGTCCGAAGTCCGGGGGCAGTTATGCTTCAAAGTCAAAGACAAACACATAGAGCTTTCCTCCCTCTCCCAGCTTGTCAAACAGAGTTTCACAATAGGGAAAAAAGAACAGGGAGCCTGTCCAGGACGGGAGGAATCGTGATGGTATTGCTTAAGTGCACTAAGTTGATGTATTATTAGTCAGGCTTAACACACCAAGGTTATCTCTATACTCATACACGCATATGCACACTCATGTACTCACCAAACATTCACCTCTCTCTGGGAATGGGATGTCACGCATTCGTTTCTCTCCTAACACGACTGAGAACAAAGATGATATTTCTATGCTACTTATAAGTACACATGAAAAGCCCAATTACACAAAATGGAATAATCAAAACATAAAAGATCAATACTTCCTAATCCCGGGTTATAATAAAATGGCTTCTTACCTGGCCAGGTTTCCACACACAACACACACACACACACACACACACACACACACACACACACACACACACACACACACAACCCACACTTTCACACCACACCACAGTTCTTGAACACGTCACTTCAAGTTTTCTTCAGCACTGGATGATGGTGACGCCTTGGGTGACTGGCTCCAGGTTTCTGGACTGGGTCTTCGTGGTCGTCTCTGGGATCTCGACATAGAAATCTTCTTCTTTGTCTCCTACACCCACCTCTGGGTTCAAACTCAGTTTGTCTCTCTTCACCCACTTCTGGGCTTCAAACTCATCCTTTTTCTTCTTCAGCTTGTCTTGTACCCTAAGACCTTGCTGTCACTTCTGTCTCCCAGACCACGTCTTTCTCGACCCTACTCTGTCCTGCTCACTCTTCGCTCCTCTCTCTCCTCTGTTCTTCTTTCTCTCGTAGTGTTCTTCTTCTCCTCCTGTCACGTTGTTCTCCCTCAGTTCATATAGGGATGGACACAAAGGATTTCCCTTTTGGCCATGCCTTTGTCCATGTAGCTTCCCCACCACTTTGTTCACAAGTACACTGAATTCCCCTTTCGCTACATTCTTCCACACATCAGCATTTACGCACCTCCCTACCTAATTGCTTAGGAAACAGCCACTTTGCATTAAATGGACATAAAAAATTCCCGCCGGCTCCGGGAGCCACTTTAACACAGTAATTACCCTAGAGAAAGCCACGACAAGCAACGTCCACACGCATTCAACTAGCCTGACAAAGCATGAACACAGTGCCCCACGGCAATGCCATCTGAACAAGCCCAAGACTTCTGCTCTTCTGTTTACATAGCAACTTCAGCTGACTGAGTATTAAGCACCACTTGATCTCCGAGGTCCTAGTGGTTACATTTCTCTCCCTTTCGCTATCGGTAAGGTTCGAACTCGGGAGGGTCCTCACTATCTTAGGTGCCATCTATCACGTGACGGTAAATTATTTGACCACTTCAACCTCCTTGACACAGTTCGACCGTGTGCGCTAGGTGAGGGCGTACTGCTAATCGGTCCATTACCTATTTCTCTACCACGCGCGGCATTCTTTTCCTCTAAAGCATTTAAGGCCCTTTGTGGGAGGTTTCGCTCCCTTGACAGAGCCTCCTATTCAAAGAGAAATCAGGAGGATGACAGGGACCTGGCCTACGAATTCAAAACATTCCCACCTCAGCCCACTCAAAAAAGTCTCTTCCACTTCGTCCCATCACTCAGGTTTGAGGGGGACTGCGTGGCTTCTTCTCAAGGTTGAAAACCCAAAGGTCGTTTTGCTTCTTCAGACCATTCAACACACACACCCTTGCTGCTCCTCATCCACCACCCGTATCTAAGCTTAGCATGAAGGTAAATCACACGTCTGTTTCTCCGACAACCGAGGGGGACGAAAGGAAATCCTCCCACAGAGGAGAAAGGGACCAAGGCACCACACCCGGCATTGACGTCAACCACTGAGGGCAGCTCTGAGTATCTTTTCATGAGTATGAATTATAACTATTACTGTTTCCCCCTTTGCTTGTTTGCTTTTTAAAAATTTTGTTTTTGTGATTGTTTCGTTCTTGGTCGAAGATCGAAAGAAGAGGAGCGAGGACTGACTGATTAAAGACATCATAAAAAATTTTTTTTCTTATGATATATAATGTGGACAATTTGAAAAAGAAAGGATCAAGAGTACAAAATAACGTAGACATTTTGAATTGTACAAATACAACAGGCTGTATACCCCACCACCCACATCCCCCCCACCCACCCACCCACAGTCCCTCACCTACACACGCCTGACTAGTAGGAGATGACAGTGGGGGAGTGCAGTTACTGGGCCTTCTGACAGCTCACACACATCAGTGCCAGA
>CM065720.1:80525671-80528171 GCA_033310375.1 Conus canariensis | reverse complement strand
GTATAAGATTAAACGAAAAGTTGGGTCCTGTTAATTCAATACAAGATAAAATCAGGAAATATAATTACAATCGAGCAGACTGGGATAAATTTACGTCAATTTTAATATCTTCTTCTACTGACATTCCTCAAAATGAAGACGTGGATCTTATGTATGATCATTTCACAAGATCTGTTCTTCACGCGGCTGATTCTTCTATTCCCAGATGTTCGTGTGTTTCTAATCTAAATACGCAGGGAACTTGTGGTGGACAGACGAGTGTGAAAGAGCAAAACAAGAAAAGATTTCTAAGTATAAAATCTATCTATGCAGTAGATCTCCATCTAAACTCAGAGATTCAAAGGTGGCTAAATCAGCATATAACAAAATATTAGCCAAAGCAAAGTGTGAATATTGGTCAAGCTTTTGTGAAGAAGAGGTAAGTTCTCCTTCAGATAGGAGTAAAATATGGAAGAAAATTCAATATATGAAACACGGGGTTTTCATTCCTAAGTGCAAAGTAAAATTTGAAGATAATAAATTTCCAACAGCTTATCAAAAAGCGGAAAAGTTTGCTGATATCTTTTCAGTAAACAGCAGACTAGAAGGTCTTTCAAGAAAATGTAAGACATACAGACAGGACCAGGAAGCTAAACTAGAAATTAAAGATCCAGAATCTAACGATAACTTATACTTCAACTCTCCTATTACGTTTTTGGAAGTAAAAGAAGGAATCTCAACATTGAGTAATAAAAGAACAGCTGTTGGCCGTGATGAAATTTCCAGTGAAATGCTGAAACATTTACCAGATAACTGGGTGCAGTATCTTCATAAAATAATGGAAACATGCTGGAGTGAAGGTAAATTACCAGCCGTGTGGAAACATTCCATTATAGTTCCCATACTTAAAAATGGCAAACCCTGTAGAGATGTCAACAGTTACAGGCCAATCTCTCTTACTTCACACACATGTAAGTTAATGGAGAAGATAGTAACTGCTCGCCTAATTCACTATTGTGATAAAAACAATGTTATTCCAGTCCATCAAGCTGGTTTTAGGTCGGGAAGATCTACAACGGATCACTTGGTGAAGTTATCTACCAATATAAAACGCCAATTTGCTCGTAGGCAAAATGTGCTGGCAACATTTTTTGACATTAAACGAGCCTACGATCAAGTGTGGCACGCTCAATTGTTATTTAAACTGAAAAGAGCAGGTATTTGTGGGAGAATGTTGTCGTTTGTAAAAGATTTTCTTTCCTGTAGAACTATTGAAACAAGAGTTGAAAATGCATATTCTTCCCAGAGAGATTTACATATGGGAGTTCCTCAAGGATCCATCATTGCTCCTTATCTTTTCAGTATTATGATAGCAGATCTTTCTAAGAAGATATCAAAAAATGTTAAGATTGTTCAATATGCTGATGACATTTGTATTTGGTTGGATGCAAAATTGAAGTATATTTCAAACAGAAAACTGAAACAAATTCAGATCTGTTATCAGTCTGAATTAGATAAGATAAGTGCTTTCTTGACAGAGAATGGTTTATCTTTATCTGTTGAAAAAACTCACATGATGGTATTTAGTGCTGGTGACCCTCCCAGAAGATTACCTAGTTTCTTTATCGACGGAGCTGAGCTACAATTCAAAGACATCACAAAATTCTTAGGTGTCTATTTTACATCGAAATTATCATGGAAATTTCACATTGAAAACAGTCTATCAAAAGCTCAAAAAAGCTTAAATTTGCTTAAAATTATAAGCAGACAAAATTGGGGTAAAGAAACAAAAAGCTTGACTCTTCTTGCAACATCTTTGGTTAGATCAAAGCTGACTTACGGCCAAGAAGTTTATTTTTCTGCTCCTAAATATCTTATGAAGAAATTACAAAGTATTGACTCTAAGGCATATAAATTAGCTTTGGGAGTTCCTGTCCACACTCCGACTATTGCTACGTATGGAGAGGTTGGTGTTCTACCTTTGAACAATTATCGAGAACTGTCTTCAGCTAAGTACATCATCAGAAGCAGTGCTGTTGAAAATGTCAACGTGAATGAAAATGTACTTAGATCAGATCTTCAATTTCCAAAAAGAGCAAGGGCCATAAAATCTTTGACAACAATAGCCACTTATACTTCAGATATTCGCAGTAGATTAGATCTGAAAACTAAAGATATAGGTAGGCGTTCGATTACGTCTCCAATTCCTCCGTGGGAACTGAACAGAGCAGATTTTGACTTCTCCAATGACGATCTAAAAAAGAGTGATAACCCTCACCTACTTGCTGTTTCTTTTCGATTTCATGTTCATTCAAATTATTCTAACCATTTGAAGGTATATACCGATGGTTCTCTTATTGACACTAATGTGGCGGGAGCTGGGTTTGTAATACCTGGACTAAAGAAAGAAAAATCGTTTCATATTGGTGCAGGTCATTCTATTTTCACAGCAGAACTGGTAGCCATTCTCATGGCTCTGCGATACATTGTTAATCTTCCTATGGTTATATTTCCAATACTT
>CM065720.1:80510671-80518171 GCA_033310375.1 Conus canariensis | reverse complement strand
TTCTTGAGCAGCATCTGAGGAAAACATACTCTGACCCACAGAGCAAAGCACCACTCGACATTCAAGGTCTGGTGTGGCCAACCAACCCTGAGGAACAGTTCAATGGCAAGCCTCCAACGTTGGCGGAAATCAAGAAGGTGGTCGACAAAGCCAGAGCCAAATCATCACCAGGGCGAAACGGAATACCTTACCAGCTTTACAAGAAATGTCCCAAGGTGCTGGAGTGGCTCCACAAGCTGCTGCGATCGGCTTGGAGAAACCAGAAGATCAGCGGCCAGTGGATGACGGCAGATGGTGTGTACATCCCCAAAGAGCAAAACTCAAGTGACATCAGCCAGTTCAGGCCAATATCACTACTGAACGTCGAAGGGAAAATCTTCTTCTCTGTCATGGCAGCAAGGCTGACCAAGTACCTGATGGAAAACAAGTACTTGGATGTGTCAGTCCAGAAAGGTGGCATCCCAGGCGTGGCTGGCTGTGTAGAACACGCCACAATGATCTGGGACGCAATCCAAAAAGCAAAAACAGAAAAGAGAGACCTGGACGTAGTGTGGCTTGATCTGGCAAACGCATATGGATCTGTGCCCCATGAGATGATACAGTTGGCTCTTGAGATGTACCATGTGCCAAAGAACATCCGCGACATGCTCAAGAAGTACTTCAATGGCTTCTCAATGCGGTTCTCTACCAAGGAGTACACAACAGACTGGATCAACTTGGAAGTGGGTATTGCAATGGGCTGTGCAATTTCCCCAATACTGTTCGTGCTGGCAATGGAACTCATCTTGAAAGCAGCAACAAACAACGCGAGACAAACAGACCATGGCGATGGATACAAGATGCCTCCTCTCAAGGCCTTCATGGATGACACTACAGTGATTTCATCCAGAGAAGACGAGACACGTCATGTGCTGGAGAGGCTGGACGACATAGTTGCCTCATCCAGAATGAAGTTCAAGCCAAAGAAATCACGGAGTCTCTCACTGAGGAAAGGAAAAGTGGCCGGATCTGTGGTCTTCAGTGTTGCCAACCAGGCCATTCCAACAGTCACAGAAGAACCAGTCAAGAGCCTTGGAAGATGGTATGATGATACGCTGAAAGACACACAAAGAGCAAAAGAAACCAAGCAGATGGCGGAGGAAGGCTTGGAGACCATTGACCAGTGTGGGCTCCCTGGCAAATACAAGGTCTGGTGTCTGCAGTTCATGCTGATACCAAAGCTGCTATGGCCTCTGATGATATACGACATTTGCACCAGCATAGTGGAGGCAATGGAAGCCAAAATCAACAAGTTCACAAGGAAATGGCTTGGTGTCCCACCCTGTCTGACTGACATAGCGCTGTACTGTCGCCAAGCAAAGCTGAAACTACCACTGAAATCCATCCTGGAGGAATACAAAGCAGGGAAGATCAGACTTCAAAGCATGCTGGAGGACTCAGGAGACAAGGTGGTAGAAGCAATCAAGCCCCAGCTGAAGACAGGCAGAAAATGGAAAGTTCAAGAGGCGATGGATTCTGCAAAAGAAAGTCTCAAGATCAGAGAAATAACAGGACACACACAGACCAACAGACAAGGACTGGGGGTGACCAAAACTGAATGGTGGTCAAAGGCCAAAGGAAAAGCCAAAAGAGACATGATGATTCAGGAGATGAGAAAAGAAGAAGACCAAAAAAGACTCCAAAAAGCAGTCCAGCAGAGCCAGCAAGGGCAATGGACAACGTGGGAGAATGCACTCCAAAGAAGTCTCACTTGGAATGACATTTGGCACATGGCCCCTCTCAGGATCAGCTTCATTCTCAGATCTGCATATGACCTTCTGCCCTCAAATGCAAACCTGGTGAAGTGGGGAAAACAGACGATCCTGCATGCCCCCTCTGCCATGAAAAACAAACAGTGGAGCATGTCCTAAGCTCATGTAAAGTAGCCCTGGCTCAAGGAAGGTACACATGGAGGCACAACCAAGTGCTCAAAGAGATTGTACAAGTAGTCTGGGCTAGTACCAACACCACAAAAGGGAAAATCAGGACTCCAAAAGCACCCGCAACATTCTTCACGGCAGGAGGCAGCAAATCATGGCCAAGAACAACAGTGCCACTCGAAACATGCAGGCAGAGTCTGCTGGATGGGGCAGATGACTGGGAGTGCACTGCAGACCTCCCAGAATGGAAGAGTCACCCAGAGATCATCAGCAAGAGTGGCATGAGACCAGACATAGTAGTCCACTCTCAGTCAACCAAGCAGCTGATCATGATTGAGCTCACGGTGCCATATGAGAACAGAATGGAGGCAGCTCAAATCTACAAGACTGAAAAGTATGCTGATCTGGCAAACAGCCTGAGGAGAGAAGGCTATCAGGTCAAAGTCCTCACTGCAGAAATTGGAGCTAGGGGGTTTGTAGGAACGTCTGCATACAGCCTCATGAAACAGCTCTCAGTTGCAGGGAAGGAAAAAAACAGAGCCCTGAAAGCAATGGCAGAAGCGGCAGAGAGGTGTTCAAGCTGGATCTGGTCAAGGAGGAACAAAAGTGAACTTCATAAGGCTTAATTTCCCTACAAATATCAGGTGTCCCTGTGGCTCAGTGGTTAAAGCGCGAGTCATTAAGTGGAAAATGAGCATGTCCAGAGGGTCATGGGTTCGAATCCCAGCCATGGCTCGTCCCAAGATGGGAAAAAAAAAGGGGCAGCAGAGGGACATCCGGAGTCATGAACCGGTGTGTGGCCCAACCCCCCTAGAGTGTCAGGAGATAAGGGCCGAAACACTTGCTTGAAGGGGGCTTCTCTTCTGAGGACTCTCTGCTGCCACGCTCTCCACGAGTTTCTTTCTACTGAGTCACGGATCATGCCCGATGTTTTATTTTACCGTTATGGCCGTTACTAACGGCTATAACGGCCCATAACAGTTTTCTTCTCCATGAAAAATCTCAGAAAGTATTTGGCCGATCTTTCTGAAAATTTGAAGGTATGTTCATTATGGATCACAGATGATGGCCCATGTTTACCAGAATAGCCGTTACTAACGGCTATAACGGCCCAAAACGGATTTTCCTCTGTATGGAATATCTCACGCGTATTCAAAAGAAACTGGGCGTACGTTTATATGCTTTGCATCTTGCTATTTTTCGTTTTCTTCCTCCTTTCTTTTTATCCTGTTGTGTTTCATTTCCTTTCTCTTGCTTTCGCTTTTGCTCCCTTATGCTCTTGATTCCTTCCTCTCTACCCCTTTGTTTTCGAGCAAATCAACAATATCTTAGGCGAATTAAGGATCATCATACCCACAAGGCCAATTCTTTTAAATGGTGTTGATGTAAAGCACTGTTCAAAGTCACTCATGCGAGACATTACGAGCATTTTCGACTATTTAAGTGCGTTATCGCGGAAAGATCTCAGTAAGGCGAGATAGCCTCGGTATTCTTTACTGAGATAAAACAGGCGGTTTGCCCCCCCCCCCCCCCCCCCAATCACTCTTTCCCTCGAGTTTTCTTAACATTAAGGGGGGAGTGTGTGTGGTGGGAGGGGATAAGGCAGAACAGGGGTGAGTTGAGGAGGTGTGTGATCATTAGGGAATTTGGCAGGCAGACCTAATGGCAAACGAAGCCGGGTGTAATCAGATAAGCTGTTAAACATTTTCGCCGGAAACCACTCAAGGGAGACAAGCACTAAAAAAAAAAAAAAGAAACACTCCGATGTAAAACCAAAACGAAACAAACGAAAAGAAAAGAAAAGGAATGGAAAAAGAAAACACGTAAGAAAGACAGAAAAGAGAGAAGGAAAGGAAAAGCCAAACAAACACAAACACATCTGGCAGGGAGGGTGGAGGAGGGGGGGGGGGAGAGGTTTGGCTTCTCCAATGCTTTATCTCTCTCTGTCTCTTCCCACATACCACTTCTTTCTTGTTGTTTCACACGCACGCACACACACACACACACACACACACACACACACACACACACACACACACACACACACACACACACACACACACACACACACACACACCGTCTTTTCTTTTCTTTCTGTTTTTCCTTCTATTTTTAAGGTAATGTTTACAAGACAGTTGTGTCAGAGGTGAGAGTCTGGATGCCGTGGCAAGGGAGAGAAGTGTGTTGGCCATTAACATCGTAGAGGGTAAGAAGGCACCATAGTGGATGGTGAACCAAATGGAATTGCTTCCCCAACAAGGGAGGAGGAGGTAGGGGCTAAGAGAAATGAAGAAGAAAAGGGGAAGTAGGATGGGTAGGGTGTAGGAGGCGGAGGGAAAGAGGGGGGGGGGGGGGGGGGGGGATGGAAGTGAGGGCGTTATTTGGATTCAGAGTTCTTGTTTTGAAAGCTGAGAGTTTGTCTGGCTGCAAACAGACACAGACACTGATACACACACACACACACACACACACACACACACCACACACACACACACACACATACATACGAACATACATGCATACGTATAAATGTGTAATGAAGGATCTTATATTGATGATATAGTGAAGAATTTCTTTCTGTGATATATTTCCGTCTTTTCATTCTCGTTCTCTTTACACCCCCCCCTCACCCCCCCTCACCCCCCCCCCCCCCCCCCCCCCCGCAACTGCTTGTAAGCCTGCATTTGTTTTCTCTCACCATTAATTTCTTCAACGTATTATTGCTTAGTCAGTCAGTGGGAGATTAAATCTCTTAGGAGATCCAAGTAAAGGCTGTCCTGCACAATTCGTAGCTGCTGACAATGCTTGGGTTATTTATCAGTAGAGCTGACCACTCTGACTATTGACACTTTTTGACCTCCCTTGCATACTTAAATGGATCCTCAAGCATAGGCTCAAAGTTTTTACCCCTATATCTTATACAGCTTACATATGATATCAGTTTTTCAGCAACTGATTTCTTTACCACATTTTCTTTTCGTTTTACTTTTCTGTCCTTCGCTGGCCGCTTTGGGGTGCTGCTGGATTTCCTTTTTAAACCCTTGGTGGTGAGAATACCTCGGGATTGTAGACTGTAGTATATCTCTATTTGATGATGCCAAGGAAGCATAGACTCAATCACCCGTGTCTCTCTGACGAGTCCGATCCAGCAAACGAAAGGCCTTTGAGCATGTAACATGTATAGTTCCGTCTTCACGATAGGTTCGATGGTCTTCTTGGGTTGCTATAGAAAGATTATATATAATATATATATATATTTATATATATAAAAATAATTTATTGATGTAATGATGCAGAAATTGTTTGCCTGCACGTTTTCTCTCACTACTGAAGTATTCAACATGTTATTGCTAGATCAATGAGTGGAAGATTGTAACCCTTAGGAGATCCGATCTTAGCTGCTGAGACACGAACACACACATAACACTCATGCAGTCTGGCGTAGACATAAAACACACACACACACACACACACACACTCTCTCTGTCTATGTAATTGTATATCTATCAATATAGTTGTCTATCTGACCATCTATCTATATGTCCATCCATTCATCTATCTCTCTATCCACACGCAAACGCATATAGATATACAATATGTTGAACAATTTAGTAGTGGGGAAACATATGGGTTGCAGGATAACAGTTCCTCCATCATTACATTAGATAGAGATAGACAGATGTGTGTATCGACAAAAGCTCAGAAAGGGGGAGGGAAGGGGGAGGCGGGTGTACATAACTATATCTACACAGACATAACACAGCGAGGAAAGAAAAAGGGACAGTTGGGAAAACCTTCCTTGTTCTGGTAAAAACGGTCTTTTTCTCTGCGTTGTGCAAAGTGGCATTCTTTGCCGAGTCAGCGATTTGTGGACGATGTATTGGGTCTTCGAAACTGGGGAATAGGGAGACGGGAAGGAGGAGTGAGTAGTGGGGGCAGGGGGGATTCTAGCCCGCAACCCCCTGGAGAGCAATAGGACATTGGCAACCATTTGTAAAACGAACAGAGGCGCACGTCACTCTCTCTCTCCTTCTCCCCCCCCTCTCTCTCTCTCTCTGTATTTGTGTGTCTGTCTGTCTGTGTTTCGGTCCCTCTGTGTGTGTGTGTGTGTGTGTGTGTGTTAGAGAGAGAGAGAGAGAGAGAGAGAGAGAGAGAGAAAGAGAGAGAGATGCATACAGAGAGACAAGTACTACAAAGTTTGCCCCGGTGTGTGTGTGTGTGTGTGTGTGTGTGTGTGTGTGTGTTGGGGTCATGGCTATGTTAATAACAGATGTATGTATAATATTCTTTTTCACAACGTTCTTTGCAGTTACGTACACATCATTTAATGTACAGTGTGGAGATTTATTTTTAATTCTATTTATTTAGTTCTTCGTTTGTTTATCTATTTATTTATTTGCTTATTCACTTATTTATTTCTTTGTTGTTTTATTTGTTCCTTTATTGATGCAAGTATTCATTCATTCCTTCATTCGTTTATTTATTCCTTTATGTATCTATTTCTTCATCCATTCTGTGTGTTTTTCATTAACTCTTGTCAGTCTCGATGGCCTTGTTCCCCCCTTCCTTCCCTTCCCACCCCTGGACCAAATTTGAAAACGATCCCTCAGATTTACAGACACGCCTCCACTACAATTTTATTGCCACCAAAGTTCAGAACTTAACTCCCGGTTGGGGACTACAGTCAGGACAAGGGAAAGAACCTCTGAGTGACTCCACTAGTTGTCGTACCTTTCCCACATGGTTGCTTCAAGGAGTGCTGAGCGCACATGTGGGTCTGTCTTTCACCTTCAGCAAACTACAACAATTACAACAGTACTTTTGACACTGTGTTTACGCCTGTACATGATACTCTGATGAACATGTTTCACAGTAATTCTACACAGCAGGGAAACTTGAGATGTGTGTCTTCGACTGATTTCTTTCTTTCTTTCACTTTCTTTCTTTTCTTTTTTTTTCTTTTATCTTTTTTAAGCTATGTCCCCCAGCAGGGTCAAAGGATACTGGTGTCCAAATATATGCCCCCCCCCCCCCACCTGGGGGTGGGTGGGTCTGAAGGGGTCTTAGTGGTTGCTGAGGATGCAGATGTGTTCAAGCTACTACCCTTCTTTCATACAGCCTGGGCTAAAATCACACATCTGTAATGTGTTTCACACCAAAAGTTAATAGTATCTCTTACAGACTCCTTACTTTCTTACATTAACACAGAAAAAAAGTAACAATCCATGCTCCCTCCCCGGGGGAGTAGGGGGTGGGGGAGGGGGATTGTGGAAGTGGCAATGTTTGCTTGGATCTTCCAAAGTTACGGTATTTCTGGATTATTCCACTTTTTCTGGACAGGAGAAGAAGAAAGCAATGAGGCTGTGTATTTCATATTCAGACCCACCCACCCACCCACCCATCCAGTCTGAACCCCCTCTCTCCCCCCCCCCCCCCCCACACACACATACACACACGCACCACATACACACGCACACACGCATACACACACACACACACACACACACACACACACACACACACACACGCACCACATACACACGCACACACACATACACACGCAGACACACACACGCACAGA
>CM065720.1:80503171-80505671 GCA_033310375.1 Conus canariensis | reverse complement strand
GTAAAACAAGAGAGAGAGAGAGAGAGAGAGAGAGAGAGAGAGAGAGAGAGAGAGAGAGAGAGAGAGAAGAGAGAGAGAGAGAGAGAGAGCATATGAGGCGAAGCCGAGTTTGTCGTGAACGTGAAAGTAGTACGTGACATACAATATATCTAAAGTCTCTGTACGAATTCCGTTGGGCCTGCACAGAGTAAAGAGGTGTTAGAAGGCCGAGATAGAAGGGGCTAATCATACTGATAATGACAGCATGTGCGCAGTTAGCATGCATTCCAAATTAAATTTGTGTCTGTAAACACCATCGTATTACGGTAGACACACTTAAACAAAATCTTCATATCCAAAACTTTTTGCATGAAATATACTCATCAGTCATGTATCTATACTTCATTTTATTGAAATGTATGTGCAGTGAAGGTGATTTTCCCCCATTCTAAACCGACAGAGAGTGTCTAGCGAAGAATGTCATGACATAAAAGGTAAGGTCAATATGTATGATTTTAATAATCCACTTAAGGCCCATGGTTCAGTCATCTGCAACTTATATACAGACATTTTCCATTAATCAAATTCCCCAATCTTTGGCACAAATGTTGAATGACCGCTCTGTGCCACATTGCAGATGGGTAAGGAGTAAGGTGAGCTTTATGGAAGACATACAAAGTTCATCGATCACTTTTAGAATACCGAGATTCTGCAGTACAACATTAGTCCTGAGGCATCTGTGCATCATTCTTAACTGGAACCAGTTCATTTGTACGTCAAAAGTTTTGCTGAGGTATAGAAAAACATTTCCCAATCATTCGTAGTGGACAGTGTTTTGTATCCCAACATGGACAACACTTTGGACGAAGTTGATCGTTTATGAATATGTCCTTATATAGTCTTGACTGTTTGGAAACTGACGTCAGCCTTTTGTGCTATGTGTGCATATTTGTATGTTTGTCAGTTTTAGCAATTTTTGGGTTCTCGTAAATATGCATTGTTGCTACGTAGATACGTACACAACACACACACACACACACACACACACACACACACACACACACACACACACACACACACACACACACACACACACACACACACATACAGACAACACACACAACACACACACACACACACACACACACACAAAAACACACACACACACACACACACACACACACACACACACACACACACACACACACACACAGTGCGCACTCACTCTTTATCGACGCTCTAATATACCTGGTCCCAGCTGATTCTGGTATCCGTCACCATCAATCGCCTCGTGGATATTGCATCACATCTCTCTCCCATGGATCACAACAGCTACGACTGGCAGCAAAGCTGGTCGGCCGAGAAGATGGTGATGGTATGAACTTTTACCACTCTCAAGGGTCGGTGGAATCCTGCCCTCTTCCATCCCCCCTCCTTTCCTCCAGTCACCCCCCATCCCTGCTCCTCCTCCTCCTCCTCCATACCGTTTCCGTCCCAACCCTCATCTTTCTTCATCTTCTTGATCCACTCCTTATGCAACCTTTGACTCGCAAATCATTGACATGGATGTGCTGCTCTGGACTTGCAGGCGTCGTGTGAGGAAGGAAGATGCGGTGAGAGTGTAAGTGAATGTGATCAGATGGCTTGCAGCTTGGAATACCTCCAGAATGTTGCAACACTTCATCGCACGGACCAGGAACTCTCTCTCTCTCTCTCTCTCTCTCTCTCTCTCTCTCTCTCTCTCTCTCTCTCTCTCTCTCCGAAAGTTCTGAGTGTGCATATAATTGATACATTTTTGATATTGTCTTTCGCAATGTTCATTCAAATTAAACATTTCATGACATATTTTTGATGCTTTCAATGCTTTGGTTTCTGCGTACTTGTTATAATCGTTTTAACATGCATAATTTCTTGTAATTCTCCCTTTTCTTGTTTGTTTGTTTGTTTGTTTGTTTTTGTATGGCGTGAGGTTTAAAGCTTCCTCAACCTTCACTAAACATAAATTTAACGTGCCTAGATATACACACATTATCCATACTCAAAGTTATTCCTTCAAATCAGGTCCCAGTTGAATCTCATCCTGACCTGCTATTAATCCTTGATTAAACATCGCAACAGTTCTGTCTCCGTTTGATCTCAGCAGCCAGTCTGGAAGCAACCCCCACCATGCAAAGAAGATAATCATGCCCCATTTCCCATCCCTCCCTTCTTCCCCTAACATCAAGGACAAGTAAAGACCTGCCATCCGCATGTGTGTGTGTGTGGTTTTTTTTCTCTCTAGTTCTACCCACCTCTCTCCTCCCCGAGCCCCCCCCCTTCCTCCCTCGCACCCAACCCCCACTTCTTCCCCACCCCTACTGCTCCCTTAACCCCCCCCCCTCCCTCTCATTCCCACCCTTTTCCTTCTCCTCCTATCTAATCGCTAACTTCTCTTCAAAGCATGCTGAGTTATAAGAAAGGAAAGTCTATAAAAACAAAGTTCCTATTGGGACGGTGTGCACAGTAGTGGTAATGTTGCCCC
>CM065720.1:80495671-80498171 GCA_033310375.1 Conus canariensis | reverse complement strand
GTTCTAAATGTTTAAGGGTTTACAATACAATTCACATCGATTTGTGATGAAGAAACTGTGGTAGACACTACAGGTTACAGAAGGAAATTGAAACATAAATACTTAATTACACACACACACACACACACACACACACACACACACACACACACACACACACACACACACACACACACACACACACACACACACACACACACACACACACACACACACACACACACACACACACATGAAACGCATCCAAACAGCAGTAACAACAAAAATATTTCAAAAAATAAGAATCTAATAACATGGACATAGCCTTGAAGATATTTCTATCTCAAACATGAGCGTTAAGAGATTCGGAAAACGTGTAATGATGATCCATTTCTAGGCAGATTTCTAAAATGTGATCAGTCCCGTTTCCAGCTTGATGGAAGCAAGAATCACCCACATGACATTGTTAATTTTTTTGTCACAGTTGATCATTATTAATGCTGTTTCTAATTAAAAAAAAACTTACAATGTGTATATTTGTGTTATACAGTGTATTTGTCGCATCAGAAATTACAAGACACGTAACTAGATGGGTAGCTGTATATCCTCCTACCAAAAGTGTTTTAAGACCAGCAAAAAATATTTTTTGCCTCTACAACCACACTCCCAATTTCCTCTTCCTAACAGGTTGTTACGGTGAAAAGATGTCTTAGAAACCAGATATGAAGCAAACCAGCGCCTCCTGAAAGGCAGAGTACCGATATCAAGCCTTCACTCCGCAGTGAACTAAAAGAAACATGCCACCAGGCGGCCAACAGTAACCAACCTGTCCATGCACCCTGGCCTCCAGGGAGCATATCCTGGAAATTCTGGCAGGGACCTGGCATGGACTGGTGTCTACGACCCTCTCCCTTCTCCTTCTTCTCCTTCTCCCCTCCACCTCTCTGTTTCCCTACCTCTAGCGCCCCCCCCCCCCACTCCCTTTTCTCCAAACTCAGACTGGGCTAGTGCTAATGGTCCGGCGCCACTGTGGCCTTAGGGATCTGTGTGGTTCAGTTGGTGTGTAAGGGGACACTGATAGGCGGGGATGATTGGTGATAAGAGAGAGAGAGAGAGAGAGAGAGAGAGAGAGAGAGAGAGAGAGAGACAGAGAGAGAGAGAGAGATAGAGAGAGATCAGTTATGGACACACACACACACACACACACACACACACACACACACACACACACACACACACACACACACACACACACACACACACATATGACAACATGCACACACAGATTGTGTCATATGTACAACTACATTGCTACACACTGCTACTATGTTACAACCTCTCATCATCACCACCACCACCACTACACCTTTTACTTCTTCTCTTCATCGTCATCATCATCATCATCATCATCATCATCATCATCATCATCATCATCATCATCATCTCTTCTTCTTCTTCTTCTTCTTCTCATTCATCATCATCATCATCATCATCATCATCATCATCATCATCATCATCTATCATTCATCTCTTCTTCTTCTTCTTCTTCTTCTTCTTCTTCTTCTTCTTCTTCTTCTTCTTCTTCTTCTTTCTTCAACCAGTCATCCAATGAACACTGTTTATGATCTTACTCTACTTGTTCTCTGCAGCCTGGCCCGGGAGGAAAACCAGTCAGC
This sequence comes from Conus canariensis, assembly GCA_033310375.1. NCBI lineage: Eukaryota > Metazoa > Mollusca > Gastropoda > Neogastropoda > Conidae > Conus > Conus canariensis. Next base: position 80,496,516 of record CM065720.1, on the reverse strand, counting down.
ATAGTAGATAATGACGAAAACTTCAAGCTTTCAAGTGTGGTGTCTTCCAAATCTTCCAAGTGTAAAGAGGTTAGGTTCAAAACACTTGTTTGAGGGGGCTCCATTTCTGAAGACCTTTTGCTACCAAGCTCTTCTCAGAGCATCTTCCTATGCTACCTTTCCTTTCTCCTCTTTCTTCGCCTTTCCTTTCTTTTTCTTTTTGAACAGTAAAGGTGTTAGATGAATGTCAGGCATGCAGAAACTCAAATGATGAAACCATTTACAGTTTCATTGGGATATATAATAATAATAATAATGAATACTTATATAGCGCCTATTCTCGGCTAGAGACCAAGCTCTAAGCGCTTTACAATCCACACTCATTTACACAACGGGCTGCCTACCTGGGTAGTGCCGACTGAAGAGCTGCCAGCTGGCGCTTCATTCACTCGTTTCCCGTGTCATTCAGTCAGTATCCTTCACTCATTTCCTTCCTTCCTTCATTCTTTCCATTTCTCTCGCAGGGTGCATGCTATGTGTAACGTGGCATCCATACCAACGGCCAAACTGGCCTGCTCTACCGAAAGTTGGTGATGGGATTTTACGTGTGTACAAGATGTTATGCGTGCGTTCACACACGGAACCTCGGTTTATAGTCTCATTCGAAGGACTGTATGGGAAAATGGAGTCAGAACCAATGTTAACTCCGAGGGGAAAATCCCCCTGTACCGAAACGGCCCGGCGGAGATTCGAACCCGCAACCTCAGGATCACGAGTCCGGCGCTCTACCAACTGAGCTATTCCGGCTCACACGGGACAAGTGACAGCCAGGATCCGCTGTGTGTGTGTGTGTGTGTGTGTGTGTG
>CM065720.1:80470671-80478171 GCA_033310375.1 Conus canariensis | reverse complement strand
TTTTCTTTTCATAGTGACTTTCATCCACAGACATATGTCATCAGCAAACTGTACTAAAACTACGTCTTTGGATGAGCCTTTGGTTATGTCTGCAATCAGAATATTAAATAGGATTGGAGATAATACTGATCCTTGTGGTAGACCCATTTCCAGTGTTCTAGTGGTGGAATATGTATGCTCTATTCTTGTTTGAATAATTCTACTTTGAAGGAAAGCTTTGACATAATCATGCATGGTTCCATTTATTCCAATAGTTTTTAGTTTATACAAAAGTCGTTTATGCCACACTTGTTCATACGCTTTCCTTATGTCAAAGAAAGTTGCCAAGATGTTTTTACGTCTTGCGAATTGCTGTTTAACATGTGTAGTGAGTTTCACTAGATGTTCTGTTGCTGATCTGCCTTTCTGAAAACCAGCTTGATTTATAGGGATAATTTGATGTTTATTACAAAAATAAAGTAATCTGTTTAAGACAATTCTTTCAATTAGTTTACATGTATGCGACGTTAAGGCAATTGGACGGTAGCTGTTTATGTTACTTCGAGGTTTTCCTTGTTTATGTATAGGAACTATGATAGAATGCTTCCATAATGAAGGCAAATTGCCATTTTCCCAGCATTTTTGAATGAAGGCCGAGATAAAGCGTTTAACATTAGGTGGGACATGACGCACACTTCATTAGAGATTCCATCTAAACCCACTGATGTTTTTTTGGTTCCCAGATTAGCAAGGCATTCTTCTACTTCTTGAACTGTTATGGGAGCATTCAGATAGTGGTTTGCAACAGGGTCTGGATTGTTCTCGGTGAAGTTTTCTTCTTCTTGCTCTCTGTGCAGTCTATTTTCTGTTGATAAACTATCTTTGCTGCCATTTTTGGCGAATATGTCAACAAAAGCTTCGGCCTTTTCTAGATTAGACGGGAAATCCGAGTTTGGGAGCTTGACAGGACGTCTTGGCAAGTTTACTCCATTTTTCATTGTTCTTAACTTTTCCCACACTTTTTGAAAATCTTTATAATTCGTTATTTCATTCTTACAAAAGTTAGACCAATATTGCTGTTTTGCTTGTGCTGTGAAGAAGAAAAAGAAACACCCGAAGGTGCTGGGGAGGACCCAGAGAAGCACTGTCCTCACCTGCCTTTAGAGCAGTCCTGTACCACCCTTGGAGGCCTGCGCTGTGTTGACGATGGGTACAGGCACGCGCAGGACACTCCATTAAGATATCAAGGGACATAACTGCTCCTGAACAGAGGTAAATCAGACTACAGGATGCAGCTCATAACAGCCTTAAAGTAGCATCCCCATGGGTGTACCAGCCCGTATTTCATGACTGCAGAGCCCACCGGCGAAAAACACCACCCTCCAGCTGCCGAGCACACCCCACAGACCCAACCACCCCTGCCCACGGACAGATGAAGACAGTGCCACTCCAGACACAGCCAAGCTTTCGCCATACGGTCTTATGTGCCCTCAAGAGAGAATCCAAAGTTGTAGTCTTTCCCACTGTCAACAGGACTTTCCCTGTGGTCAGTGGGTCTTTCCTCACCGTCACTGGACCTTTCTCCAGGGTCAGCCTAGTTAAGGCAAAGAAGAAAAAGAAACACCCGAAGGTGCTGGGGAGGACCCAGAGAAGCACTGTCCTCACCTGCCTTTAGAGCAGTCCTGTACCACCCTTGGAGGCCTGCGCTGTGTTGACGATGGGTACAGGCACGCGCAGGACACTCCATTAAGATATCAAGGGACATAACTGCTCCTGAACAGAGGTAAATCAGACTACAGGATGCAGCTCATAACAGCCTTAAAGTAGCATCCCCATGGGTGTACCAGCCCGTATTTCATGACTGCAGAGCCCACCGGCGAAAAACACCACCCTCCAGCTGCCGAGCACACCCCACAGACCCAACCACCCCTGCCCACGGACAGATGAAGACAGTGCCACTCCAGACACAGCCAAGCTTTCGCCATACGGTCTTATGTGCCCTCAAGAGAGAATCCAAAGTTGTAGTCTTTCCCACTGTCAACAGGACTTTCCCTGTGGTCAGTGGGTCTTTCCTCACCGTCACTGGACCTTTCTCCAGGGTCAGCCTAGTTAAGGCAAAGAAGAAAAAGAAACACCCGAAGGTGCTGGGGAGGACCCAGAGAAGCACTGTCCTCACCTGCCTTTAGAGCAGTCCTGTACCACCCTTGGAGGCCTGCGCTGTGTTGACGATGGGTACAGGCACGCGCAGGACACTCCATTAAGATATCAAGGGACATAACTGCTCCTGAACAGAGGTAAATCAGACTACAGGATGCAGCTCATAACAGCCTTAAAGTAGCATCCCCATGGGTGTACCAGCCCGTATTTCATGACTGCAGAGCCCACCGGCGAAAAAACACCACCCTCCAGCTGCCGAGCACACCCCACAGACCCAACCACACCCTGCCCACGGACAGATGAAGACAGTGCCACTCCAGACACAGCCAAGCTTTCGCCATACGGTCTTATGTGCCCTCAAGAGAGAATCCAAAGTTGTAGTCTTTCCCACTGTCAACAGGACTTTCCCTGTGGTCAGTGGGTCTTTCCTCACCGTCACTGGACCTTTCTCCAGGGTCAGCCTAGTTAAGGCAAAGAAGAAAAAGAAACACCCGAAGGTGCTGGGGAGGACCCAGAGAAGCACTGTCCTCACCTGCCTTTAGAGCAGTCCTGTACCACCCTTGGAGGCCTGCGCTGTGTTGACGATGGGTACAGGCACGCGCAGGACACTCCATTAAGATATCAAGGGACATAACTGCTCCTGAACAGAGGTAAATCAGACTACAGGATGCAGCTCATAACAGCCTTAAAGTAGCATCCCCATGGGTGTACCAGCCCGTATTTCATGACTGCAGAGCCCACCGGCGAAAAACACCACCCTCCAGCTGCCGAGCACACCCCACAGACCCAACCACCCCTGCCCACGGACAGATGAAGACAGTGCCACTCCAGACACAGCCAAGCTTTCGCCATACGGTCTTATGTGCCCTCAAGAGAGAATCCAAAGTTGTAGTCTTTCCCACTGTCAACAGGACTTTCCCTGTGGTCAGTGGGTCTTTCCTCACCGTCACTGGACCTTTCTCCAGGGTCAGCCTAGTTAAGGCAAAGAAGAAAAAGAAACACCCGAAGGTGCTGGGGAGGACCCAGAGAAGCACTGTCCTCACCTGCCTTTAGAGCAGTCCTGTACCACCCTTGGAGGCCTGCGCTGTGTTGACGATGGGTACAGGCACGCGCAGGACACTCCATTAAGATATCAAGGGACATAACTGCTCCTGAACAGAGGTAAATCAGACTACAGGATGCAGCTCATAACAGCCTTAAAGTAGCATCCCCATGGGTGTACCAGCCCGTATTTCATGACTGCAGAACCCACCGGCGAAAAACACCACCCTCCACGCTGTGATGTAATTAAAATTATTTTTGGCTCTTTTTTTTTCCTCAAGAAACTTTTCAGCACGCTCTTCTCCTTTACTTCGTAAATATTCTCTCAGTTTGTTGTTCTTCTTTTTCTCCTTTTCACACGTCTCATTCCACCAGACATTACCTGTGTGCTTTTTCGAACTTGATTTAACGTGTTTTATCATAGGTATTGACTGATTCGCGGCAGAAAGCAGAGCATTCTGAAACCGATCGTATAGGTCGTCAATAGTTTTTGTATCAAGTTCTTTTGTGTCGACGAAGAAAGTTTTTAGTAATTCCGTGAATTTTCCCCAGTTAGCTAATTTATAGTTATATTTTGGGACTTTTTCCTTTGTCAAATCTATTGGTTCAAGCCTTGTAGATTCGAAGGTAGTAATGACTGGAATATGATCACTATTGAGTGCGTCATCGAGGGTTTGCCAGTCACAAAGTGGCGCTAGATCTGGAGATATCAAAGTTAGATCTGTTGCACTTGGCTTGTGCTGAGGGTTGTCGGGAACGCGTGTTATTCTCCCGTCATTCAAAAGATATAAGGACGACTCGACGAGATTTTCAATAAAACGATTACTAGTAATCAACTGACAATCCTTTTCCCAAAACGGGGAATGAGCATTAAAATCTCCAGTTATAAGATATCTATTGTTTTCATCTGGTCTTAAATGAAAAGATCGTAACCATTCAGAATTGTGCTCGTCAGGTCCCCGTGGTAGATAGACTGACACAACAGTTAATACGATGTTAGTATTTACCTGAACCTGACTGCGCAAGAATAGGAATCAGGTGTGTCTGGTGGAACGGGACTTGCACAGGAGGTGTAGTTCTCTCCTTCCTTGGTGTAAATAGCTGCGTTGATTTTGTCATTAGTGTTCCCCTGTTGAACAATTGGGGGGTAATAATAGCCAGCGAGTTTAGGTAACTTATTTCTATGTGTGTTTAGGGATTGTAAGGCCAACACACTGTAGTTTTCTTCTGCAAGTTTTTGTGTTAATTGGTCAATGGAAGTTATAATAGATCGACAGTTCCACTGAAATACCTTAAAAGGACCGTCTTTTAACATCAGAATTTTAACTTATGACCAGAATTTTAACTTATCTGTAAGTTAATACAAACGATATTTTGATAAAAATTAACAACAAATACACTTAATGAATGTCTGAGTCAATACAAAATGGATGATGATTGTCGTATGCTGCAATTGAAATATTAGCGTGAGTTACGCTATAGTCACAAGTGGTGCTGGAATTCGACAAAGTTCCACTTTCACCAGTCGCCAAGCACGCTGAACCTGTTGCTCCTGGGGCCCAGACTGTAGAGCAGAGGATCCGGATAGGGCTGGTAGTACCAGGGTGGCTGGTGCCTCGATCGTCGGGTCTTCCTGGGTCGGCTCCACAGGTCTCTCACGTGGCGCCCGATGTTCCTGGCCAGGACGCTGGCACCACTGTGGGTGGGGTGGAGGCCGTCACGGAGATGCCAGGAGCTAGTGCGGAGGTTGTTATGACTGATCAGGCTGACGTCCTTGTCTTCATTTAGCTCCGATGTCAGGAGGGCGTTGAACAGATCTCCCTTGATGTTGAGCTGAGTATCTGTGACTGGTGCTGCTTTACTAACAATTATTTTTAGACCAGGATTTTCTTTCTTGATGTGTCTGACACACTGCACCAGATCTTTACTGCAGTCCATGGGAGATGTTGACTTTAGATCATTTACTCCACAGTGGATCAGTAGTGCATCGTGTCTTCGGTATGCCGATTCAAATGTCTTTTGGATGTCCTTAATCTTGAAATTTTTCCACGATTCTGCTTGGAATCCAAAGGAATCTCCAAGCCTCTCATCATTGACTTTGCTGGTCACAGAATCGTGTAAGACAAGGAGACGGGGGAGATCAAATTCAGTTCTTTCTTCTTTCTTCTTTCCTCTAGATGCAGAATCGTGACGTGTTGTTGTCTGTTTGACGTAATGGTTTTTTTTACGTCACTTCGCTGTTTTTGTTGAGTTCTATTTTTCAATGGATCGGCGTTTTCTTTGTCTTTGGGTTTTTTGGTCGTCGTTTTTTTTTGGGGGGGGGGGGGGGGGGGGGGGGGGGGGCTGCGCGGGTCCGCTATTGCGCGATAGCGGCCCCACGCAATAGCGGGCCGACCCCGTATATTATACCTTATTCCGGATTCCCGCACAAAGTCGGTATTTTTGGTTGCAAATTAGGTAGTTTTAACTAAAGTAGTCAAGGGAAAGAACATTTGAGAGAATTTAACAAAAAACCGACTTGGAACACGTTTGAATGATTGTCAGCACAGTATTCTCTAGGCTTTGGCTATTTCTGTTACACTGTTTTGAGAGGCTGGTTGAATGACAAATAGTCACCGCGCAATAGCGGCCCCACGCAATAGCGGGCCGACCCCCCTTTTTTTTTGTTGAGGGCCTCTCTTCTCTTGCTCCGCGGGCGATGGCACTGGCCCCGAGCTGACCGCTTCAGCGTATGATGTGTAAGCTGGCAGTTCGGCAGTCTGGGTGGCAATGCTGATCTTCGTCGTCGTCCAGTTCTCATTTAGGATCAGGTCAATTTTTTTCATTTTGATTTTGCATAGTTTCTTCTAAGCCAGAAATGCGGTCGCATAACATTTCTATCACGCTTTTCAGCTCTGAAACAATACTCACGGCGCCAGACTTGTTGAGAGGCCTGTGACTGGAAGAACGAACCGTTCCACAGGTCAGTCTGAGGCAAAGAAACGGTCCTCGGGTCTCGATTTTTCTTGTTTCATTTTCTTGGTAGATTTCTTTTTTAGTAAATCGCCGGTGTCCAAAATCAGAGTCGTCAACGCTGAAGGACCGCGCTTACAGACTCTTGTTTGGGGGAACCTGGTCATTCTCAGGAACTTCAGCAAAAAACTCAGCAGGCGTGTAGATTAGCTATTTACCATAGCCGCCATCTTGTGTGTGTTGTCCTCTGTGTGTGTGTGTTCGCGCGCGCGCGCGCGCGCGCGCGCGCGCGTGTGTGTGTGTGTGTGTGTGTGTGTGTATGTGAGTGCATGCGTGTGTATGTGTGTGTATGTCTCGCTCTCTCTCTCTCCCCCCTCTCTCTCTCTCTCTCTCTCTCTCTCTCTCTCTCTCTCTCTCTCTCTCTCTCTCTCTCTCTCTCTCTGTGAAGTTCTAGCTATTCATTTGTCTGTCCATCTATTCTCTGTGCTATATCTACCTATGCGTCTGTCCGTTTGTCTATGCGTATGCGCGCACGCGCGCGCGTGTTTGTGTGTGTGTGTGTATGTGTGTGTGTGTGTGTGTGTGTGTAGAGAGAGAGAGAGAGACAGAGACAGAGACAGAGACAGACAGACAGAGATAAGAGACATAGAGAGAAAGAAATTGATCTACTGAGAAGGATTCTAATATTTTATTCAGAAACAGATAATTGCCCCCCTCCAGGAAAGAATGCAGCTGAACTGTCATTCAAGCTGATGAAACTGAATACATTAAAACAAAACAGATCGAAGCTTAAACGCTTTATAAAAATAAATAGATATGTCTGTAGTTGTTGCAGTGTAGGTTTTACTTTGCGCATAAAAAGGCCAACGAAAATATTACAACATTCTAGTCTAGGGCATCGTTATCGTCAACAGCAAACCATGTCTACAGTGGACAGGACCGCTGAATACAAACACAGATTGATTGGTTAAAGAGTACAGAAAACGACGAAAGCAATGAGGGAAGCTGAGCTGAAATGGTCTCAAACAAAACCATGTCACATATGATTAGTCACTTGTTGTTCGTTTAAAGGAAAATGGGCATTTTCATTGGTTGTTGTTTGTTTGTTTGTTGTTTGTTTGTTTGTTTGTTTGTTTGTTTGTCAGAAACAATTAATGAACTGGCTTCAATCACATTTATAGGAAAGACAGAATAATATTCAAGATACGAACCCATCAGATGAAATGTCTTGTACATAGTTTATCTCACTCACTTAGTTTTACACTCTTAATGTAAACTGGTCTGGTGGTGCGCACATTTTTGCATGCTTGTGTGTGTGTGTGTGTGTGTGTGTGTGTGTGTGTGTGTGTGTGTGTGTGTTTTTGGAAATAC
>CM065720.1:80445671-80463171 GCA_033310375.1 Conus canariensis | reverse complement strand
GTTTTGAACAAGTGTCTGATTCTTCCTGAACAACCTGCGCCATCCTTCATGCAGACAAGGTATATGTTGTTTGACAAGGAAGATAAATGTTGTTTGACAAGGAAGATAAATGTTGTTTGACAAGGAAGATAAATGTTGTTTGCAAACTAAGGAAAGAAAATCTGCCACAGGATGTTTAGACTGGGTATTTTGAAGACAGCATTCACCCCATGCTTTGATATGAATCTGGAATTTGAGACTTTTAAATAGACGAATCATACTTTGATACCATCGTGCATGATTTGTTGATGAGGTGGATTGCTGTCCTATTCATGTTGAAATCAAAACACGCATACAATGTTTTGGGTATTACCTTTTCCTCAAATCAGACAAAATTCTTAAGAGTGTACAGGTCTGACTGTTTAAACTGTATAAGATATGTTTTGTTCTGGTCAGTTTCGACTTTACTGGTTGCATAATTTCTACTCATTATCAAACAATCGCGCGCGTGCGTGCGTGCGTATGTGTGTGCGTGCGCGCGCGCACGCGCGCGCGCGCGCGCGTGTGTGTGTGGCGTGGGTTGGGGGATTGAAGTGTGGGGATATACCTTATTTATTCGTTCGATCCGTTCAGATGTATTGTAACACAAAGATTAACATGTCAATATAGCCAAGCGTATAGAAGTAATATACATGACTGTGGTGAATCATGTAATTATTGTATATTTAAGGAACATTCTGTTTAGAGAAGTATTCGCTTTGCTGCATCGTTTCCGACAGCCCATGATTAAATAAAACCGTCCAATGGTAAATATTTCGTCCAGCAAGACTGGCCACTTGCTATAGCCTGACAAGATGATGACCGTATCCTTTGTGACTTGCATAAAATAGGCGATGAATTTCATCACACATTTTAATTGTTCATTTCCAGTGATTAGAATCTGCTAGTCACTATCATTAAATATTCAGCTGCCACACCATCCAAATGCTTCTAAATGTCATTCCTAAATGAAAACCTAACGAAAGACCAAGCTTGTTAAACTCACAGGATTTGGCTGTGTTATATCAAAATTGTTGGTTAGAATGTGCAAGATAATCAGCTTTAAGCATATGAAAACGTACCTGGTAAGTTGAAGTCTGCTCCAGACTTAACTGAGATATGTCACTGGAACATCTATGTCAAATAAAGGAAAAAAAAAAAAACGCTTACGCCTTAACTTCACTCTTCGAAGCACGAAATGTGCACAGTGTGTCCCCCTTCCCACCTCTACCTTTTCTTTTAATTTGTACCTTTACTGTGGTACAATTTCTGTTCCTCCAAACTCTAAATCAGTCTGAATGGCTGGGTGAACATTCAGTTTTCAGTTTTGTTTGGGTGGGACCTGACATTAACTCGCCAGTGATATATTCCACTTAGATTTGGAGCAAGTTTAAACTACAGCACGCGCATGCTTGTGGTAATTTAACCGACATGTGTTTGGAAAGTTTACAACAAGGAATCTCCAGAGAAGTCAGTAAAAGCAAGAACGCTTATATCAATTAAGAATAATTTTGTTTTACACACGTCTTTCTTTCAAGCTTTTTTTCTGGAACGGATCCAGGAGAGAATGGACCATGCTAACCTGGGGTGTTTTCTTGTAAACCCTGGTTAATGTTGACTCTGCAGACCTGTCAGATGCTTCACGATAGTCGCTACAGATACTTTACAAGCAGCAGCAGCTGCTGTGCTCACTATGAGTACTGTGTGCCATCAGAATGCGGAATGTCAGTGCCTGCTTTGGCCAATATGTGCGTGCTGCGTGCGTGCGTGCGTGCTGGTGCGTGGTGCGTGCGTGTGGTGTGTGTGTGTGTGTGTGTGTGTGTGTGTGTGTGTGTGTGCGTGCGTGCGTGCGATTGTGTGTGTGTGTGTGTGTGTGTGTGTGTGTGTGTGTGTGTGTGTGTGTGTGTGTTCCACCACGCTACAGTATTCTTTGATACAGGTCCTTGAGTTTTTTTTTTTTTTAATAACTGATAAACATACTCTTTTATTTATCTTTCCTTAAGTTTCTGTTTCTTGTCATCACCAGCAATTCAAGCAGTAGTACATGTTTCCCTTCTCTAGAGTGATTAAGCTATGTATATATTTGAAACACGTCTTATCATTAAGTAATCGCGTGGGATATATAGATGCTTTGTGCACAGTCTGGCATTGCTTTCCAGACAGCTTTTTTAGTGTCAAATTTTCATGCAGATGCATATTTTCTAGACATAGCAAAACATCATTTAAGTTCCAAGGTGTGGTATATCTAGGAAATGATGGTCTCCGTTCAAATATATATATAATATATATATATATATATATATATATATTTCAACGCTTCAAAACTATACGGGTATTCAGTTAAAACAAAGCAAAAAAGTCGCTAGTGCGTAAGATAGGAGTTTAGGATTTTATTGTGGAACAAAGATTATAATTTCACACACACACACACACCACACACACACACACACACACACACACACACACACACACGCACGCACGCACGCACACACACACACACACACCACACACACACACACGTGCGCGTGCGCGCACACGTACGCACGCACGCACGCACGCAGAGTGAGTGTGATGTTTGTGGAGAGAGAGAGAGAGAGAGAGAGAGAGCGAGAGAGAGAGAGAGGAGAGAGAAGACAGACAGACAGACAGACAGACAGACAGACAGACAGACAGACAGACAGACAGAGACCGAGAGACAGAGAGTCTGACGGCCTATTCTGCTTACCTACAATCAATCGTTTCATGTTCTGGTTCAGACGTTTCCGAAGTTTTATCAGTTGAGGGGGGCGGGGGTGGGGGTACTACATAGCGTTTGGGCCAAGAGGTTATGTGTATGACTACATATACTGTATCATTGTTGTAGGATGAGTAAGGATTAAGTGTAGTGTTTTAGAATTAAGTTGTCACCATTGTGGATTAGGATTTAGTTATGTATAAAGTATTTTAGTGGGGTAAGGTGTTATGAATGAGAAGGGTGAATGTAGATGCTTTGGTAAGGCTAGGAGGAATTCGTTGATTAAGCGCATTAAGAATCATTATTGATTTTTTATATCCTGCATCCATCTTGCAGAGAGCAAGCAAGTGCTTGCTAATTAATACACGCAGTGGATACGTAGAAGGGAATGGACGAAGGAAGGGGGTGGCACTAAGGGATAGTTTCACGGGCTTAGGTCTCGTTATAGCCTAACCGATTGCTGAGGCGATCTTGGTGCGAGGAGAGGCAATGACATAATCGCGGGCGTGCTTTTTTTGACGCAGGTCCAAGTTCAAACGGTGATTAGGAATGAAAGATGATGTTGTTCACGGTGGTCTGTGAGATGGTTTATAGCAGCACGACGTGCCGCGTGCGAGAACACGCGAACACACACACACACACACACACACACACACACACACACACACACACACACACACACACACACACACACACATGTACTAACGCACCCACCCACCCACAACTGCACCTCTCTCTCTCTCTCTCTCCTCTCTCTCTCTCTCCAGACACACACACACACACACACACACATACACACACACACACACACACACACACCACACACACACACAACACACACACACACAACTCAGATGTAGATAGATAGATAGAAAGATATACAGAGAGATAGATAGACAGATAAATAGATATACCTACGGTGCAAATGAGAGATGAATATGATTAGCAAAGACTCTAAAACGAAACAGTTACTAATGTGTGTGGTGTGTGTGTGTGTGTGTTGTGTGCGTGCGTGCGTGCGTGCGTGCGTGCGTGCGTGCGTGCGTGCGTCGTGGTGTGTGTGTGTGCGTGTGCGTGCGATTGTGTGTGTGTGTGTGTGTGTGTGTGTGGTGTGTGTGTGTGTTTTGTGTGTGTGTGTGTAAAAGAAAGAAGTCTTATTCATTATTTTCCTATTGCTCATGATATAGCACAGAGTCATATTAATGTCTCATGGTTGTCATGCTTGCTGTGCTTCAGAGAAAAGTATGAACATATTTATTGAACCAGCCGTTTATCGTGTGTCTTGAACAGTTCAAACCTAAACATATTAGAAAAAGTTCTGTTCAATATAGGAAACTTGAGAGAATGGACCATACAAGATCGTATTCAGACCAGTACCGGAGGCACTCTAAACTGTCTTGCAAATACTCAGAGAGCAAGGGATTTTTTTTTTTGTTTGCCTTTTTTCTTTCCCGCGTACACAGGCTGATACTCCTGCGGACACTCCCTGTATAGACAGGCAAGGATTAATCCCATCTACCCAACATAGTGAGTGGAATTTTGTGTGTATGACCGTTTTTTTTTTAATTCCGCATTAAGGCAGCCATACTCCAGCTTCGGGGAAGGTGCATGATGTGTGTAACGTGTCATCCATACCAACAGCCAAACTGGCCTTTTTACCGAAAGTTGGTGATGGGAAATTTCACGTGTGTGCAACATATTGTGTGCGCGTTTACACACGGAACCTCGGTTTATAGTCTCGTTCGAAGGACTGTATGGGAAATGGAGTCAGAACCAATGTTTATTCCTAGGAAAAAATCCCCATGTACGAAACGGCCCGGTGGAGATTCGAACCCGCAACCCCAGATCACCAGGAATACGAGTCCGGCGCTCTATCACTGAGCTATTCCGACCCCCAGAGCAAGGGATGCTCAAAGAAGAAACTTTCGCAGAATGTTTTATGTGAACAGACTCTTTTGGAATAAAGACCATACCATGTTGATGCTTAAACAACCAGTCCTGCAGCAAGATCAAGGTAAATGAATGCAGGACCAGTCAATGCTAATGTCAGATTAGCCCATGCCAACACAAAATCTGCGCACTCTACTACACTGAGAGCCAGACTGCATCAAAACAGGATTATCTTGTGCCACACACTACAAGGCCGCCCTTATTTGGAAAAGAGCCAACTTACACCAAAGCAGGACCAATTTCCGCTGGCACCAAACCATTTTGCATCACAAAAGGAATATGCTACCTCACTGAAGTTCCACCCTCGTTGTGTTGTTGTTGTTGTTGTTGTACCCTGGCTAAAAGACTCCAGGGACCATCCAAACAGCCGAAGTACTTGAACACTATGGTACAAATGCATCAGCTGGGATGAGAACATTACGTGTGTGACTGTTCTTGATTACCCCGCCACATGGGCAGCCACACTCCGACTTCGGGGGATTTTGGAGTGGGCTTCACCACAGGAGCACAAATAATACGGTAGGGCCAGAGTATGTCGGTGCGATGCATGACCACCCGACGTTTGCATGTAACTTCGTTGCTTCTTCAAGCAAGATTCCTTTTGACCCCACCTGTCAAAGTGAATACCAATGATGTGATTGGGAACATTGAATTTGTTCCCTGCTTTGTAAACTCCTCATACTCAGACACTGAACGTATTTCTGAATGGACAAAAATCTGTTGTTTAGATGGCGCACGCATGCACGATCAAGCGTGCGCATGTGTGCTGGTATGTATGTGTACGTGCGGCGCGCAACAGTTCTTTCTCTCACGTTGTCTGTCCCCGCGGGGTGGTGGGGGGGGGGGGGTGGGGGTTGTGTGGGTTGTGTGTTGTGGTGCGTGTTGTGTGTGTGTGTGTGTGTGTGTGGTGTCTGCGTGCGTGGGGTGGTGTGTGTGTGTGGTGTGTGTGTGTGTGTGTGTGTGTGTGTGTTTTGTGTGTGTGTTCGCGTACATATGTATCACACTGAGATGGATCACTGGTGTAGCAGTCTACAGAATTTTAACAGAATTATACTATGACCAGAACACACACACACACACACACACACACACACACACACACACACACACACACACACACACACACACACCACCACGGAGACACAGAGAGAGAGAGAGAGAGAGAGAGAGAGAGAGAGAGAGAGAGAGAGAGAGAGAGCAACTCTTCAGTCTTGGAGTACCTGGCAAGTCCAGGAAATGAGGTATTTAAGAGAAGAACACGCGCGGATGTGAACCTCCTTGTTGACAGCTCCAAAGGCTATCAACGTGTCTCTGGAGCCAAATGTTTCGTTCAGAATCACGCAGTTCTAAAAATTGGAACACAGCCCTTCTCATAGGATGATTGATGAAAGTCTCATCCCATAGAAAATCATTGTTTAACACGAGGTTTGGGGTTTTATCTTAATGTGTGTCTCAGACGAAGCCACTCGGTTAGTTCTGTGAAATTCCTTATCATCGATATTGGCTAGCAGGTTCATTAACTGGTAATGTAAGTGAGGGGATAACTCAGGTTCATCGAGACTTTGTCCATGTCCTGTCCACTGCCTGAGGCTGATGAAGACACGGGCAGCTGGACAGAGATTCCGTCACAAACAATGCACTGGCTCTTCCAGAGTTGCTTGTGCTGTTGTTAGCAGTGGTGTTTATATGTGTGTGTGAAACCTGATTGTTGGGTTTTGTAAGTCCTCATCCTCCCGCCCCCCTTGTCTGTCTGTCTGTCTGTCTGCCTATCCGCCTGTCTGTCTGTCTGCCTGTCCTCTCTCTCTCTCTCTCTCTCTCTCTCTCTCTCTCTCTCTCTCTCTGTGAAGAAACAGCTATTGAAATTGATGATGTCTAATTTCTGTGAATATATTTCAGTGTACTGTTGTTGTTTGTGTCTGGAGAGAGAGAGAGAGAGAGAGAGAGAGAGAGAGAGAGAGAGAGAGACAGAGAGGGGAGAGGAAGAGGAGGAGGAGGAGGAGGAGGAGGAGGAGGAGGAGAGGAATATATGAAGCGGAAAGGAATAACAGTTGAAAACGATACAAGGAAGAAGGAAGAGAAACGTTTCCTTCTGCGGTAAGGCCAGCTCGGTTATGTGAGAGGGGAAAGATTCCAGAGCAGAGGGTCTGAGGGTCCTGCCCTTGTGGGGGCAAGGAGGGCAAAGTGCCAAAAGTGCCACAGTGGCCAATCAGGAGGAATTCAGAATGTTAGGGGAGAGGGGTCCAGAAACCCTGGAAAACCCATGTCCCCCCCCCCCCCCCCCACTCTCGTTCAGCCCCTGCATAGTGAAACGGTTCCACTCCCATAACTAGGTAAAAAAAAAAAGAAGAAAATTGCAAGAGCAGAAGCGTGAGCATACACTCAAATGCATATGAGTGCTTAAGAAATTCAATTCTGGTTTTCTAGTGCTGCAGTAAGAATAAAACGAAAATACTGTGGTGTGTGTGTGTGTGTGTGTGTGTGTGTGTGTGTGTGTGTGTGTGTGTGTGTGTGTGTGAAAGGAGATGAAGGAGAGGAGAGAGAGAGAGAGAGAGAGAGAGAGACAGAGACAGAGACAGAGACAGAGACAGAGACAGAGACAGACTCTGCATGTTCTGTTTACCTGCAGTAATTCCTTCATGTTTGGAGACTTTAAAAACATGACTGATGACCTTTTTACACGTCATCAAGAGTGCAGACACACACTTTGCTTGCATACATTATCGGAGGAGGGCCAGCAAGGGCTAGATTAGTCACACGTCTGTAAAAGATAATGGAGTAGGAGAGCAGGAAGGGAATGGGACGAGACTGTTGGGAAGGTCGGGAGCAATGTGGAGGAGGAGGCAATTGGACTCAGTTCGTCTTGTTTATAGCCCCAACGACTGCTGGAGGCTATCTCTGTGCTGAACGGGGGAGGCAATGACGTAATCGCGGACGTGAATTTTTATGACGTAGGTCCAAGGTCAAACGGGGATTGGGATAGGAAAGATGATGTAGTTCACGTCAGTTTCTGTGGAATGACTTTCTGTATACTCTCTCTCTCCTCTCTCTCTCTCTCTCTCTCTCTCTCTCCAGTTGAAGAGACTATTGCAAAACGATAATGCTGTCATAATGAGAGATGTTGCTATGTTTGTGCATTACGCCTTACGTTTTAGAGAGGAACAGTTGAAAAGAAATGTTATAAACCTAAGTTTGTTACTTTTGTTATCGCCAAATGAGCATCCTTCTTTTTGAACATTTTTCTATATAATCATTCCTTTTCAATAGCATAAACAATTTCATGTTACGTGTCTCATGTGGATAGGCTGGAGGCCTCACATTAAAGTCACGAGTTCATGAGTTCACGAGTTCTCTCTCTCTCTCTCTTCTCTCTCTCTCTCTCTCTCTCTCTCTCTCTCTCTCTCTCTCTCTCTCTCTCTCTCTCTCGTGGAAAAAGAAAGCAGAATACGAGGATCAGGCATGAAGCAATGTGAACAAAGATGTCTGCCATGATGTTGATCATGATCGGAACAACGTACAACGCTATCCAATCCAGCTCAGTAAGCTTATAAAACAATACAAGGTAGTATAACACAGTTAAATGCAACGTGATGAAACCCAACGCAATGCAGTTTATTACAGTACAGATCAATCTGATAACATTCACTGCAGTACAACACAACACAATACAATAGAGTAAAACGCAATTCAACACATTACGAAGAAACGTTGTACCATTTAATACAATACTATTAAACTGTGTTCACGGTTTCAGTACCATTACTCGTGCTGAAAGATAACGTGAAACAACAGAAACAAACCGGTACCCCATCACCCTCTTCACAAAACGGCACCTGAATGTAGTTCTATGTAGCTCTTCATTTTGATATCGTTAAGATTCCTTGATGCTGCTGCTCTACATGCAAGCAAAACCCGTTGCCGGTCTATTACGCACGTGTGTGTGTGTGTGTGTGTGTGTGTGTGTGTGTGTGTGTGTGTGTGTGTGTGTGTGTGTGTGTGTGTGTGTGTGTGTACGTACGTACGTATGTTGTATGCATGCATGTATGTATGTATGTATGTATGTATGTATGTATGTATGTATGTATGTATGTATGTATGTATATGTATGTATGTATGTATGTATGTATGTATGTATGTATGTATGCATGTATGCATGTATGTAAGACGTGTGTGTGTGTGTGTGTGTGTGTGTGTGTGTGTGTGTGTGTGTGTGTGTGTGTGTGTGTGTGTGTGATCGCGCACGTGCATTCGTGTGTATATTTAGGTGGTGTGTGTGTGTGTGTGTGTGTGTGTGTGTGTGTGTGTGTGTGTGTGTGTGTGTGTGTGTGTGTGTGTGTGTGTGTGTGTGTGTGTGTGTGTGTGTGTGTGTGCGTGTGTGTGCGTGCGCGCGCGCGCACCAATGCAAACATGTAGCTACAAAATCAGAGATAATCATAGGTATATAAAACAGTTATCTAAAAAAGATGAACAAACATAAACAAAAACATAGTCTGGGACTCTTCTGTATACGTAATGCTACTGATCTATACGTCACCCTACATTTTCCGACGTGACTTTTGTAAACACAAGACATGATTGACTAGACTGTCAAGAATCCTTCATTACAAGAACTCTTGCACGACTGTTTTTTTTAACAGAATCATTTGTTGTTAGTGGTGCTGTTTACATGGTTTACGTATCGTTCATGTATTTGTTGCTATGTTGCTGTTGTTTTGTTTTGTTCTTCTTTGTCTTCATCTTGTTGTTCTGGAATTCTCTTTTATATTCGTCGTTGTTGCCTGTTTTTATTCTTGTATTGAATTTCTTCTTCTTCTTCTTCTTCTTCTTCTTCTTCTTCTTCTTCTTCTTCTTCTTCTTCTCCTCCTCCTCCTCCTCATCGTCCTCCTCCTCCTCCTCCTCCTCCTCCTCTTCTTCTTCTTCTTCTTCTTCTTCTTCTTCTTCCTTCTTCTTCTTCTTCTTCTTCTTCTTCTTCTTCTTCTTCTTCTTCTTCTTCTTTCTTCTTTCTTCTTCTTCTTCTTCTTCTTCTTCTTCTTCTTCTTCTTCTTCTTCTTCTTCTCCTCCTCCTCCTCCTCCTCCTCCTCCTCCTCCTCCTCCTCCTTCTTTCTTCTTCCTCTTCTTCTTCTTCTTCTATTCACATTTATATGCAGCCTTCACCTGTTCAAAATACTGTTGACACATGAAGAAAGGAAACTTTTCCGCTGAACTACGTGATGGATTGCATTGCCTGCCCCAGATGTGAGCTAGCACGAATTGATACATGGAAAACGATGAGGAGGAGATATACATGAAGAGAAGAGAGAGAGAGAGAGAGAGAGAGAGAGAGAGAGAGAGAGAGAGAGAGAGAGACAGAGAGAAGACGAGAGGAGGGAGGAGAGAGAGAGAGAGAGAGAGAGAGAGAGAGAGGAGAGAGCAGACAGACAGACAGGCAGACAGATGCACAGACACACCAGACCCCCCCCCCACACACACACAGAGACACACACACGCACAGAGAACGAACGAACAAACGAACGAACGAGCGAACGAATGTTATTTTAAGAGGATAGTGGATTAAGTATGAAACTTTTTACATCCAGCCCTCAGGGCAAGGAAAAAAAAATCGATATAAAGTAAAAAGAAAATCAGAGAGAGAGAGAGTGAGAGAGAGAGAGAGGAGAGAGAGAGAGAGAGAGAGAGAGAGAGAGAGAGAGAGAGGTCAACAACAAAGGAGGAGGAAGGGCAGGAAAGACTCGGAGGGAGTGTTGGGGGGGGGGAGAGTAGGAGAGAGCCAGAGGTTAGAGGACTTGGCAAAGGTCTGAGAGTCCAGGGCAGAGGGGACAGGAGGGGAAGGAGGGGGGTGGGGGTGGGGGTAGGGGTCGATCAGTATAAAGGACAGAGTGACGAGGGTTGAAGGGGAAAGCGAAATGTAGGAGGTGTCTCAATTTTTCTTGCTCCCTAAGATGGGCATGCTGACCTGCTGGGGAGCGAGCCATCCTGCCCATCAGTGCCAAGAGCTAAATGGCTGTGGACACTGGAAACGTTGCTGTATCCTGGTCAGGCGTTTGGTTGATGGCAGATTGCTCTTCTCAAAAGTTAACATTGCAGTTTTATTCAATAGGGGAGAAAGCAAAAAACGAAAAAAAAAAAAAAGACGATTAGTGTTCACTAGGAACGTCGTAGACAAAGGCCATACACGTCATGTTCATGTGATGTTCATTACCGATGGAGGACGAGGTGTGTAGGAGGGTATGGGAGCAATAAGAACAAAAGCTAGTCATCGAAATGCGTCATTAGCAACTTCTCGTGGGTATTGTTTATTTGCTCTCTCTCTGTCCTCTCTCTCTCTCTCTCTCTCTCTCTCTCTCTCTCTCTCTCTCTCTCTCTCTCTCTCTCTCCTCTCTCACACACACACACACACACACACACAAAAACTTCTGAACAAATTGAAGTTAATTGGTCTCTCATGATGTATGTACAATTACTTAAAAACCTTTTTAAGTGATAGAACAATACAGACGAAGGTAGGAAATGTATACTCTAATGAAAGACATATCCAGATGGGAATCCCGCAAGGAGCTGTAATAGCTCCTATCCTGTTTAATATTTTGATCCATGATCTTCCTAAATCATTATCAAAAACTGTTGAACTAGCACAATATGCGGATGATATCTGCATATGGATGAAAGTTACTTTAAAACGTCACACACCAGTTAGATCAATCAACTATATTAAAAAGATATATCAAAATGAACTAGATAAAATTAGTAAGTACATGACTGAAAATGGATTGGCCCTTTCAGCTGAAAAATCGCATATGGTTCTGTTCAATACTGGTTATGATCCTAATCCTCTGCCTTCATTTCAAATAGATGGATTGTGCCTTGAATATAAAAAAGTTGTAAAATTTTTAGGAGTAAATTTAACTTCTAAATTGAGCTGGAATAATCACATACAAACTATTTTAACAAAAGCTAAGAAAACTTTAAATTTCTTGAAAATGGTGAGTCAACAATCCTGGGGTAAAGACAGTAAAGTATTAACACATTCAGCTACTGCGCTTGTACGATCAAAACTATCCTATGCCCAGGAGACATTTTTTTCAGCCCCAAAATATTTAATCAAAAAGTTGCAGAGTATTGATAGTAAAGCTTACAAGATAGCTCTTGGTGTCCCGGTTCATACATCAACTTTAAGAACTTATATGGAGATCGGAATATTGCCTTTTGAAGAAAATATGAAACTTGCATCTGCAAAATATATCTTAAGAAGTCATACACTACAAAATCTTAATACCAGTGAAACTGAATTAAAATCAGAAATAAATTTTCCTAAACGGGCACAAAAAATTGATTATCTAAAATCGATAGCCTCATACACATCTGACTTATTTACAAAAGCAGGCACTGCACCTCAAAACGTAGCTCATCGGGTGTCTTTTAGCACTATCCCAGAATGGGAACTTAGTAGAGCAAATTATGACATAGACTATACAAGTTTAACAAAAAGTGATGGACCCTTGCTGCCAACGTATGTTAAGTCACATATAAATGAAACCTATGTAAATCACCTTAAAATCTATACAGATGGTTCCGTGCTAGACAATCATTTGTCTGGTTCAGCATTCATAATTCCATCTTTAAAAATAGAGAAAGGTTACCACCTTGGTAAGAATATTTCCATATTTACTGCGGAACTTGTTGCCATTAAACTTTCTTCTTGATTTTCGATTTCCTGTATTTCAAATACTACTTTGTGTTGATTCAAAATCAGTCCTACAAGCTCTAAAATTTTCGAATACAACTGTGAGAGCAGAACTTATATCAGAAGTGTACCACCTAATTCATTTTTTGCATTTACGTGGTTCTTATGTCGATTTTTGTTGGGTTCCATCTCACTGTGGATTATCTGCTAATGAAAGGGTAGACACATTAGCCAAAAAGGCTGCTATCACTGAAACTGATTTAACAAAGATATACATTCCTTTATCCTTACATGAGAGTTATAGTCTTTTAAAAGACGCAGCCTGGAATACTATTTTAAATAAGGGAAAAGGCACCAAAAACAAAAAGGGTATATTATTTAACAAGATATCAGACAATAAAACGGGTATCAAGAATCTCTACCAAGAGAGGATTTTAAAAAGTTTGATTTTTAGATTGAGGCTTGATGCCTTTAAAACAAAATTCTGTAAACATGTGTAGAAAGAAACTCGTGGAGAGCGTGGCAGCAGAGAGTCCTCAGAAGAGAAGCCCCCCTTCAAGCAAGTGTTTCGGCCCTTATCTCCTGACACTCTAGGGGGGTTGGGCCACACCCGGTTCATGACTCCGGATGTCCCTCTGCTGCCCCTTTTTTTCCCATCTTGGGACGAGCCATGGCTGGGATTCGAACCCATGACCCTCTGGACATGCTCATTTTCCACTTAATGACTCGCGCTTTAACCACTGAGCCACAGGGACACCTGATATTTGTAGGGAAATTAAGCCTTATGAAGTTCACTTTTGTTCCTCCTTGACCAGATCCAGCTTGAACACCTCTCTGCCGCTTCTGCCATTGCTTTCAGGGCTCTGGTTTTTTCCTTCCCTGCAACTGAGAGCTGTTTCATGAGGCTGTATGCAGACGTTCCTACAAACCCCTAGCTCCAATTTCTGCAGTGAGGACTTTGACCTGATAGCCTTCTCTCCTCAGGCTGTTTGCCAGATCAGCATACTTTTCAGTCTTGTAGATTTGAGCTGCCTCCATTCTGTTCTCATATGGCACCGTGAGCTCGATCATGATCAGCTGCTTGGTTGACTTAGAGTGGACTACTATGTCTGGTCTCATGCCACTCTTGCTGATGATCTCTGGGTGACTCTTCCATTCTGGGAGGTCTGCAGTGCACTCCCAGTCATCTGCCCCGTCCAGCAGACTCTGCCTGCATGTTTCGAGTGGCACTGTTGTTCTTGGCCATGATTTGCTGCCTCCTGCCGTGAAGAATGTTGCGGGTGCTTTTGGAGTCCTGATTTTCCCTTTTGTGGTGTTGGTACTAGCCCAGACTACTTGTACAATTTCTTTGAGCACTTGGTTGTGCCTCCATGTGTACCTTCCTTGAGCCAGGGCTACTTTACATGAGCTTAGGACATGCTCCACTGTTTGTTTTTCATGGCAGAGGGGGCATGCAGGATCGTCTGTTTTCCCCCACTTCACCAGGTTTGCATTTGAGGGCAGAAGGTCATATGCAGATCTGAGAATGAAGCTGATCCTGAGAGGGGCCATGTGCCAAATGTCATTCCAAGTGAGACTTCTTTGGAGTGCATTCTCCCACGTTGTCCATTGCCCTTGCTGGCTCTGCTGGACTGCTTTTTGGAGTCTTTTTTGGTCTTCTTCTTTTCTCATCTCCTGAATCATCATGTCTCTTTTGGCTTTTCCTTTGGCCTTTGACCACCATTCAGTTTTGGTCACCCCCAGTCCCTGTCTGTTGGTCTGTGTGTGTCCTGTTATTTCTCTGATCTTGAGACTTTCTTTTGCAGAATCCATCGCCTCTTGAACTTTCCATTTTCTGCCTGTCTTCAGCTGGGGCTTAATTGCTTCTACCACCTTGTCTCCTGAGTCCTCCAGCATGCTTTGAAGTCTGATCTTCCCTGCTTTGTATTCCTCCAGGATGGATTTCAGGGGTAGTTTCAGCTTTGCTTGGCGACAGTACAGCGCTATGTCAGTCAGACAGAGTGGGACACCAAGCCATTTCCTTGTGAACTTGTTGATTTTGGCTTCCATTGCCTCCACTATGCTGGTGCAGATGTCGTATATCATCAGAGGCCATAGCAGCTTTGGTATCAGCATGAACTGCAGACACCAGACCTTGTATTTGCCAGGGAGCCCACACTGGTCAATGGTCTCCAAGCCTTCCTCCGCCATCTGCTTGGTTTCTTTTGCTCTTTGTGTGTCTTTCAGCGTATCATCATACCATCTTCCAAGGCTCTTGACTGGTTCTTCTGTGACTGTTGGAATGGCCTGGTTGGCAACACTGAAGACCACAGATCCGGCCACTTTTCCTTTCCTCAGTGAGAGACTCCGTGATTTCTTTGGCTTGAACTTCATTCTGGATGAGGCAACTATGTCGTCCAGCCTCTCCAGCACATGACGTGTCTCGTCTTCTCTGGATGAAATCACTGTAGTGTCATCCATGAAGGCCTTGAGAGGAGGCATCTTGTATCCATCGCCAAGGTCTGTTTGTCTCGCGTTGTTTGTTGCTGCTTTCAAGATGAGTTCCATTGCCAGCACGAACAGTATTGGGGAAATTGCACAGCCCATTGCAATACCCACTTCCAAGTTGATCCAGTCTGTTGTGTACTCCTTGGTAGAGAACCGCATTGAGAAGCCATTGAAGTACTTCTTGAGCATGTCGCGGATGTTCTTTGGCACATGGTACATCTCAAGAGCCAACTGTATCATCTCATGGGGCACAGATCCATATGCGTTTGCCAGATCAAGCCACACTACGTCCAGGTCTCTCTTTTCTGTTTTTGCTTTTTGGATTGCGTCCCAGATCATTGTGGCGTGTTCTACACAGCCCGCCACGCCTGGGATGCCACCTTTCTGGACTGACACATCCAAGTACTTGTTTTCCATCAGGTACTTGGTCAGCCTTGCTGCCATGACAGAGAAGAAGATTTTCCCTTCGACGTTCAGTAGTGATATTGGCCTGAACTGGCTAATGTCACTTGAGTTTTGCTCTTTGGGGATGTACACACCATCTGCCGTCATCCACTGGCCGCTGATCTTCTGGTTTCTCCAAGCCGATCGCAGCAGCCTGTGGAGCCACTCCAGCACCTTGGGACATTTCTTGTAAAGCTGGTAAGGTATTCCGTTTGGCCCTGGTGATGATTTGGCTCTGGCTTTGTCGACCACCTTCTTGATTTCCGCCAACGTTGGAGGCTTGCCATTGAACTGTTCCTCAGGGTTGGTTGGCCACACCAGACCTTGAATGTCGAGTGGTGCTTTGCTCTGTGGGTCAGAGTATGTTTTCCTCAGATGCTGCTCAAGAACTCCTTTGTCCACACTTAGGGTCCCAGATTTTGGCTGCTCAAACAGTGTTCTGGCAAACTGGAAGGGGTCTCTGAAGAAGCGCTCTTGTGTCTTCTTCTTTTTGCTCTTCCTCTTCCTCGCAGATTCCGCTTTGCTGAGGGCACTGTGTTTTTCTTTCAGGTCTTTCCACAGTTTTTCCAAGCCTTGTTTTTTCAGCTGGCAGTGCGGTCTTCATTTGCATCTTGAGGTTTTTCTTTTGGACCCTGATTTTGTCCATCTTTTCTTGGCGTCTGGATTTCTTTGGAGGTGTTTTCTCTTTGGGTAATTTTGCTCCATAGGCGTCTCTACATGTGGCATACACAATGTCCCCATATGTGGCTAGTTTGTGTTCCAGGGTGCTTTTCCCTATCAGTGCATCGAGTCTTTGGACGATTTTTGCATCCAGTTTCTCCCAATCTTCAGTTTCGTTTGCTCGTGGCAGGTTGAGTTTCAGGCGCCTGGCATCGAGGGCCTGTGCAAATTCCTCATCCGAACCAACAGCGTGGATGTCCTTGGCACTGTGGTTTAAATCCTGGCCTTGGTCTTCCGACGCTTATCTGCTGATGCAGTGCGCTGCTGCTCATTCATTGTGACTTGTATTTGTGGCCAGCAAATCACTCCGTTCCATCTACTTTTTTTGTGCGATAGAATGAAACCCTATTTACCTGCTTGGTTGTTGAACACCGAACCGTCGATGTCAGTCTTTGAAGATGTTATCTCTAACGAATTAAATATTTTTGAAGTTGTTCAAGGACTGATTAAGAGCCCAATTGGACATTTACTTTAACGTCTGTTATTTTCCCCATCTTGGTGTTAGTTGCTTATTTAGTGCTTCTTTTATAGTTTTGGATTCAGTTATGTGGTGTTTTTTTGTTGTTGTTTTTTTCTTTTTTTTTTTCTTTTTTTTTTTTTCTTTTTTTCTAGGCCTAATTGCATTATACATACCTACGTACGCCCAAAATCAACACCAACCGTTCGCATGCATACACCCAAAAACATCACATGCACACACACATAACACTTACATACTGTCTAAGATCACTGTTAGGTGGATAGACGTTAAATTAAAGAACGAACGAACACACAAGCAGAGAGAGAGAGAGAGAGAGAGAGAGAGAGAGAGAGAGAGAGAGGGGAGAGTGGACCTTTACCGTACGCTTCTAGATGATCTGCAACGACGACGACGTTATCGACGACGATGATGATGACGACGACGATGACAACAACGATGGCAACGATGACGACGACTACACTACCACCACCACCACCACTACTACTACTACAACCACTAGCACTAGTACTACTGCTGCTGCTGCAACTACTTCCTCTTCTTCTTATATTACTACTACTACTACTACTACTGCTACTGCTGCTGCTGCTGCTGCAACTACTTCCTCTTCTTCTTATATTACTACTACTACTACTACTGCTACTGCTGCTGCTGCTGCTGCTATCACCACCACCACCACCACCACCACCACGACTACTACTACGACGACGTCTACTACTACCACTACTACTTCTACTGTCACTAGTACTACTACAGTTGCTGCTGATGCTGCTGTAAGTACGCTGGCATGTGTAGCCAGTTATCCAACCTGGCCAAACCTGCTTTGGCAACAACAAGATCAACAGTGAAAGAGTACTTTGGTGAGCACATACCTCCTCCAAGGATCTGGGATTTCCCGTAAGGGTGAAGACGACATTGTTCCGCCCGAGAAGTAGTTGTTTTCAAGGATGGTTACCCACGTACTGTTTTAACAGAAAATACCAGACAAGGA
>CM065720.1:80438171-80440671 GCA_033310375.1 Conus canariensis | reverse complement strand
GCTTTCCATGTCCATTCTGCAGTGTTGTAAGTTCCATCATCTTTTCTGTCTTTTCATCCACCTCCATCCTTCAGCAGTTCCCTGGAGGACTGTTTGTCCTTTCACGGCCATACGGACGTATTTTTCTTACCTGATATCAGTAGATCCACATATCGTCTGAAGTGCTGCGTGATGGTTTGGCGCACGTGTTCATTGATAACATGATCAGCATATCTAATACTTTGCATCCTATGGCGCATCCTGATTTCCATGACTTGGGTTCTTCAGTGCAGATTTCCTGTGACAATTCATGTTTCGCATGCCTGGATAAAGATGGAATACACCAGTGTACACAGAGGCTTGATCTTGCATTTCATGGGGACCTTGACCATCCATACAACCTTTTGTCTGAACAATGTTGTTTTTGCTGCTCTTAAGAGGATTTCTGGTTTGGATCGCTTACTGCTAGGGGTGTCTAAGGTAAGTAAAAAAAAACACAACAGATTTTGGTTTATCAACAGACATTTTGGTGTCAATTTTGACTGTTTGGTTGGCAGTCAACTTCGTCTTTTCAAAGCTGATTTCCATGACATATCTTGTTGTTGTGTTTTCTTTTGCATCGACTGTCAGGTCATAAACATCACCTGGAAATCAAAAGTTTGTAATGGTTCTTCCTCCAGTGCTGACGGTGCTGATGCAAATGACATCCTGATGGTAATGAAAAGAAAGGAAGAATTAAGACCTGCGCTATGACGGAGAAGGAGACATAAAATGGGGATTTACGTCAACAAGAACACCAGGAACATTGTACTGGGATGCTATCTTGTCTCAAGCAGGACCATGACTATCCGCATGTGAGTGATACATATATAGTATAGAGCAAATCTATCCTCCCACGTAAGACAATGGTAATGATTAGACTGAAGAGTGCTACTCTCAGCCCCAAAGAGTCGTAACGAAGGTTGACATGAAAGACGTCCTCGGTGATGATGAAGCACACGACGATGGACATGACACTCACCTAACGGGCTGCACCATAAGCAGTTAGATCATACTCTCGTGAAGAACCAAAATATGTCTATCATCGATAGGGCCAAAGAGGACTTTTTCCAGGAGCTAATCTGGATAGTTACCATGATCTAAACATGATGATTTTAAAGTAAGTTTGAGAAACAGCAAGACACTTATGAAAAATACCGTCTGAGAGTCAGTCTTAACAAACTGAAAGTTTATGACATCGCTGAACATTTCCAAGTGGCCATCGGAGGAAATTTCACCCCACAAGTATACATGGAAGAAGCTCTCACAAACAACGTCAGCCAGTTTATGACTGAAACAGCAATAGACGTTCTATGAATACGCCGACTGAAACAGAACCTATAAATCACAAACAATATCGTGGAGGTGTGCGACACACATGGAGCCTAAAGCCGCTCATGAAGACTTGAAGGGGAGAAATATAGCGCAAGAAACAAGAGGATATGGGGAATCAGGTGGAAGTGGAGGATGCAAAGGAAGGATAATCTACAACAATGTATTCACATTGACAGAAACCTAGATAAAAACTACACGAAAAAGCTTTTTTAAGATTGTCAACGGTTTGATGTTACAAAATCAGACATACGCCAACACCAATCATGACAAAGACAGAGACTGTCACACAAGAAGGAGCCATAGACAGGGAGACTTAATACTGCTGAGAACTCTGCCACTAAGGAGACACAAGCGTGCCAGCGGTACAGGATTCATCATATGAGGACAGACTTTTAATATTCCAATAAAAAAAAAAAAAAATTGACCCCTTGAAAATCACAACTTCACTGCAACAGACACTGGCCCAGAGTCATTTTAGTTCCACAGGTTGTTCAAGCTCAGTCAATCATGCCATGGACTAAGACCGTGAGTCCACTGGAACTATGATGAAAGAAACAAAATAGGCATGGACGTTGCTCATTCCAAAGAGAGAGAGAGAGAAGAGAGAGAGGAGAGAGAGAGAGAGAGAGAGAGAGAGAGAGAGTGCTGATCATGACATGCACTAAACAGCCAGGGTTACGTTCCTGGCGCACAGAAACACAAAACCAAGGGCTATGTTATTTGAATTTTAGTTAGTTTTGCTTTTCTGTTGTTATGTTTCTTCTTCTTTTTTTTTGCTGGACCTAATCTTTCTAGCTGTTCTCGCTTGTTGTTGTTGTTGTTTGTTCTCCGTTCTTGTGATGATTTTTATCTAAATTGCTGTTCATTGATTGTGTCCCTGTTGTCATTGTTGTTATTGTATTATTTTATCTTCCTCCTCCTCCTCCGCCTCCTCACATTACCACCTCCTCCTAAAATTTCTCAGCCCCGTCTCCTTTTCTTCTTCATCATCATCATCATCATCATCATCATCATCATCATCATCATCTTCTTCTCTTCTTCTTCTTTTCTTCTTCTTCTTTTCTTCTTCTTCTTCTTCTTCTTCTTCTCTCTTCTTCTTTCTTCTTCTTTTTCTTTCTTCTTCGTCATCTTCCTTCATTTTTGTGCT
>CM065720.1:80425671-80433171 GCA_033310375.1 Conus canariensis | reverse complement strand
GCAGCGATCTGAGCAGCGTTGTGTGTTTGCATAGTCTACATAGTTTGCATAGCATAGTTTGCTGTTTGTGACGTCTGAAAAAACAGGTTTATCGAAAATTCACTTTCCTCTTTCGCACTGTCAGTTTAATAAGCTTTACTCTGAACCTTGTGTTTCGTGTTCATTTGTGTTGTCTTGTGTGTTAGCGAGATAACGTGAGACTTACTGAAGACATTATAGCAACACTAAGTGAGGATAAAGACCGTGACCAAAAAACGAAGCCATTGTGCGGATCCATATTACGGATCCGGATCAAAGGACGGATCCAGGAACCAATCATCGGTAGTTTGGAGGAGGGGAAGGGGAGGAGACAGACCCATTTTAGAGAATCAGGTGGTTGTGGCCCGAGAACAAACCCATGGAATTTCGCTGTGGATGGGTGATGTAGTAAATGTAGTGTACTGACATCCTTACGATTATGGTAATGACTCTTTGAATCACGAGGGATGTGATGTAGGCTTCTAGACATTTTAAGAACAGTCAGTACATTGAAATTCAATCTGTGTTGTTTATAGCCTAGCCGACTTCGAGGAGCCATAAAAGGGCTGTCATAAAAAGAAAGGGTTAAAGTCCTATGGCCTAATGGTTGTGAAGGTGTGAACTGTTACAGGTTCACTGTACCTAGGATATGGCATCATGAAAGATGGACTCTGTCTCTCTCCATTCTCCGCCTCTAACATTCTCCGAGTTAAATCAGATACCCATTTACTGCTGAGTGGACAGAGATGGTGTTGATGATGATGATGATGATGATAGTACTGTAGCTACTAAAATTGATAATGATGAGTAAGAGGAGCATTTTCATGTTAGCAATGATATCAAAAACACTTGTTTGAATTACAAGGCTACCATCACTCCTATTACTGCTACCGCTGTTGGTGTTAATAATGACAATGGCTGTGATGATGATAATGCAGCTAATGCTAAATTACGACCGCTGCCACTACCACTGTACACAGCTGTTGTTTATGCTGTCATTACTGCAGCGTAAACAACACCAACAACAACTCCTGCTCCAGCCAACTGCAACCGGTATTTCATGCTGCTTTCATTCCAATTTCTTCCTCTCTAAGTCCCAGAAAATACAATGATTTTAATCAACATTTTGCGCGCTTAATTCGTGTTTTATGTGAGTGCTGGGAGAGGATGGGTGGGGGAGAGGGGAGGAGAGAGAGAGAGAGAGAGGGGGGGGGGGCGAGCAGAAGAAGGGAGTATGGGAGCAATAATAACAGAAGATCACTCATGAAATGCGTCATCAACAACTTTTTATGAGTCTCTTTTATTTGCTCTCCTCTCTCTCTCTCTCTCTCTCTCTCTCTCTCTCTCTCTCTCTCTCTCTCTCTCTCTCTCTCTCTCTCTTAATACAGTAAAAAAAAAAGGTAAGTGAAAAGAAAGCAAAAGCAAAGAAAATGTTCCACTCTTCCCCCTCTTAACTGCTTCTCTTCTGCTATTTCTACGACTAAAACAATTACTACTTCGACGACGACTGCTCTTACTGTTCCTCCTCCTTCTGTTCACCCTCCTCCTGCTCCTCCTCCTCCTTCTACTACTACTACTTCTACTATACTACTTTTGATACTACTGCTGCTGCTACTACTACCACAACAACAATAACTACTATTACAACCTCTACTGCTGCTGCTACCACTACTACTACTGCTACTGTTGCTGCTGCTGCTGCTGCTGCTACGTCTGCAAGACAACGAAAACCAAGGTACGCTGCCATGTGTAGCCAGGCCATATTCATAGCCGGTCAGTTAGTCTGTGTAAGCTGCTCTTCCCGCTTAGATAACAGCAGGAACACTAAGGGAGCACACGAGAGAGCAGATGCCTTGCCAGCAATCTTGAATTCACCGTAAGTGTAAAGATAAGATTGTTTCAAACCGGGAAGTAGTTTTTGACAACACCATTTCCCGTTTACAGCTTCAAGGAAACTGACAGACACGAAATAGCATCATGTTCATCACTAGAGCGTTTCAATACTCCGTTAAAGTATATTGCTTTGCCAGTAGTCATCATATCAGCTTCATAGTGTCAATAGTCCCTGAACATTTTGTGTTATTCCTATTAATGATGCGAACAGTTCCTGATTCCTTTCTCCCAGCCAGGGATAACCGCGGGCATGAACTGATAAAGTTTACATGGCGTGTGATTATCAATCTTGTTGAACCATCCTGGATCGGCAGTTTGATTCTGATCCGCTCTAGGGATCCGCCCTCCGAATTAAGTGGATCCGTATTTGTCCCGTATTCCATCTTTTCACGACGTTTCGTTGAAATCACTTCAGTAGCTTTTGTGTATAATTATCTGCTAATAGACAAATGAACCAACAGACACCAGCAAAAGCATGAGCGTTGGCGGAAATCACAGTTACTGCTACACGACAGAAGAAACGCTTCAAAGACACTCTCAAAACATCATTGAAAACGTTTAACATAACACTGACACATGGAGCAAACTGCTGTGGATCGAGCTAGATGGCGCTACTGTATTCACCAAGGTGCCAGTTAATGTGAAGAAAGGAGCACAGTTGCAGCGCAACAAAAGAGACAGGCAAGGAACGCTCGCATCAGTAAGCAAGAGCAGGTCTCCCGCATTGCCTGTCCAAGCTGTCACCGTACATTCTGTGCACGCTTGATCAGCTACCTGCGTATCCACAAATAATCTCCTCCCCCCCCCCCCTCCCCCCCTGTCAACCCAAAAATGACTGAAGTCGACTGGACGGACGAACATCACACCTCCTTACCCCCTCTTCCCTTCTTCCTTTATCCTCTCCAGGCCAGCCATCGGGCTTACGCAAACAATTGATTTCACGGAGGGTAGATGAAACTCTGTCCCCATCCTTCTGTCATCTCCCTCTCTTCACAGCCAGCAAACATATTGATGCATCATGTTTGATCTGATGTGGCTAGCTGACATTCTTCCCGGCCTCTTTACAACCACTGGATTTGGGGCAAATGATAAATCTCATGAGGGTAAGTGAAACCACTTTCCCCATGCAACCCTCACTCCATGCCCAAGCCATCCCCTCCTCTGCAAGCCGATGGATCTACGCAGCTGGAGGAAAATTCCGCTTTTCCTCCCCCCCCCCCCCCCCCCCCCGATCTTTGGATTTATGCAAATGATTCATGGATTCACGGAAGTTCATCCACCCCCTCTTCATGCCTCTTCCTCCGTCCTCCTAGCCAGCCAGTAAACTTATGCAAACGATCGAGCCTCCCCTCCCACTCACTACTCCCCCCCCCCCCCAGCTGACCAACAGGTTTACGCAAACGATAGATCTCACGTGCGTACGTTAATTACACCACCAACACCAACTCACTCCGTTGTGTGGGTGGGCGGAAGTCGCCCCAACTAGCCAATGTAGCGATGCAAAATTGACAGATCTCATTTCAGTGCAGTTCCCCCCCCCCCCTCCTTTGAATGTATGGACACTGTTATCTCAGGTAATGATACACCCTAACCAAGCCCAGGACATATTCACGTTTTGATATCACTTTTGTTAATCGGACCAACAACTTTTTTTTTTTTAATAATTTTTAAAATGCAATCTTCCAAGGTTTCTGAAACAGTAGATCTCACATAGATTATGCGACGCACCCCCCCCCCCCCCCATAACAGCCAATGGAATTGTGCAAATAGAGATATGTGGTCAGGTAATGGCTCTACCACAACCTTCCACACTAGGCATTAGATAAATCGGTAAACCTTAAACATATGTGGCTAGACGATGATTCCCCATCGCCTCTCATACAGGCCAGTGGATTCATACAGGCCAGTGGATTCATACAGGCCAGTGGATTCATACAGGCCAGTGGATTCATACAGGCCAGTGGACCTCGTGTGGTTATGTGGATATCCTCTCATACAGGCCAGTGGATTCATACAACAGTAGACCTCGTGTGGTTATGTGGATATCCTCTCATACAGGCCAGTGGATTCATACAACAGTAGACCTCGTGTGGTTATGTGGATATCCTCTCATACAGGCCAGTGGATTCATACAACAGTGGACCTCGTGTGGTTATGTGGATATCCTCTCATACAGGCCAGTGGATTCATACAACAGTGGACCTCGTGTGGTTATGTGGATATCCTCTCATACAGGCCAGTGGATTCATACAACAGTGGACCTCGTGTGGTTATGTGGATATCCTCTCATACAGGCCAGTGGATTCATACAACAGTGGACCTCGTGTGGTTATGTGGATATCCTCTCATACAGGCCAGTGGATTCATACAACAGTGGACCTCGTGTGGTTATGTGGATATCCTCTCATACAGGCCAGTGGATTCATACAACAGTGGACCTCGTGTGGTTATGTGGATATCCTCTCATACAGGCCAGTGGATTCATACAACAGTGGACCTCGTGTGGTTATGTGGATATCCTCTCATACAGGCCAGTGGATTCATACAACAGTGGACCTCGTGTGGTTATGTGGATATCCTCTCATACAGGCCAGTGGATTCATACAACAGTGGACCTCGTGTGTTTATGTGGATATCCTCTCATACAGGCCAGTGGATTCATACAACAGTGGACCTCGTGTGGTTATGTGGATATCCTCTCATACAGGCCAGTGGATTCATACAACAGTGGACCTCGTGTGGTTATGTGGATATCCTCTCATACAGGCCAGTGGATTCATACAACAGTGGACCTCGTGTGGTTATGTGGATATCCTCTCATACAGGCCAGTGGATTCATACAACAGTGGACCTCGTGTGGTTATGTGGATATCCTCTCATACAGGCAGTGGATTCATACAACAGTGGACCTCGTGTGGTTATGTGGATATCCTCTCATACAGGCCAGTGGATTCATACAACAGTGGACCTCGTGTGGTTATGTGGATATCCTCTCATACAGGCCAGTGGATTCATACAACAGTGGACCTCGTGTGGTTATGTGGATATCCTCTCATACAGGCCAGTGGATTCATACAACAGTGGACCTCGTGTGGTTATGTGGATATCCTCTCATACAGGCCAGTGGATTCATACAACAGTGGACCTCGTGTGGTTATGTGGATATCCTCTCATACAGGCCAGTGGATTCATACAACAGTGGACCTCGTGTGGTTATGTGGATATCCTCTCATACAGGCCAGTGGATTCATACAACAGTGGACCTCGTGTGGTTATGTGGATATCCTCTCATACAGGCCAGTGGATTCATACAACAGTGGACCTCGTGTGGTTATGTGGATATCCTCTCATACAGGCCAGTGGATTCATACAACAGTGGACCTCGTGTGGTTATGTGGATATCCTCTCATACAGGCCAGTGGATTCATACAACAGTGGACCTCGTGTGGTTATGTGGATATCCTCTCATACAGGCCAGTGGATTCATACAACAGTGGACCTCGTGTGGTTATGTGGATATCCTCTCATACAGGCCAGTGGATTCATACAACAGTGGACCTCGTGTGGTTATGTGGATATCCTCTCATACAGGCCAGTGGATTCATACAACAGTGGACCTCGTGTGGTTATGTGGATATCCTCTCATACAGGCCAGTGGATTCATACAACAGTGGACCTCGTGTGGTTATGTGGATATCCTCTCATACAGGCCAGTGGATTCATACAACAGTGGACCTCGTGTGGTTATGTGGATATCCTCTCATACAGGCCAGTGGATTCATACAACAGTGGACCTCGTGTGGTTTATGTGGATATCCTCTCATACAGGCCAGTGGATTCATACAACAGTGGACCTCGTGTGGTTATGTGGATATCCTCTCATACAGGCCAGTGGATTCATACAACAGTGGACCTCGTGTGGTTATGTGGATATCCTCTCATACAGGCCAGTGGATTCATACAACAGTGGACCTCGTGTGGTTATGTGGATATCCTCTCATACAGGCCAGTGGATTCATACAACAGTGGACCTCGTGTGGTTATGTGGATATCCTCTCATACAGGCCAGTGGATTCATACAACAGTGGACCTCGTGTGGTTATGTGGATATCCTCTCATACAGGCCAGTGGATTCATACAACAGTGGACCTCGTGTGGTTATGTGGATATCCTCTCATACAGGCCAGTGGATTCATACAACAGTGGACCTCGTGTGGTTATGTGGATATCCTCTCATACAGGCCAGTGGATTCATACAACAGTGGACCTCGTGTGGTTATGTGGATATCCTCTCATACAGGCCAGTGGATTCATACAACAGTGGACCTCGTGTGGTTATGTGGATATCCTCTCATACAGGCCAGTGGATTCATACAACAGTGGACCTCGTGTGGTTATGTGGATATCCTCTCATACAGGCCAGTGGATTCATACAACAGTGGACCTCGTGTGGTTATGTGGATATCCTCTCATACAGGCCAGTGGATTCATACAACAGTGGACCTCGTGTGGTTATGTGGATATCCTCTCATACAGGCCAGTGGATTCATACAACAGTGGACCTCGTGTGGTTATGTGGATATCCTCTCATACAGGCCAGTGGATTCATACAACAGTGGACCTCGTGTGGTTATGTGGATATCCTCTCATACAGGCCAGTGGATTCATACAACAGTGGACCTCGTGTGGTTATGTGGATATCCTCTCATACAGGCCAGTGGATTCATACAACAGTGGACCTCGTGTGGTTATGTGGATATCCTCTCATACAGGCCAGTGGATTCATACAACAGTGGACCTCGTGTGGTTATGTGGATATCCTCTCATACAGGCCAGTGGATTCATACAACAGTGGACCTCGTGTGGTTATGTGGATATCCTCTCATACAGGCCAGTGGATTCATACAACAGTGGACCTCGTGTGGTTATGTGGATATCCTCTCATACAGGCCAGTGGATTCATACAACAGTGGACCTCGTGTGGTTATGTGGATATCCTCTCATACAGGCCAGTGGATTCATACAACAGTGGACCTCGTGTGGTTATGTGGATATCCTTTCATACAGGCCAGTGGATTCATACAACAGTGGACCTCGTGTGGTTATGTGGATATCCTCTCATACAGGCCAGTGGATTCATACAACAGTGGACCTCGTGTGGTTATGTGGATATCCTCTCATACAGGCCAGTGGATTCATACAACAGTGGACCTCGTGTGGTTATGTGGATATCCTCTCAATCAGCCATGGATTTATGGAAATGCTAGATTTCATGTCGGTAGGTTACGTCTTACCAACCAATGAATTAATGCAAATGATAGATTTTACGAGTGTACGTAAAGGTCCCCGATCAAGAAAGAAAAATCCACCTCACGTCAGTAGGTGAGAATCCCCTCTGACAAATCAATAGATTTATGCAAAGGCCAGATCTTATGTGGGTAGGCGTGGATCTCCCCTTGCCAGCGAATGGATTTATACAATAGGTAGATATCATGTGGGTAAAACATGCCCCCCCCCCCCCAACCTAACCCCCAAGACAGATCGATGTATGCACATGGCAGATTTATGTAAATGGCCGATTTGATGAAG
>CM065720.1:80370671-80405671 GCA_033310375.1 Conus canariensis | reverse complement strand
ATGTCCTTTAGGCTGGTAACGGTTTCAGATCCCAAAATAATGTCACCAGCAGATAAAAAAAATCTACATTTTGACGAAATTAATGCTAGGAAAAATTGTAAGTTTACCTGTATTAATTATTGTCATTGCGATCTAATAGAAGAACAGGGGATAATATCGAATAGACGTGCACACGTCGCCCTGTCTGATACCATGGAACAGTATATGCAGCCAATATTTCCTCGTTATCAAAGAACCTTTATAAAATATCAGTTTTTACACGTCAATTTATTTTTTGTCTTTCACACCACCTGAAGAGAAATAAGTCGAAGAATCTTCCTCAATATGGAGTTAAACGCCTTTTTGATACTTGTAAGCTACATACAGTGCAAACCCGTTAGTGGAAACAGTAAAACCTAGACTTCAAGTTATCACATGAAGCGGGAAGTCACTGAAGTAGTAACTACAGTTTAAGTAGTTTTCTTGCTTGTATGTTCTCCGTTTCCTTTTTTCTGCATACAACAAACGCTAGAGCGAGGAAAAAACGTGGACGGATGTAAGCACAGTCTGAAGAGTAATTAACACACAAAGGCATTGGTCGATGCACGTGAAAGATTAAAGACTTCATACAGCGCCCGGACGGAACAAACAGGAAACAGAAACAAAACAAAGCACAAGTCAAGCAATATCTGTCTACCTGCCTACCTACATACCTACCTATCTATGGATTAAAGGGGAAAAATGTTGGGAAAGATGAAGATATCACCTCAAAGGCATGGGAAATGGGATGCTTCAGCTCCATCCTACCCAGTGTTGCCGAGTACCCAGTGGGCTCAGATGGAAAGATTGAACTGTGCAGTCGAGTTCCGCCCTCTTAACTGACACGTCTTTCAGTGCTGCTCAAGATTTCACATCCAAACCTGCAGGCAGCTGAACGCCCTTTGAAGCAGTACTGGTCCAAAGCAAAACACAGGTTCATTTTCCACTTCAGTCTTGTTGATATCACCCAAGCCTCCCTCAGTGCCCCACCCATACCCATGCCGTCACATTATGTGACCTGTTTATGCCCTGCTGTTGTAGTGACCTAACTCTCGAACTCCTATTTAAATCCAAACTTACAGTAACATTGTGTCAAAATGTTAAAGACTGGCTCATTCATGGAAGTTGGCGTTTTGATCTAGATACTCTGGCGCCCTCTGATAAGACACACTCACTCACGTTTCGGTCTGCAACTTGTCAGCAAGAGGCCGAGTAGCTGGCGCCAGGTGTATTGCATGCACATGGGTATGAAAACGGTCCCCACTGAACACAGCTGAACTGACACTCGTGGCAGTGCAGTGTCTCCTCTAATGGGTTGCCCTTCGACGAACACTTGAGACTAATGGCCACATGTGGAGAACTGACGGTGGACCTTCGTCCGAACGAACCTGGATGTGCATATGTTTGGTTGAGCCGGAAAGAACAGCGTAGGAAAGAGCCCCAGGAAATTATGGATGATTAAAACAAACAAAACAAGACCAAACAAACGAAACAAAGCAAAGCGAAACAAAACAAAACGAAAACCAGCCCTGCGACAGAAAGCACCTGCTTCCAGTACAACGCACCAAAGCACCACATACTACTGTTTCTTTCACGCTACTGTTCCCTTGGCAGCACGGTACTTACCGTACTCACCATTGCTTCCTAATGAGCGTGGATACGTACCATACACGTGACAACATGCTGTAGGGCAAGACTTGGTAATACCGACACTAATTAAGGAAGACGGATATGTTGCTAGCAGGTGCTATCGAAATAAAGAACTGTAGGCTTTTCCATGCGTATATCAACACCGTTCAACATGTCGCTGTCAACGTATTCGTTTAGATATGCTAAGTTTGGAACAGAATTAAATTTTGCATGGGTTAGGAATAGGGAAATGCCAGTTCTGTGGTTACACACACACACACACACACATACACACGCACGAACGCACACACACACGCACGAACACACAACAAAACACACACGGGGAAAAAGAGGAGTATGAATCTTCTTGCACAAAACAGAAAAACGGGAAAAATTCAGAAGGGGAGAGTAGTGGGCGGAGCAAAGGAAATAGAGTTGTCAGCCCTCTCGTACACCCCTTTCCTCCTCACCCACTCAAAAGCAGATGTCAGTGTGACATTTTTGGCCGTTGTCAGACAGTGCAGCTTCGCTGCTGGAATTCAGCAGGGTGCAATAACCTGCACGTGGATCACACCCTGAATCAGGTCTGGTGAAGGTGAAGGTCAGGCAGCCTGGCTGGGGTGGGGAAGGCCACGTGCACCGTCTGTTCAGGGTTGTGCCGCCATCTTGAACAGAATATCTTGAGGAAATATATCACCCTGGTGAAAGATGTGTCTGGATTCTGAATTTCCTGTGGCTTCGCTTTCCATGACGCATAGAAACAGCTCTCTGCTGCCTGATTGAAGTCAGCGGCAAACAACAGCTGTAAGCAAACATCTTCCAAGATTTTGGGAATCCAAACTTATAAAGTCTTCCCTCCGCCTTCTCCATGTCTTCCATCCTCTCTTTCAGCATACGTTGTATGGATTCTGGGGATTCTGCGCCAGTGGTGTCCTTTTCTCAGTTATTCCGCTTGACTCTGCCTTTTAGTCAGTCAGTTAGTTAAAAAATAAGTTAGTGACCTAATTTTCACTTTTTATCGTATTTGTTTACCTTATTGTATTTTATTAACAGAAAGACTGGCAGTTCAAACAGAAAGACTGACAATTCGTTTTCCTGCTGTTAAAAAAAAAAAAAATTGCATGCTAATTTTGATACTGCAAAAAGAAGCGACCAGTTAGTAATACTTAAATCATTGCAATTGCCACCAGTTGTTTATAATGTATTGCTAGTTGTCCACATGACCGTCTCTTTCCACGTATTGTGTTTAAATCTTTCAGCTATTCTTTTTTTAACTGTAGTTCCACGTATTGTGTTTAAATCTTTCAGCTATTCTTTTTTTAACTGTAGTTTCTTTCTGTTAGGACAACTGGGATTTCATTGGCAATACAAACCTACCATGAGTTCAAAACACATTCATCCATAGAAAATGACGTATACAACAAGTACATAAAAAATACATGATCTGAAGAGGGACAAGTGTCTGGAATCGGTTTTGACGATGTGAAAGCTCTGTTATCGCCCCTTATAGTCAGGTTATGAACAATATGAATTCGTGTATTACGACAGACGTGATCTCTCTATCTATCTATCTGATGTTTTAAAGTGATCACTGCCCCAAAACAGTCCTGCGTGGTTGTCAAAGCTGTTATTACAATGGAACTCACAGTGCAAAATGCATGTGTTGGACCCCTGGAACAATGTGAGCTCTGTGCATCAGTGATGTCTGGTTGAGCTGTATTCCTCGTTGGTGAGTGTGTGTGTGTGTGTGTGTGTGTGTGTGTGTGTGTGTGTGTGTGTGTGTGTGTGTGTGTGTGTGCACGAATGCGTGTATGTGAGCGTGTGTGTTTGTGTGTGTGTGCACGAATGCGCGTATGTGAGCGTGTGTGTGTGTGTGTGTGTGTGTGTGTGTGTGTGTGTGTGTGTGAGAGAGAGAGAGAGAGAGAGAGAGAGAGAGAGAGAGAGAGAGAGAGAGAGAGACTGAGATTGATTTAGTGAGGAAGACATAGAGCGGAGGGGAGAGATGCTGACAAGAGAGGCAGAGAGTGTACAGACATCAGTCCATTGATGCATTGTGTTAGCTCTGCGCGTTTCGCCGCGTTTCCATTAAGCGACGGCGGAACGATGTGTGAGCTTATCGATGTAGAGTGGAAACTGTAATGACGTCACGCTTGGGTGTCTCCACCAAAGAAAAGGGCCACGGAGGCAGGTGCGCGCCACAGAATTAAAGGCGAATTTCTTGACGACAAACGAGTTGTTAATGATTAACAAGTAAATAAAGAAGTAAATGAAAATGACAATAAAAAAAGTTATAAAAATTGATGGCAATGAAAATTAATTTAAAAAAAAAAAAAGAGAGATGATGCGTTTTTGACATATGTCGTTTTCTTGCAGGCAAGACAAACATATCAGACAAACAAGGACACACACACACACACACACACGCACGCACGCACGCACGTACACAAACACACACACCTATCTGTCTGTCTAAACACACACACACACCCGTGGGTCGCGAGAGTCCGTATCTCTCCGTGTTCCTCCACCCCATGTATGCCTCCCCCATAGACAACCCCTCCCCTCTCTCTCTTACACAGAAAGAACCACCGCTTATACATTCCACTGTGTTTAAATGGCTCGTCATTATTGCGCAACAACACAAGATCTTCGATCGGGTGTTGCAGCCTCACTCATCTAACGTTGTATCAATTGCCGTCATAAAAGACACCAACCCCAGGAGCAAACAACATTAAAGTGTCCCATCCTATCTCGTGGCTTGCCACCCACCACGTAGCGCACAAATCTGTTGGTTGTTTTGTGCGTGTGTGTGTGTGTGTGAGGAGAGAGAGAGAGAGAGAGAGAGAGAGTGAGGTGTGTGTGTGTGTGTGTGGGGGTGTGTGTGTGTGTGTGTGAGCGTGTGTGAATCGGTGTCTTTGTTTTTCTATCCGTCTTTTGTTTTCCTGTCGGTGTGTTTGCCCGACACTTTGTGCATGTGTTTGTTTCTGTTTTTGTTATCTGTCCAATTTGCCCTCTCTGTCGCTGTCGACGTACGTGTCTGACCCTGTCCTATCTTTGTGTCTGACTGCACGTCTGTCCGTTATTCGTGTGTATCTCTCTCTCTCAGTGTGTGTGTGTGTGTGTGTGTGTGTGTGCGCGCGCGCGCGCGGGGGCGCATGTGTATGGATAAATGGGGTGCATGTGTGGGTGCGTGCATGTGCATGTGTTGGCGCTTGCATGCGTGCGTACTTGAGTCCGTGCGCGCGCGCCCGGGTGTGCATGTGTCTATCGCACGCGCGCGCGCGCGTGTATGGTGTGTGTGTGTGCGCGCGCGCGCGTGTGTGTGATGGCTTACCTTTCCACCACACCCTGCCCCCTTTTTTTTCTTTTTGATATTTTCGTATCTGTTCTTATTAATTGTAATCTCTCGACTCAAATTTCTGATTGCGTGCATGTGTATGTGTGTGAATATGTGTGTGTGTGTGTGTGTGCGCGCGCGCGTGAATGTGAGTGTTTGTGTGTGCGCGCGCACGTGTGTGCGTGCGCACGTGTGTGTGTGTGTGTGTGTATGTAAGCATCTGTGAGTGCATACGCGAGCATCTCTCCTCCTTTCTCTCTCTTTCTATGATCGCGCGTGTGTGCGTTCGTGCGTACATACGTACGCACGCACGCCTTTCTGTGTATGACTGTGTATGTTTGCGCGTACGTGTGTGTGTGTGTGTGTGTGTGTGTGTGTGCGCGCGCGCGCGCGCGCGTGTGTGGTGTGTGTATGTGAAGCCATAGCACACACACACACACACACAGAGGGTATTTTTCTCTCCAAAAAATGGGTCAGTTTGTCCAGGACGGGGGACATCGTGATGGTATTGCTTAAGTGCACTAAGTTGATGTATTATTAGTCAGGCTTAACACACCAAGGTTATCTTTGCACTCATACACGCATATGCACACTCATGCGCCCACCAAACATTCACCTCTCTCTGGGAATGGGATGTCACGCATTCGTTTCTCTCCTAACACGACTGAGAACAAGAAATACAATTTATATGCTACTTATAATCAAACACGAAGAATCCTATTACACAAAATGAAATGATCAAACATAAAAGATCAATACTTCCTAATCCCGGGTTATAATAAAATGGCTTCTTACCTGGCCAGGTTTTCACACACACACAACCACGCTTTCACACCACACCACAGTTCTTGAAAAAATCTCTTCACGTCTTCTTCAGCACTGCTTGATGGTGACGCCCTTGGTTGACTGGCAACAGGCTTCAGGACTGGGTCTTCGTGGTCGTCTCTGGGATCTCGATGTAGAACTCTTCTTCTTCGTCTCATTCACCCACCTCTGGGTTCAAATTCAGTTTGTCTGTCTTCACCCACCTCTGGGCTTCAAACTTAGGGTTAAAGACAAGCTGGAAGAGAAGAAAACTAAGACTTTGCTGTCTCTTCTATCTCCCAGACCACGTTTCTCTCGACCCTTTCTCTGTCCTGCCCACCCTTCTCTCTCTCTCCTCAGTCCTTCTCACTCTCGTGGTGGTCTTCTCTCACGTTGTTATCCCTCACTTTATATAGGGAGGGACACAAAGGATTTCCCTTCGGGCCATGCTGCTTCTCAACCCCCCTGTTCACAAGTACCCTGAATTCTCCATTCGCTACATTCTTCCACACATCAGCATTTACACACATCCCTACCTAATTGATTAGCAAACACTTGGTACTAGATGGACATCGAAATTTCCCGCCGACTTCGGGGGTCACTTAACACAGTAATTATCTTAAAGAGGGCTACGACAACAACGTCCACGCGCATTCAACCAGCCTGACAATAGAACCAACACAGTGCCTCACGGCAATACCATCTGAACGAGTCCAAGACTCCTGCTCTTCAATGACTGTTTACAAAAGAACCTCAGCTGACTGAGTACTTAGCGCCCATTTGGTGCACCGAGGTCCTAGTGGTTACGTCCCTCCCCCCTTTCACTGTCGGGAAGGTTCGAACTCTCTAATACCTTAGGTGCCATCTGTCACCTGACCACTTGTTCTCCTTGACCCAGTTCGACCGTGTGCGGTGGGTACGCACACTGGTTAATGGGTCTATTACCTATTTGTATACTACGTACAACGTCCCTTTGCCTCTAAGCGTTTAATGCCTTTTGTGAGAGGTTCTACTCACTTGACACAGTTACGCGGAACGATATACATGTGCGCGCGCGCACGCGCGCGTGTGTGTGTGT
Source organism: Conus canariensis (assembly GCA_033310375.1). Lineage (NCBI taxonomy): Eukaryota > Metazoa > Mollusca > Gastropoda > Neogastropoda > Conidae > Conus > Conus canariensis. Next base: position 80,398,805 of record CM065720.1, on the reverse strand, counting down.
ATGCTTACCTCCATGAACACAGCTTCGGAAGCCACTCTCCCCGAACACAGTCCCAGAGTCACTCTTCCTGTACACGACACAGCCCCGAAAGTCATTCTCCTTGAACACAGTCCCAGAGTCACTCTCCTTTAACACAGCCCCAGAGTCACTCTCCCTGAACACAGCCCGGAAAGTCACTCTCCCTGAACACAGCCCCAGAGTCACTCTTCCTGAACGCCCCGAAAGTCACTCTCCCTGAACACAGCCCCAGAGTCACCCTCCCTGAACATAGCCCTAGACTCGTATTCCTGGAACACAGCCCCGAAAGTCACTCTTCCTGAACACAGCCCCAGAGTAACTCTCCCTGAACACGGCCCTGAAGTCACTCTCTCTGAACACAGCCCCAGAATCACTCTCCCTGAACATAACCCCAGACTAGTATTCCCGGAACACAGCCCCTTAAAGTCACTCTTTCTGAACACAGCCACAGTGTCACTTTGCCTGAACACATCAGCAAAGTCACTCTCCCTGAACACAGCCCCAGCGTCTCTCTCCCTGAACACGGCCCCGAAAGTCACTCTCCCTGAATACAGCCTCAATAGTCTCTCCCCCTGAACACAGCCCGACTCACTCTCCCTGAACACAGCCCCAAAAGTCACTCTCCCTGAACACAGCCCTGAGTCGCTCTCCCTGAACAGAGCCCCAGAGTCACTCTCCCTGAACACATCCGCAGTCACTCTCCCTGAACACAGCCCCGAAAGTCACTCTCCGTGAACACAGCCCCGAAAGTCACTCTCCGTGAACACAGCCCCGGAAGTCACTCTCCCTGAACACAGCCCCGGAAGTCACTCTCCCTGAACACAGCCCCGGAAGTCACTCTCCCTGAACACAGCCCCGGAAGTCACTCTCCCAGAACGCAGAGTTGTTATCATTATTGGATGGACGCGCCTCGGGTTTGTTCAGAGTTGTATACATAACTGGCTGTGCGCACTCGAGGTTTTTTTTCGGTTGGGTATTGAACTGGGTGGTTGCACTTGAAAGTTCGTATATTTTTGTGCGTTAGCTGGATGAATACACGTGAGGTTTGTTCAGAGTTGAGTACACTATGCATGTTTCTTTTTGTTTTATTTGTTTGTGTTTGTCTGTGTTTCCTTATGTGCCCTGTACCGGGAAGATTGCATGGAATTTTGCTGTTCAGAACTTAAATGAATTAGTTTTAGTTGTTCTCAAAACGGAGTGACCGAGGGCGAAAAATGAAGCAAAATTTAGAAAGAGAGGGGGTTAGTTACCGCCAAGGACATAGACAAACAAAATTTGTCCTGTACTTTCTTTGTCCATGTCCTTGGCGGCAACTAACCCCCTCTCTTTCTAAATTTTAGCTTTAGTTATGTCGGAGATTCGGTGCAACTGGAACTTGTCTGTGAATGAAATTGCGTTGTATTTCACTGTACTGTATACCGCACTGTATTGTACTACATTGCATCGTGGTGTTCTGTCTCTGTGTTATTCGTTCGGCATGAAATTCTCACCACAGATAAATGGACTCCCACCACACTTGCGTTCATCCGCCCCCTCAGCCCCAATACACCCACCACCCCCCCCCCTCATCCGCGCCCCCTCTGCGCCCACCCACATCACGCCCTGCATCCATGCTACCTCTGCCCCACTACGTCCATCAATGTTACGCCTCTCATCCACCCCTCTACGTCCATCCATATCACGCCTTTTATCCGCCCCCCCCCTCCTCCGTGCCCCAATACGCCCACTATGTCACACCCTTCATCCGCGTCCCCTGTGCCCCAATACGCCCACTATGTCACACCCTTCATCCGCGTCCCCTGTGCACCAATACGCCCACTATGTCACACCCTTCATCCGCGTCCCCTGTGCCCCAATACGCCCACTATGTCACACCCTTCATCCGCGTCCCCTGTGCCCCAATACGTCCACTATGTCACACCCTTCATCCGCGTCCCCTGTGCCCCAATACGTCCACTATGTCACACCCTTCATCCGCGTCCCCTGTGCCCCAATACGTCCACTATGTCACACCCTTCATCCGCGTCCCCTGTGCCCCAATACGTCCACTATGTCACACCCTTCATCCGCGTCCCCTGTGCCCCAATACGTCCACCTTTGTCATGCACGCCATCATTGCAGTATCTGCCTCAATACGCCCACCCACGTCACGTCCTTCATCCGCTCCTTCTGCCCCAATACGCCCACCTACGACACGCCCTTCATCTGCCCCTTCTGTCCCAATACGCCCACCTACGACACGTCCTTCATCCGCTCCTTCTGTCCCAATACGCCCACCTACGACACGCCCTTCATCCGCCCCTTCTGCCCCAATACGCCCACCTACGACACGCCCTTCATCCGCCCCTTCTGTCCCAATACGCCCACCTACGACACGCCCTTCATCCGCCCCTTCTGTCCCAATACGCCCACCTACGACACGCCCTTCATCCGCCCCTTCTGTCCCAATACGCCCACCTACGACACGCCCTTCATCCGCCCCTTCTGTCCCAATACGCCCACCTACGACACGCCCTTCATCCGCCCCTTCTGTCCCAATACGCCCACCTACGACACGCCCTTCATCCGCCCCTTCTATCCCAATACGCCCACCTACGACACGCCCTTCATCCGCCCCCTTCGCCAATACGCCAACCCACGTCATGCCCTTCGTCTGCCCCCTCTGCCCTACCAACATCACGCCCATCATCAGCGCCCCCTCTTCCCATGTATTTCCACCCGTGTCAAACGCTGCATAGACACTTCCCATATTCCCACACGTCAGGCCCTGAAATCTTCACTTTCTGTTCCCCATATCCATGTCATGTCCCATACCCTCACTCATGTCACGCACTTAAGTCCGTGCATCCTGTACACCCATCCATGTCACGCCTGCGTTCTTCCCTATCCTACCCCCTTCTAAGTGGTGCTCTAAAATCCGCGCACCCCCGAACTCAGCCAGCACATTCTCCAGGGCGAGCCAATTGTGCCATCTCCCTGCTGAGATGTTCCTGCGCAGACGGGAGGCAGAAACCAACTTCACCATACCAGCACCGGACAACTCTGGCGCCATTAACAGCAGCCTAACCCTGGAAGAAGTGAAGATGGCAATCATCAGCCTAGATTCGGCCAGCAAAGCCGCAGGAGAAGATCCCATCTCCTATCACATGATTAAACGGTTCCCAGAGCCCATGGTGCGAGTACTACACTCCTTCTACCAAGTCTGCTGGGACTCTGGAAACATCCCGAAGGCCTGGAAGACAGCCATTGTTGTAGCCATCCCCAAGAATGGCAAACCAGCCCACCTTCCCTCCAGCTACCGACCTATCGCCTTAACGCCCCACCTCCGTAAAATCTACGAGAGGGTCCTGAAGAACAGAGTGGAACACCATCTGGAGAGACACAATATCCTACCTCTATGCCAGGCTGGCTTCAGAAAAGGACGCAAGTGTATGGAGCACGCTGTCCAACGCCTTGAAGGTGCCAAACGCTGGACCCTGTCAAACAAACCCAGAACAACCGTCGCTACCTTCTTTGATATCAAGAAGGCCTTCGACACAGCCTGACATTCCAAACTTCTGGACAAGATCGGCGCCCTCGGCATTTCAGGCCTGATGTACCAGTTCATTTCAACCTTCCTGGACTCCAGAGAAATGGTGGTGAAAGTGGGACCCTCCATATCCCGGATGCATACCCTAGACATGGGCGTGCCACAGGGCAGTGTGATAGCACCCACCCTCTTCAGTATCATGCTGCTGATATCAAAAAGTCCCTCAGACCAAGACCAAATCAGCCAGCGCTTTCCCTATACGCGGACGATTTGGCCATCTGGTCGAACATGATGGAGACACATAGCCAAATGAGACAGTACCAAAAGGATACTGACAACATCCAGTTCTACATGAAAGACAACGGCTTCAAACTGTCGGCTGAGAAGACAGTCCTAATGGCCTTCACAAAATGCAGGAGGAACCTGGATAACTACCACATAAGAGTAACTGACCAGCTCATATTTCCCAGCAAGGAAGCCAAGTTCCTGGGCATGACCATCACTCCCAACTTCACCTTGGAGAAGCACATCAGGGAGCTCACCACCAAAGCCACTTGAGCAGTGGGACTCATAAAATCCCTAAAGCAAGAACCCTGGGCTACACCAGAGAGCCTGATCCACCTGACAGGAGCCCTGGTGTGATCAAGACTGACCTCTGGCCATGAAGCGTTCTTCACTGCACCAAAGACCTCATGGCAAAAACTCGAACGAGTGAAACTGGCAGCACTCAAACATGCCTTTGGCGTCAGCCGACTCGCCATCAACGACCTTGTTTACCAGGAAAGCAAGATGGCTTCCCCTCAAGGACGAATGTCGCCGTAGAAGTGCGAAGCCCGTGTCTCAGCGGTTGGCACCACTGTGAAAGCCACCCTCCAGGGCAACCCAAGCACACGGTACGCCGCCTTCAGGCACATCCTCAAAGAAAGGTAGGCAGGCCTCCACATGACGTGGAACCAACTCCTACACATCCCCTACCACCATGGGAACTGAAGAAACCACAAATCATCCATCAATATGGAGGGACCACGCCCAAGACAGACAACCCACTCTACTTGTCAACACTGGCAAAGGGAAAAATCGGAGTAGAATACGACCATCACCTAAAAATCTACACTGACGGCTCAGTGCTAGAACACGGCGAGGCAGGATGCGCTCTGGTTATCCCAGAACTCAAAACCACCAAGCAGTACCGACTTACCCAAAGGATCAGCATATTTACTGCCGAACTCTACGCCATTTTATAGGCCTGCACTACCATCAACGACATGCCATGACCTCCCCAGGCCGTGGTCATCCTAACGGACTCCAAGTCCTCATTGCAAAGCTTGTCGACAGGGAGGATGAAGAATCGACAGGAGCTCCAAGCCGAAATCCTGTTCCTGGCTCACTAAATTATCTTAAAGGAACAGACCTTACCCTGATGTGGCTGACCTCCCATACAGGAATCAAGGGCAATGACATGGCGGACAGGGCCGCCAAAATCGCCACAAGAACTGGCCACCAAGTCAACCTACGACTATCTCTGGCCGAGGTTACCAGCAAAGCCCGACAAGCCGCCTACGACATCAGGAACGACGCTCTGAAGGCCCGTTGTGCCGAGCGAGGATGGGTGTTCATCCCGATGCAAAGAAAAACTCCACGACTCCGACTTCCCCGAGGACTCCAGCAAATCCTCCGACGGATCAGGACAGGATGCCACAGATGTGTCCTCCTGGGCCTGACCTGCCGATGCGGGTCGGAGGCCTCTCTCCAACACGCACTGAGTGACTGCACCGCCCTCCCCATCGCCATGACCACCATCCGAGACTACAGACGAACACACCAACTACAGCTGCATGAATTTCTACTGCCGCACCCAACCCTCGGGACACAACCCATGAGGATGCTCGCCAACGCCCTGATGTCCTCTGGACTCGACGAATGGTTCTAACCCACCCCAGAAGAAGACGAAATAAACATCAACAACTACAACGAAAGGAGACAACTTTAACGACTACCACCGTCGAATAACAAGAATGACCAACCGCACCACGAAAATCTCTTATATCCAATGACAAGACTACCGTGAATGAAAGACATGTCCCTAAAAGCTTCGCTATGAGGACGTAAAACTCAACCATTCACGCGCCCCCTACCCCCATCCATATGAGGCCCCAAAATCTGCACTGCCTGTATTCCCACCCATGTTACACCCTGCATTCACGCCCACCCCCCTCCCCCACTGTTATCCCACCCATGTCATGCCATGTATTTGCACTTCCCCTCCCACCGTCTCCACGCCCGTGGCCCTCCCCGCATCCACGTTCCATCACCAATGTCATACCCTGTATCGGCGTCTTCCATGCCCGCCACTACGTCGTACACTGTATCCGCGACGCCCTTACTCCCCCCATCCATTTTACACTTTGCATTCACAACTTCGAACCCAAGGCATACCCTGCATATTCGTCTCCCGTACCCCCACACGTCGTACCCTGCATTCGCCACCACCAGCCTCCCACATATGTTCATGTATGTCGTGCCCTGCATACGTGCCTCTCCCTCCCTTCCCCATCCATTTCACATCATGCATCAATGCTCCCCTGCCCTCCATACAACCACCCATGTCACGCCCTGCATACATGCTCCGTCCAACTCATTACGTCCACCAACGTACATACACTTTCCTCCCCCTCCCCCTTCCTAACGCCCGTGCATTTCACGCGCCCCCCACCCCACCCCCTCCCATTCACCTTGCAATGTGTCATGCCCTGCATTTACTCCCTCCCTTCTCTCCCAGCATCTGCGCGCCCTCTGCAACAGCACCCCTCTGCTACAGTACACCCACCATGTCACGCCCTTCATGCGTGTCCCCTTTGCTCCATTAAGACACCCACGTCATGCCCTTCATTCGCGCTCCGTCTGCGCTAATAACTCCACCATGCCACGCCCTTCATTCGAGCCCCCTCTGCCAAATACACCCACCATATCACTCCCTTCATCCACGCCCCCTCTGTCCCAAGAAGACACGCACTTCACGCCCTTCATCTGCTCCCCCCCCCCCCCCCCCTGCACTGCACCAACATACCCACCATGTCATTCCCGTTATCTGCGCCCCCTCTGCCCCGGTACCACTGCCATGTACCGCCCTTCATCCGCCCCCATAAAACACCGTACATCACATCCTTCATCCGCCCCCTCTGCCCCCGTACATCACATCCTTCATCCGCCCCCATAAAACACCCTACATCACATCCTTCATCCGCCCCCATAAAACACCCTACATCACATCCTTCATCCGCCCCCATAAAACACCGTACATCACATCCTTCACCCGCCCCCTCTGCCCCCGTACATCACATCCTTCATCCGCCCCAATAAAACACCGTACATCACATCCTTCATCCGTGTCCCTCTGCCCCAATAAAACACCTACATCACATCCTTCATCCGTGTCCCTCTGCCCCAATAAAACACCTACATCACATCCTTCATCCGCCCCCTCTGACCCAATATAACACCCAACATCACATCCTTCATCCGCCCCCTCTGCCACAATAAAACACCTACATCACATCCTTCATCCGTGTCCCTCTGCCCCAATAAAACACCTACATCACATCCTTCATCCGTGTCCCTCTGTCCCAATAAAACACCTACATCACATCCTTCACCCGCCCCCTCTGCCCTAATACGATATCCACGCCATGCCCTTCATCGACCGAATGAACGGACGGATGACTGAACGACCAACTGACCAAATCAATGATTGAACAGCCGATTGACCGACTGAATGACTGATCGGCCGATTGACGGGCTGAACGAACGAATGACTGAACGACCGACTGAAGGGATAAATTGAGTGAACGTCCGCCTGACCGACTGAACGAATCAATGACCGAACGATCGACTGACCAACTGAACGAATTAATGACAGAACGAGCAACCGACTGACCGACAGAACGAATGAATGAGTGAGCGACCGACTGTCCAACTGAATGAATGATTTACTGAACGAGCGACCGACTGAATGAATGAACAAATAAATGACTAAATGACCAACGGACCGACTGAACGAATGAATAATGGAACGGCCGACTGTCCGACCGAACGAATGAATGATTACACGAACGACTGACTGACGGAAAGGATAAATGAGTGAAGGACCGACTGAACGAATGAATGACTGAACGATCGACCAACTGAATGAGACAACTGACTGGCTGAATGAATAAATGAGTGGGCGACCGACTAATTAAACGAATGGATGATTGAACGGCCGACTAAACGATTGACAGACTGAACAAGCGACCAACTGACCGAATGAACGAATAAAAGATTAAATGACCAGCGGACCGACTGAACGAATGAATAATGGAACTGCCGACTGTCCAACTGAAGAATGAATGACTGAACGATCGACTGGCTGACTGAACAAATGACTGACTGAACGATCGACTGACTGACTGACCCCGAATGAATGACTGAACGACCGACCGACCGACTAAATGGATGAATGACTGAACGCACAACTGACCGACGGAACGAATGAATGACTGAACGAGCGACCGACGGATCGACTGAACGACTAAATGACTGAACGACCAAGTGATCGAATGAATGAGTAAACGACTGACTGACCGACTGAACGACAAAACGAGCGACCGACTGACCAAATGACTGACTGAACGCGCAACTGACCGACTGAACGAATGACTGACCGACTGAAAAGAATGAATGACTGATCGAGCGACCGAATGAATGACTGAACGACCAACGGACCAACTGAACGATTGAATAATGGGACGTTCGGCTGACCGACTGAACGAATGATTGACTGCACAAGCGACTGACCGACTGAATAACTGAACGACCGACTGATCGACTGAAAGAATGAATGACCGAACGGCCGACTGACCAACTGAAAGAATGAATGACCGAACGGCCGACTGACCGACTGAAAGAATGAATGACCGAACGGCCGACTGAAAGGATGAACGATTGACCGACTGAACGAATGAATGACTGAACGAGCGACCAACGGATCGACTGAACGACTAAATGACTTAACGACCAAGTGATCGAATGAATGAAGAGACGACTGACTGACCGAATGAACGACAGAACGAGCGACCGACCGACCAAATGACTGACTGAACGACCACCTGATCGACTGAACGATTGACTGACTGAACGCGCAACTGACCGACTGAACGAATGACTGATCGACTGAAAAGAATGAATGACTGATCGAGCGACCGAATGAACGAATGAATGACTGAACGACCAACGGACCGACTGAACGATTGAATAATGGAACGTTCGACCGACCGACTTAACGAATGAATGACTGCACGAGCGACTGACCGACTAAAAGAATAAATGATCGAAGGCTGACAGACCGACTGAAAGGATGAACGACTGAACGACTGACGGAACGACCGACTGATCGACTGAAAGGATGAACGACTGAACGAGCGACCGATTGAACGAATGAACGCACAACTGACCGACTGAACGAATGAATGATTGAACGACCGATTGATCGACTGAAACGAATGAATGACTGAACGAGCGACCGACTAAACGAATGAATGACTGAACGACCAACGGACCGACTGAACGAATGAACGACCGACCGACCAACTGAAGGAATAAATGATTGAACGGCCAACTGATCGACTGAACGAACGACAGGCTGAACGCGTGACTAACCGATTGAACGAATGGGATGGCTAAACGAGTGACGGACCGAACGAAAAGAATGAATGACTGAACGAGCGGCCGACCGAACAAATTTACGAACGAATGACTGAACGGCCAACCGATCGACTGAACGTATGAACGACTGAACAAGCGAGCAATCGACCGACCGAACAAACGCACGAAAAAACAATAAAAAAAGCAAAAAAAAAAGCAAACCAAACCAAAAACAAAGCAAAACAAAACAACGAACAATCAAACGAATGTACAAAAGAAAGGAAGAAAGGAAGGAAGAAAAAAAAGCCAAAGTTAGAAATAGTGTTAAAAAAAGAAAAAGAAAAACATAAACAAATGTAAACGAAACTCGTCTAAAAACATCGGTGGTTATGGGCATGGGGTGAAGGGGAGGGAAAAGAAAGAAAAAAAAAACTGTTGTTGCAACTCTATGTGCCATTAATTTCATTGATAAACGTTTCAAGTGCTGATTTAAAATAACAAAAACTTAAAATTTCCTTCGGTAATACTTTAATTAGCACGTCACGGGCGCACCCTCTGCAAAACATTGCCTAGAGATAAAGTGAATAAAGAAATACAGAAATAAATACGGTAATCAAATAAACAGTCAATTACTTACTAAGTAACTACCAAACTAGAAACAGAAATTAATAGGCAAATAAAGAAACGAATGATCTCTCTCTCTCTCTCTCTCTCTCTCTCTCTCTCTCTCTCTTCTACGTACCTATATCTATCCATCTATCTATCGATCTATATCTATCCATCTATCTATCCATCAAAACAAAGCTTGAATGCATTTCATTACATAAGCGAAGCCATCTAATCTACTTATCTATCCAAATGAACAATTCAATTTCAATTTAGATACATTTCTGTCATTATTTTCCCTGAATCGTGCAAGTTTTTTCCCCTTAAAAATGTTTTCTTCTGATGAATAACCTCTCCCCCCCCCCCCCCCCCACACACACACACGAACGCACACATACAGACTCGCGTACGCGGGAACGCACGCACGCGCTTTCACACACACACACACGAACGCACACATACTGACGCGCGTGCGCGGGAACGCACGCACGCGCTTTCACAACACACACACCCCACACGCACGCACACGCACGGCACACACACACACACACACACGCACGCACGCACGCACAAAATCTTACTCGCACACACAAAATCTTACCAACTGTTTTCATGATAAGTTATATTAGAAACTGGGATGTAGGAAAGTCTTCGATGCTAACTTGAATGATAGGACAGTGTGGTGTGTGTGTGTGTGTGTGTGTGTGTGTGTGTGCGCGCGCGCGGTGTGTGTGTGTCTTCGTTGCTGATAGACCGATGGTGCGAGTGTGTGTGTGCGTGCGTTCGTGCGTGCACGTGCGCGCGCACACGCACGCGTGCGCACTCGCGCGCGCGTGTGCGTGTGCGTGCGTGCGCGTGCATGTGTACGCACGCATTACGCGTGCGCACTCGCGCGCGCATGTGTGTGTGCGCGAGTGCGCGCGCGCGCGTGTGTGTGTGTGTATGTGTGTGTGTGCGAGTGCGTGTGTGCGTGCGTGCATGAGCGCCCACGCGCGCGTGTATGTATGTTTGCACGCAAGCGCGTGCATGCGTGCGTGCACGTGTATTTGTGTTTGCGGTCGCGCGTGCATAGGAGTGCGCGCGCGCGCGCGCGTGTGTGTAAACACAGGTCTTATACTTTAAAGTGATATTCCATTTAATTTTTAGATGTGTATCTACCATTACTGTTAATGCTATCTTTTCAGTATCACACACACACACACGCGTATAGGTGTGTCCATGTGCGCCTGCTTTTGTACGCACGTGCACCTGCATGTGTGTGTGTGTGTGTGTGTGTGTGTGTGTGTGTGTGTGTGTGTGTGTGTGTGTGGTGTGGTGCGTGCTGCGTGCGTGCGTGCGTGCGTGCACGTGCGCGCGCACAAGCACGCGTGCGCACTCGCGCGTGTGTGTGTGTGTGTGCGTGCGTGCGCGTGTATGTGTACGAACGCATTACGCGTGCGCACTCGCATGTGTGTGTGGTGTGTGTGTGTGGTGCGTGCGCGCGCGCGCGCGCGGCGCGTGTGTGTGAGTGCGTGGTGTGTGTGTGTGTGTGTGTGTGTGTGTGTGTGTGTGGTCGAGTGAGTGCGTGTGTGCGTGCGTGCATGAGCGCCCACGCGCGCGTGTATGTATGTTTGCGCGCAAGCGCGTGCACGTGTATTTGTGTTTGCGGTCGCGCGTGTATAGGAGTGCGCGCGCGCGCGCGCGGTGTGTAAACACAGGTCTTATACTTTAAAGTGATATTCCATTTAATTTTTAGATGTGTATCTACCATTACTGTTAATGCTATCTTTTCAGTATCACACACACACACACACACGTATAGGTGTGTACATGTGCATTTGTGCGCCTGCTTTTGTACGCACGTGCACCTGCATGTGTGTTGTGTGTGTGTGTGTGTGTGTGTGTGTGTGTGTGTGTGTGTGTGTGTGTGTGCGCGCGCGCGCGCACCAGTGTGTGTTTGCGCCTGCGCGCTAAAGTATATAAATGGTTTTTACATATGTGTTGAAAATACCTTTTCATCGTCTGTTTTTTACTCTCTTTCTCTCTCTCCCCTCTCTTTCTCAGAGAGAGAGAGAGAGCGAGAAAGAGAGAAAGAAAGAGAGAGAGAGAGAGAGAGAGAGAGAGAGAGAGAGAGAGAGAGAGAGAGAGAGAGAGAGAGAGTTACAAGAAACGTGCAATCGGACAGCATAACAAATAACCGGCTAATCTAAATATTGAAAGGTTGAAAAGATTAAACTGATCCCAAAATAATTTAACATTAGAAACAGGGAAAATACATTGACTTCCGGAGGTAGAAATGTTTTCACTGAAGCACATTTTATCAGTATATGCTCAATTGTCAGTTCTGCAGAGCTGACACACTTAATGTCTTTACAGTACTTTACAGTACTAAAGCATTTAACAAAAGTGTGCACGTCAAGGTACAAATTGATCTACTTGCACATGGAGCATTCAATAATGAAAAATACTTTGTCCCAGAAGAGAAAAAAAAACAAAAAACGTTGTATCATTTCATTTTCTATTGTGTTACACATTTCTACTGAAGATAAACTGCAAGGCAGTTCAATGGCATTCAAAGTGTTTCTCGCCCCATCTTTTGCGAGATGGTCAACATATTCCTTGTGGCAAACTCCACAATGGGATGGTACCCAACAAGTCAACATGGACCCTTTCAATTGAATGCAATGAATTAAATATTTTATTTCAAAGATAACGCTATTTTTGTAATTAAATGATGAAACAAGAAGTTATTCTTGTAATCAAATGATGAAGCAAGAAATTTAGATTTAGAAAAAGAGGGAGGGAGGGAGGGAGATGATCATGATGATAAGGATTAGTGTGTGGTGTGTTGGTGTGTGTGTGTGTGTGTGTGAGAGAGAGTGAGCGAGTGTGTTCTGTATGTGTGCATATTTGTGTATTGGTGTGTGTGTGTGTGTGCTTATTAATATATATATATATATATATATATATATATATATATTAATATACACGTATGTGTGTGTGTGTGTGTGTGTGTGTGTGTGAGGGGGAGGAATTGTTCTTACTGTTATGTGTATGTATGTGCGCGCGCTGCGCGTGCAAGTAAATGTTGTATTTGATGGTCTTGTTCTTGTTCTTGATCCCAAGTCATCTTCTGAACATTCACGCACACAGCCACTACACACACACACACACACACAAATACGCGCGCGCGCGTGCGCGCATGCACACACACACACGCGCGCACACACACACACACACACACACAAACGTGTGCGCGTACGTTCGCTCGTCCTACCCACACACATACACACATGCGTGCATGTGCACGTCCACACCCACACACGTGCGCACATACACATGAACGCATAAATGCACACACACACGCACATGCGTATACAGCCACATGCAAAGACACACACATACACACAGATATGTACACATATATATGCAGATACTGTGCTCACACAAACCCAGAAATAAAACGCACACACACCACACACACACACAGCACTCACACTTCTGCACAAGCACATACACACACACATGTAGGCACACACATACGCGCGCGCGCGCACTCACACACACACACACATGCGCACACACATACACACACAAATGTGCACAAACGCATGCGCGCGCACGCACACACACACACACACACACACACACACACACACACACAACCACAGGCCCATGCCCACACATCATACACACACGTGTACATTCACTACACACACGCATAAAAAAAAATGGTAGGTAGGCACTCAAGGTCTGACCAGCGCGTTGGACTGATGCGTAGGTAAGACCTCCGCCGAGTCGTAGCCACGAGACCCTCTTCTTCGATTTCTCATCTTAGTTGGTAATTTATTTATCCATCAGCTTCAAATCATGCGTAGTGTGGTCTCAAAACTTAACGGATGTGGTGTAGTGTATATGGACTAGTCCGCACGCAGTGACGTCTCCTTGATAAAACTGAACTGAAACTGATGATGAAGATGATAATGATGATGGTGGTGGTGGGGTGGTAGTGGTGGTGGTGATGATAATGATGTTGAGGAGGAGGAAGGGGAGGAGGGGGAGGAGGAGCAGGAGGAGACGGAGGAGGAGGAGGAGGAGAAGAAGGATGAACAAGACTGGAGAGGAAGACACCTCGAGAATGATAAACGAGATGGCATGAGCTGATCCTGAGAGGGATGAATGATAAGACAGGAACGGATGTGCGAAATGTAAAACTGGTGAACGGTAGACTGGAGAAAAAGAGAAGAACGTGGTAATGAACAATGACGATGGAGACGAGACGACGACAACGACTGGAGAAGAATCAATGGTGGACCGAAGGGGAAGAAGAGAACGCCAGAACGATAAATGAATGATGGGTTTGTGACAAGAACAAAAGGTCTTGAGATTCATGAGTGATGCAGAGAACTTCAGAATGATGAATGATTCACGGCAGTGGAAATATGGTGAAAATGAATGATGGACGAGAGAAGAGCATGCTATTGGTGAGTGTTGGTTGGGATGACAATAGGAGTGTGGACACTTTGAGAAAGACCTGGATGACAGCGACACACACACACACACACACACACACACACACACACACACACACACACACACACACTTTATATCCGTGAAAGACTGACCAACAAGTCAGCACCACGCAGGAAAAAGACGTTAACTGTCTTATACAGAGAGAAAACATCATAAGATAGAGGAACTTTGCTTTCAGCTCTACAACAAACAGAGCAAAAGAAATCCAAGTAGGTAACAGTTAGTGTTTATCAAATGGAATGACTTTCCAACACTCTGTCCAAGAAGTCGTCGTAGCAGTGAAGTCGCTAAAACATGGTTAGGCTGCAAGATTTGAAGGTGGCGGAAAGGCAGTAACTGATATATTAATCTAACTGCCATCTGCAATAAAAAAAATCTGCACACTAGCGAGTGTCCAACGCCAAAGAGACTCGAACACTAATCGTCACACTTCCAAAGACAGGAAATCCTCAACACTACGATAACAACCGCAACACGTTTTATCAGGAATGTAAGCAACGTAATTTTCAAAATTATTCTGAAGAGATAGCAGTTGCAGACAGACATCGCTGTATCTGAAAAGCTGTAGTATCATCGAACAGATCGTTAACCCTGCAACACCAGAAGGAAATCTATCATGTCTTCACAGACTTCAAAAAGGCGTTTGACAGTCTGTCCAGATGTGCCGTTATGAAGAAATTTGATATCGGGACAAAGTTAATCAACAGCAGCCAGCAAGAACATGCCAAAGTGACCAGTGCGGCACTCACAAAGCGCGGGACTGGAAAGTGGTCCCCCACAGTCAGGATTCGTCAGGGCCCCTTTTCTCTCTCCAGTACTTTTATACATAGTCCTCGGATACATCATCATCGATCCAGTTGAATTTCATGTCAACACAATCAGCTCTGCAAGAACTGTCACGACCCTTCACTTTGCAGGTAACTTCGATGGCCTGACAGGCACTGAACAAGAACTCACTGAGCGTGTTAAAACACTGGATGAAACACCTACGAGACACAGTATGGATATCAACACCGAGGAGACCAAGCTAATGGCCCGCCACATCATCACTTTCAGTATTAATACAACCATGGATAGAAGCTAGGAACTGTTGAACGCGACATGGACCTGGAGGAAAGAACCCAACCACAGAAATGAGGCGTCACTGCAAGATACCATACACCAGATACCCTGACCATATCACCATTGAACAAGTACGCCATACCATCAAACAGCACATCGGCCCCTACACAGATTTGCTGACACCAGCAAAGCAAAGAGATTAAGCTGCCATTGTCATGAAGATACAACAGCATCACTAAAATAATCATCCAGGAAACTGCTGAAGGAGCGAGACCAAGGAAAAGACAGATAACATCCCAGAATAGACTTGGAAACCATCTACAGGGCCCAAGGCCTCGGAACACAACCGAGGAATTGAAGGAATCTGGTGAACAGTTCTTCAGTGCGATGCCCCAGTGACTTCACACGGACCTATGAAAAAGAAGCTGGAGATTACCGACACCAAGACAACATTTTTTGTTATTGTGAGCTTTTAATGATAAATACTACAATCCTTTTATGACATAATAACAAGATTCGCACAATGCGTCAAAACAACACAAATACATTTCATTTGAAAAGTGACATATGCATAGTCTTCCCGCCTCTTTCGTCAACATCACTCCATTCCCATCTTTTCTCCTGTCCTATTGCTCCTCCACAAACCCATCAATGCACATAACTGCGCTAAAAATGCCGACTCATGCCCCCTCCTCCCCCTGGCGCGCGCGCGCACACACACACACACACACTAGTGTGCGCGCACGCGCCCGCGCGTCCAAACACACACACACACACATTAAACAACGCGCGTTGATAAACACAAACACGCACGCACGCGCACACACATAAACATAAACGCAAGCACGCGCTCACGCTCGCGCACGCACGCATATACATGTACAACTATGCGCGCGCGCACGCACTAATATATACCTATACAATCACGCGCATGCGCAAACAAAACCACCTACACACACACACCACGCACGCGCGCGCGCGCGCACACACACACACACACCGCAAGCGTGCGTGCCAGCACACAAATGCATATACACCCATGCGCGCGCGCACGCACACATGTACAATTTCAAACATGCGCGGACACAAAACGTATGTATTGCACAGACAGACAGACAGACACACACACACACACAGACACATAAACAGACCGACACAGACAGACAGACAGACAGACAGACAGACAACACACACACACAACACACACACCACACGTGCGTGTACTCATTGAAGGCCTGTACGGAGTGTTAAGCAGCTCACAGGCACACCACCGCTTGCTCTTGACTCGAGTCTTGCTGCATGATTTTGAATTGACTGGACTTCGTGAAGTAAAAAAAAACAATATTGACAACCTTTTACTTCGAGTTTATCATCTTATGTGAATCAAGCTTTTTTTTTAAGCCGCCTGATGTACTCGGAGGCTTTTTAAAACGATCGTCTGGCATTTTGTAAACGACAAATAGAATACCAACAATACTTTTACACGAAACGAAAGACGTGTAGTGTTCTTTAAATTCCTTCTATATTTTAGAAGAATTTGGTCTTTGATGATCAAATATAGTCTTCTCTTATCTCTCATCAAACAGGAGTGAGGCACGACGACATCAACAAGACAATGTTTCCTAATTTAATGCAATAGAAAGGGAGTTTATAACTGTTCTTAATTTCCTTTATTTTTTTTTCCCACACATACACATTTTTTGGATTCAGATATTTCAGAATGACGAAAATTAGAAAATAGTAAATTGTGGTTTTAGCAACAACTTTTTTGCCATGATGGCTATGATGCTGGCATGACTGACTGACTAGAACGAGAAGATGGTGAATGATCGACGGGACTAGAACATGATAAATATGAACGGACTGAGAACAGAGCATGACAATAACCAAACAGGGACAACTGGGGAAGGAAAAGGGGTGAATAACGGACGGTAGAAAAACTAAAGAACGGTGAAAGACAGGAGAAAAGGAGAAGGCGAGAATGATGAAAGAGAGATGGGAGAAGAACGTGAACATTATGAAAAACTAACGGGAGGCTAACGTGTGAGTGACGAAGGGCCGTTCGGAGAAGGCACGAAACAGAGGATGGCGCATATCGCCCCGATTGGAAGAAAGCAGGCAAACGTGAAAATGATAACAGAATGGACGAAAAGTGAACACGAGATGACTAATGATCGAGATGATTAAAGAATCAGAATCATGAATGAAGGGTTGGTTGAAAAGAGAAAGTGATATCCATGAACGGGAAGTGAAAAGAATGTGAGAATGAGAAATGATGTATCAAAGGTGACGGACAGAACTGGAGATGGGAACATAACGTGAGAACGATGGAGGAGGGAGAAGGAAAAGAAAAGAGAGGAGCGTGGGACCAATGGATTAAATGAACACTAGACAGCCTTAGAATGGTGCAGCGATGGGTAAAATCAAATGAAGGAAACGAGGGAATGATGAGTGTTTGCAAACTGAGAAAAAGAAGGTGAGAATGATGAATGGGAAACTGGATGAAGGAAGGAGGTGAGAGGGAAGAACGTGGGAATCATGGAGTACTGGAAAATCGGACATCGTCAGAGAAAACGAAAGAAAAACGAATGCTAGGCTCCATCATGAAAGAGGAACGAGAGAATGACGAATGACAGACGAAATTAGAGAACAGGAAGCGGGAATGGTGAAGGACGAACTTGATGAGGAGGATGACGTGAAAAGGATGAATGGACAGAAGAACAGGCGAAAATGACGACTGTTGGACTTGGGGGAAAGTTCTAAAGGATGAATGTCGGACAGGAAACACGTAAAGAGTAAAGCATTTTGGAGAGGAGGGAAATGTGAGATTGATAAATGCTGGACAGGGAAAGACTGAAATATTTGACCCGGGGAAATGTGAGAATGCTGAATGCTTGATTGGGACAAAAGGTGAAAATAATAGATGTTGGATGGAGGAAATGCTGGAAATGATGACTACTGCACTGGGAGAAAACGTGAGAATGACCAATGTTGGACTGGGTGAAAAGATGAGGACAATAAATGTTGAACTGGGGAAAATGTGAAAACAAGGAATGCTAGAGTAGGGGGAAAAAGCGAGTGCTGAATGTTGGACTGTGGGGAAATGAAGTTGGAGGGGAGGGGGGGGGGGGTGGTGGGGCAGACGCGAGAATGGTGAATGCTGGACAGGAGACTGTGAGAATGATGCATGCTGGACTGGATGGGAAGAGAAGAACACAGAGAGATGAATAATAGATGGAAGGGTGGTGCGATATCAATGAACGAAAGACGGATGAGGAAAAGCGAAGGAATGAAGAGCGTGAGAATGATGATCTTGATGAAAACAGGACAGCAACAGAGTAGTGGTGGGCACAAGCAGCACAGAATGAGACGAAATGAGAGGACGGAAACACGTTAATAATAAATGGTTGACACGATAAGGCGAACAGAAAATAAAAATGCTAAGTGTAGGACAAGGGCAGAACACGACAACAGTAAATGAAGGACGAGATGAGAAGATGAGAACATGAGAATGATGAGCGAGATACGGAACGGTCACTGGGGACGGGAGAAGGATAAATGATGGACGAATGATGAGCGAGATACGGAACGGTCACTGGGGACGGGAGAAGGATAAATGATGGACGAATGATGAGCGAGATACGGAACGGTCACTGGGGACGGGAGAAGGATAAATGATGGACGAATGATGAGCGAGATACGGAACGGTCACTGGGGACGGGAGAAGGATAAATGATGGACGAATGATGAGCGAGATACGGAACGGTCACTGGGGACGGGAGAAGGATAAATGATGGACGAATGATGCGTGAGATACGGAACGGTCACTGGGGACGGGAGAAGGATAAATGATGGACGAGTGATGAGTGAGATACGGAACGGTCACTGGGGACGGGAGAAGGATAAATGATGGACGAATGATGAGTGAGATACGGAACGGTCACTGGGGACGGAAGAAGGATAAATGATGGACGAATGATGAGCGAGATACGGAACGGTCACTGGGGACGGGAGAAGGATAAATGATGGACGAGTGAAGAAAAAAAGATCGAAGATCAATGGATGTGAGGAGAAGACAGCGTGGAACTGGCAAACGATGCTCTGGAGGAGGAAAGGAGATTTAGAACATGAATGATGGATGGGAGAAGAATACAAGAATGATCAATGCTGGGCGGAATAGGAAGGGGAGAACTGGATGGAGTTAAATATAGTTCGTCCATCCTACTATCCGATACCGCCGAAAGAAAAATAAAGGGCTTACAATGGACATGACTAATGTAAGTTCGCAGCAGCAGTGCAAAAGAATACGTCAGCAGTGTATACAAGGAACCGTTTGTAGAAGAGAAGAATGAAGGGGGGGGGGGGGGGGGAGAGAGAGAGAGACTGCAGAACTTCAAAGGTTGGAAGCGCAGTGTGAAAAGACCAAATATGACATCAGCGAATAGAGAATATGGACAAACAATGTACAATCAGGAGTAGGGGCGGTAACGCTGGGCCAAAGAATGAAAGGAGGGAGGGGAGAAACTGAAGTGCCCAATGTTCAAACCCAATAAATATTAAAGGAAGACAACTGCAGTGGAAAAGCGCGAAACTGCCATTGGACAGAGATGGACACTGGCGGCGGTGTGTCCCATCACTTCAGCATGTCCACAACAGGTTAAAACGATTCAATGAAGTTCTCTGGATGTCATCAGGGAGTGAACTTGAACAGTAGTATGTGGACTTTAAATTACAATATCCTGGTCTGAATGAATGCAAGCGAGACGCACAGGAGAGTAAGTAAAAAGTATTGAGATGAGCATCAGAAAATCCCATGCAGGTGGAAAAATGGGGCAAAAGTGAAATACGCATACGAGTTCTAAGCGGTATCTATCTAAATTAATACATTTTGAGTGGATCAGACGTAAACCATATTAACGCCATAAGCATTTATATATATATATATAAAAAAGTCACCAGACCGAAAGTCGAAACACGCACAGATCAAAATAATTTAAAAGGCCAAGGTTTCTTTAATCAATGCCCATACTCACCCCATGAAATAGCAAGCTCAATATAAAGCACCCAGGCCGTTGTTAGACGAGTTCACATACGCCCGGGGCTTTACGTATTGATGTTGTGATGGTACCGGCGTAGTGTTGCATACACCCTCTGCCACCCGTCTCTTCCTCTCCACCCCCCCCCCCCCCCCCCCTAACCGGCCTTCTCGTTGCAGTTATCTCGTCTTCCCTACCACCTTGGTGAGTGTGGACGCTCAACTTGAATATGACCTCACACCGAACCTGGCTCGGGTGTCACTTCTCTGCACAGGGTTTAGACTGAATCAGCTTTGATAATAGTTTGACGGATGCGCAAGAAATCTCAGCAATGAAATTTTGAGATACTACCAGATGTATCACCACAAAACAAATTCGCAGCAATGAAAAACTGTTGAATACTAAGAACGGTATCGCTAGCGAAATATTTCAGGGAACGGAAATGAAGTGACATTAAGCTACGTCTTGGTTACACTCCAAAAGAGTGAACAGCACAGAGCCTGGAGAACTCAGAAACCAAGGCTAACTCAACCAGGTGAAGAAACTCGGTCAATGAAAAAGAAGAAAAAAAAACTCACGGTGTTGACCACTTCCAGAAAAGAAACGGTAAGTCAGGAAGCACTTGCATGCCAGCCTGTCTGTTGACAGGGGGCCAAAAAACGGAAGTTGACCCTTATGCAAGAATGTCACCCAAGAAGTGAACATGGCACGTGGAACGTAGAATGGAGGAAACGGTCAGGACACTGTGTGTGTGTGTGTGTGTGTGTGTGTGTGTGTGTGTGTGTGTGTGTGTGTGTGTGCGCGCGTACGTGTGGGCGTGCATGCCTGTACGTGCGTGCATGTGTGAGTGTGTGTGCGTGCGTGTGTACGTGTGTGTGTGTGTGTGTGCGTGCGCGAGAGAGAGAGAGAGAGAGAGAGAGAGAGAGAGAGAGAGAGAGAGAGAGAATGCGTGCGTGCGTGCGTGCGTGTACGTGCTCGCAAGTGTGTGTCATAGATTTCATTTTCAGAGGAAAGTGTTTCAAACGTTAAACAGCTTCAGACATCGGATGGCTGGATTCAAACGAAGGAAGGTTATGTCATACTGTGCTTGTCCAGATATGTGGTTGAAAAAAAAATCTTGGCATACAGGCTCCGAAGTCACCAAGCGAAGAATGTTAGTGCTTTGAGGAGAAATGAGTTACTCACATCTGAATGTATTACCAGAAACAAAACTGACGTGGCAGTGTCGGAGATGGGCACGAACAATGTCTGTGTCAGTACAGCTCGAGCAGACCACAGAGAGCATTTCCAGGGAGGTCGCGCACACCGAAACACAAACCAAACCAAACAAACAAGCAAAACACGACTAAACAAACAAAACCAAGAATCCAGTCTCATCGAAAGAAAACTCAGAATTACACACGGTTTAGTTACGCTTACTTGTAGCATCAATTCCCATGCTTCAGTCCTTCACTCGAATAAAACTAAGCCACGTTAAGTGCACTACCCACGCAGATCATTTTGCTCAGGTTTTTCTTCAGAAACCGATAAAAACCATTTTGAAAAATTTCAAATGCAACAAAGATACATCAAATTGCCTAATTAGTGAACAGCACCGCAGAATAGACAGCAAGTGCCTATTCCGATGGTCAAATTCTCACTACCTAGTCACCAGATCACAAGGAAAAACTTACACCTTACAAAGTTTATGAAAAAAAAGAAAATGCTATCCAGTTCTACAGGAAGATGAGCAGACCACAAATACAGAAAAGCGGTTGGTAAGAGTACAGAGAAAAAAATTAAACCCAAATTTAAAAAGAAAGTGATGTCAAAGACAGTGACAACTGCAGAAACTACCAGCATTGGATTTCTAGAACACAAGGGCACAGTTTATATTCAAAGATCATCACCTCCCCTCTCTCCTCTGCATTTCTATGTAGCGAAGTAAAACGTATGCAGAGTGTTTACAACAAAGATTAAAGAATGGGCCACAGAGGCAGAAAGAAAACGACGGTGAAGAAACGGAGACAAAGAAGTCAAAAAAGCGAAAGAACAACAACATTACGAGCACAGCATGGCAAGAATACTTGAACACAGTTTATACTCAAAGACCCCTATCTCACCCACTCCTCCTTTTAGCATGGAATTTCCACTGTACAGAGGGGGTTCTATACTCAAGCACCTGTACAGAGGGGGTTCTATACTCAAAGACCCCTATCTCCACCCCACTCCTCCTTTTAGCATGGAATTTCTACTGTACAGAGGGGGTTCTATACTCAAAGACCCCTATCTCCACCCCACTCCTTCTTTTAGCATGGAATTTCTACTGTACAGAGGGGGTTCTAGGTGAGAGATGTGTTGCAGATTGGCTCACAGGGTGACTAAAATGATCGAGGTAAAAAAACCTAAGCACATTAATGGGACGGTCAAGCAGGCTTAGAAAAAATACAGAAAATCCTTACAGAAAAATCGTGTTCACACGGTGGCAACATTGGAACGTTGTTGCAGGATACTCGGAGAATGTAAGCTATTGCACGAATGAGTTCCGTGGACTTAAAAATGTCCTTTCCTCTAGGGTGTTGTGAACTTCCGATTCACTCACAGAAAGAAAGGAAGTGGGATGCAAAAGTAAACAAAGAGCCATGAAGGTACTTAGGAGAGGGGGGGGGGGGGGGCAGATGCAGGACATGCGGTTGTGATATCAATTTGACGGACATAATGCAACAACGATCAAGAAGTTTTGGCTGTGCAACCTGCATAATACACACTTTTACACCTTGAAAGAAACTGTCGAATCAAATTACTTCCCATCCCACCCAACACCCTACCCCACCCCAACCTCCCCCCTCCTCTATCCTCAATAAATGCGAAAAATGATTTGTCGCCGATACCGACCTTTCCTCAAGCAGCGGACAAGGACTACAGCCGAAAGGGAATATAAAACAAGAGTTTTGGCTGCTTGTACATAAACAGTTCAAGGTGTTCAAACTTATAAGAACATCTGAAGCAGGGGACGGGGGAAGGGGTTGTGGGGTGAAGGGGGAGAGATTAAGAGGAAGTTGCTCTATAGCTAATTTATCAGTAATATACGGACTAAGTGAAATGGAAAGAGGGACGGGAAGAAAGCTAGGGGAGAACAGAAATGTTTTTTTCAGGATTCAGCGTCGCAAATACAGACGGCATCTTTATTATACAATGCACTGTCCCTAATCATTCAGTGTAATGTTACACGAGTCTGTGACTTTATATTGCGTTATGCAATTCCTAATGATTCACCACAAAACAACCTGCAGTTTATCCTAAGGTATGCGACCTTCAGGTATCCACCACTGTGAAAAGACGTTGGCTTACAGCTTTAATCCCACTGAATGTAGTCAAAACTGATCCACCTACGTACACATATGCCTACAGCTTTATCTTGGTATTTAAATCACAAATAATTCAGCGTTGCAATACACAGGCCTGTAGCTATTCCACTGTATGCAGTCCTTTGCGATTTACCACAGTCCTTACTAATTAATCGTTGCAATACACGGGCCTGTAGCTATTCCACTGTATGCAGTCCTTTGCGATTTACCACAGTCCTTACAATATCTAATAAAATCACGAGTGGTTTAACCAGCCCCACCCTCTCCTCCTCTCTCGACAAGATTCATAATAAAATCATACCGAAGTGGTTTGAAACCAGCCCCCACCCTCTCCTCCCTCTCTCGACAAGATTCATAATAAAAATCATACCGAAGTGGTTTGAAAACCAGCCCCCACCCTCTCCTCCCTCTCTCGACAAGATTCATAATAAAAATCATACCAAGTGGTTTGAAAACCAGCCCCCACCCTCTCCTCCCTCTCTCGACAAGATTCATAATAAAAATCATACCCAAGTGGTTTGAAAACCAGCCCCACCCTCTCCTCCTCTCTCGACAAGATTCATAATAAAATATCAGTGGTTTGACCTCGAGAGTGGTTTGAAAAAGATCTCCCCTCTGAAATGTTAGAAGAAAACCGAGTGGTTTGAGAAATGTGTGTGTTTCGTGTGTGTCTGATGTGTATACCAGTGGTTGTAAGCACTACTAAATGTGTAGAGCACCGAGGAGAAATTGTGTTGTGTGTGTGTGTGTGTGTCGTGTTGTGTGTCCTGTCTGTGTATACACTTACGTACATGCACTCACATAATCTATTCAGACCCACCAGACTTTCTCCCGAGTTGTTCTCCGATCACCCTCACACCCTCATCCTCCCTTTGAGACAGATTCCAACAAAACAACCCCCCTTGACAGACGACCCCCGAACCCCAGCACCATATGGATCGCCCCACCAGCCCATCAACGACGGTTCGCCGACCCGCCCTCTCCAGGCTCTTTGGCCTCCCCCTTCCTCTCGGGACCAACACAGGGTGCCAGCTCTCCAAGGTTCTAGAAGTCTGTGACCCGACCTGAGCTTTGATGGTTATCTGACCCACATGCGTGCTTCCAGCAGTTACATGCTGGTTTTTCTATGTTATTAGACGGAAACTTAGCCTTGTCCACTTAGCCTTGTCCATGTAACATGGCATTCACGAGTCATTAGGCGTATTTAATACCATCTGACTGCGCCATAGGCCGTGTTTGCCATGGAGTTTTCTTTTTCTTTCTTAATCGAGGATTACATTAACTTTTTATCCATGTAACAGGGCATTCACGAGTCATTAGGCGTATTTGATACCATCTGACTGCGCCAGTGGCCCTGCTAGCTGTGTAGTCCACCCCATCCCCCTTTTATCAGATGATGATATCAACTTTCCTTTACTCCACCTAACAGGGCATTTACGAGTCATTAGGCGTATTTAATACCACCTGACTGCGCAACTGGCCGCGTTAGCTGTGAAGGTTTTTTTTTTCCTCTTAATTTGATGATATTAACTTCTCATCATGTGATAGGGCATTCACGAGTCATTAGGCGTATTTAATACCACCTGACTGCGCAACTGGCCGCGTTAGCTGTGAAGGTTTTTTTTTTCCTCTTAATTTGATGATATTAACTTCTCATCATGTGATAGGGCATTCACGAGTCATTAGGCGTATTTAATACCACCTGACTGCGCAACTGGCCGCGTTAGCTGTGAAGGTTTTTTTTTTCCTCTTAATTTGATGATATTAACTTCTCATCATGTGATAGGGCATTCACGAGTCATTAGGCGTATTTAATACCACCTGACTGCGCAACTGGCCGCGTTAGCTGTGAAGGTTTTTTTTTTTTTCCTCTTAATTTGATGATGACATTAACTTATCATGTGATAGGGCATTCACGAGTCATTAGGCGTATTTAGTACCATCTGACTGCGCCAGTGGCCCTGCTAGCTGCTTTTTCTTAATCCCTGAATTAAATGATAACTTTAATCATTTTTAAGTCCACGTAACAGGGCATTCACGAGTCATTAGGCGTATTTAATACCATCTGACTGCGCCAGTGGCCCTGCTAGCTGTGGAGTTTTTCTCCCTTTATTTGATGATCACATTACCCCTTTTTGTACGAGTCCACGCAACAGGGCATTCACGAGTCATTAGGCGTATTTAATACCATCTGACTGCGCCAGTGGCCCTGCTAGCTGTGGAGTTTTTCTCCCTTTATTTGATGATCACATTACCCCTTTTTGTACGAGTCCACGCAACAGGGCATTCACGAGTCATTAGGCGTATTTAATACCATCTGACTGCGCCAGTGGCCCTGCTAGCTGTGGAGTTTTTCTCCCTTTATTTGATGATCACATTACCCCTTTTTGTACGAGTCCACGCAACAGGGCATTCACGAGTCATTAGGCGTATTTAATACCATCTGACTGCGCCAGTGGCCCTGCTAGCTGTGGAGTTTTTCTCCCTTTATTTGATGATCACATTACCCCTTTTTGTACGAGTCCACGCAACAGGGCATTCACGAGTCATTAGGCGTATTTAATACCATCTGACTGCGCCAGTGGCCCTGCTAGCTGTGGAGTTTTTCTCCCTTTATTTGATGATCACATTACCCCTTTTTGTACGAGTCCACGCAACAGGGCATTCACGAGTCATTAGGCGTATTTAATACCATCTGACTGCGCCAGTGGCCCTGCTAGCTGTGGAGTTTTTCTCCCTTTATTTGATGATCACATTACCCCTTTTTGTACGAGTCCACGCAACAGGGCATTCACGAGTCATTAGGCGTATTTAATACCATCTGACTGCGCCAGTGGCCCTGCTAGCTGTGGAGTTTTTCTCCCTTTATTTGATGATCACATTACCCCTTTTTGTACGAGTCCACGCAACAGGGCATTCACGAGTCATTAGGCGTATTTAATACCATCTGACTGCGCCAGTGGCCCTGCTAGCTGTGGAATTTTTCTCCCTTTATTTGATGATCACATTACCCCTTTTTGTACGAGTCCACGCAACAGGGCATTCACGAGTCATTAGGCGTATTTAATGCCATCTGATTGCGCCATTGGCCTTGGCTAGCTGCGAAGGTACCCCCTCCTACCTTGATTCCATGATTATGTTACAACTTTTTTTAGTCCACTAACTGAGCATTCACGAGTCATTAGGCGTATTTAATACCATCTGACTGCGCCATTGGCCCGGTTAAAGTGGAAGCCCCTCAACCCCATCACTGCCCATTATTGGACGATAACATTAACTTTCTTAGTCCACATAACAGGGCATTCACGAGTCTTTAGGCGTGTTTAATACCATCTGACTACGTCATTAGCCCTGGTAACTGTGGAGATTTGTTTGCTTTGTTGTTTAGCACGTAAGACCTGCAACATTCTTTGGTGGGCAGATGGTCACTTATGTCTAGAACCAAGGAGACGGCACCCTCTGTTGACCCCAGTTTAAAGTCGAAAGAGGGGGGACATTTATGAGGGAGGGTGCCTGGAACCACCGCTTGATGGCCCTGGGGGTGATCCCGTGCCTGAGGGTCCGGGCGGACGTCTGTCGGTGGAGGGTTGATTGCTGGAACTTGTCTCAAAGGGCAGGAAGTCGGGTTTGAAGACGAATCGTGAAAACAAATCAGGAAAAAGCCATGACAGGGCTGAAATAGAATCTGTCTGTCTGTCTCTTCACCCCCTCCCTCCCGCCCCCCTCCTCTGTCTGTCTGTCTCTCTCTTCACCCCCCTCCCACCCTCCTCCGTCTGTCTGTTTCTCTCTCTCTTCGCCCCCTCCCTCCCACCCCCCTCCGTCTGTCAGTCTCTCTCTTCACCCCCCTCCCTCCCACCCCCCTCTGTCTGCTCTCTCTCTTCACCCCCCTCCCACCCTCCTCCGTCTGTCTGTCAGTCTCTCTCTTCACCCCCCTCCCACCCTCCTCCGTCTGTCAGTCTCTCTCTTCACCCCCCTCCCACCCTCCTCCGTCTGTCTGTCAGTCTCTCTCTTCACCCCCTTCCACCCCCCTCTGTCTGTCTGCTCTCTCTCTTCACCCCCTTCCCACCCTCCTCCGTCTGTCAGTCTCTCTCTTCACCCCCCTCCCACCCTCCTCCGTCTGTCTGTCAGTCTCTCTCTTCACCCCCCTACCACCCTCCTCCGTCTGTCTGTCTCTGTCTCTCTTCACCCCCTCCCACCCTCCTCTGTCTGTCTCTCTATCTCTCTTCACCCCCCTCCGTCTGTGTCTGTCTCTCTCTTCACCCCCCCTCGCACCACCCCCCGTCTGTCTGTCTGTCTGTCTTTCACTCTACGTCTGTCGCTCTCTGGCTGGCTCAGTCAGTCATTG
>CM065720.1:80363171-80365671 GCA_033310375.1 Conus canariensis | reverse complement strand
ATGCTGACACACAGAGAGGACATGTTGCTGGTGCCTGGTATGACAAAATATTTTTACACATAATGCCAGGCGTTCAGCCGTTATCCTACACTTTACGGTGAAAGTAACATAAGGCCAGGTACGCAGCGGAGATTCAACACCTTACAGAAAAAATAATAATGCCAGGCGTGGACCGGGTATCCCACACCTTGTAGAGAAAATAATAGTGCCAGGTGTGAATAGGGTATCCCACACCTTCAGAGAGAAAGCAACAGTGCCAGGTGTTGACCGGGTAGCCTACACCTTGTGGCGAAAGTAACATGATGCTACGTGCGCACGGATACCCTACACATTACGGATTAAGTAACACGTTGCAAGGAGTGCACGGATATCCTACATCTTACGGCGGAAGTGTCATGGATGCCAGCTTACACACTACTGGAAAAAGAAACACGGTGCTAGGTGTGTACGGATAGTCTACATATTACGCAGAAAGTAACATGGTGCCAAATGTGAACGGATATCCTCCCCCTAAAGTAACATGGTGCCAGATATGAACGGAAATCCTACATCGAAAACATGGTGCCAGATATGAACGGATATCCTACACTGAAAATAACGTGGTGCCAGATACGTTTGGATATCCTGCACCAAAAATTACATGGCGCCAGATAAAAATGAATATCCTACACCGAAAATTATATGGCGCCAGATGTAAGCGGATAGCCATAAAAACCAAGGAAAGGTGTCAAATGGCATGAGAAGGAAAATGACAGATGAAGACATGGTGAGAAAACGAACGATGGGAACATGGTCAGCAAGACGATGAGGACAATGTGAGAAAGGCCAGTGATGACATTTTCAAAAATAAAAAAAAAAACGAAGGTCGGAAAGGAAAGGATGAAGAATGGGGAAGATTTCACTTCGTACCCCTCTGCTGTCTACAGTAGAGTTTCGTGGCGTCAAAGATCCATGGAGCATATACAGATGCGGTAAATACTGACACTGTTCTTAAATGCTACGGGAGCGCACAGCACCATGAAAATTCGATACAACAGATTTAAATGCAACACAGGAAGAAACTCTCGTAGAGACGAAGATGGTACAGAACGAAATATTTTCAACAAACATTTCTCTTTTCTCTTCCCGATTTAATTCCATTTTTCTGCCTTGGAGACAGTAAGTCAGACAAAGGGGAAGGGGAGGAAATCTTGCCAAAAGGGATGTCACAGTTTGCGAGCCTTTTCGTTCATTACATGTGCCTGCTCATAAATGAAGCGCATTAGCGCGCGCGCGCGCGCGGCCCGTGTGTATGTGTGGTGTGTGTTGTGTGTGTTTCCTTTTCGCCGGTAAGGATAATATAAACTGTGCAAAGTCGCAACAAGAGAAACTACCGACAGATTTCATATTACTTAAAGGGTGAATGAACGTGTATACATGTGACCGATTATTAAACTGCTCGACTGACCGACTCTTTACTGATTTTTCTTTTTATAAAGCGTTTTGTTATCTACAAATTGTCTTTTTATATTTGATTGATGAATGGTTTTCCGTAACACAAGGAAAGAATCGATTACTAATCGTGTACTGAAATCGGCAAGGTAAATCCCAAGGAATCGCTGTCCACAAGCATATATGTGCGTACATACCCCCCCCCCCCCACACACACACAATACACACACACGAGCGCGCGCACACACACACACGAACATGCGCGCGCGCACCACACACACACACACAATACATAACACACAACACACACAACAGGACACAAAGCACCGTAGTACAACACAGCAAACACACGCATACAAAAATACCCCCCCCCACCCACCCCCCACCACAGCGCACACACACACACACACACACACACATCTACGTCTGTTCGGTATCACTAATGTCGACAGACGTTAAATTGAATAAATGACAACGTCAAAAACACCCCCCTCTACACACACACGCACATGCACACGCGCGCGCACACAACACACACACCCACACACGCTCGCATGAGCGCGCCACTCATCAAGCACCACAAACACGCGCGCGCGCACGCACACACACACATACACGCGCGCGCATCCCTCCGCGTGCACACATTCACATACACACACGCTTCCATGGGTGGTCCCCCAAACCACGCGCTTGCGCGCCGTGCGTGCGCACACACACACACACACACACAAACTACAAACACACAAATGCGCGAGCGCGTGTGCATCTTAGTCAATGCTGATAGACATTAAACTGAAGAATAACGAGAACTACTGAACAACAGAGCGCGCGCGCGCACACACACACACACACACACACAGAGAATAATCTTGAATTGTATACGACATTCTGGGGCAGCAACCAAAATGGGCACTGGATGTGCATGCATATCCCTACTTGTGAAATGAAGTAAATTATTTGCACCCACATGGGGGGCAGGTCAGGTCAAAGTGAGCAGGTGAGGGTGTCTTACGTCCGTTTGCATCGAGCAGAACCGAAAACACCCGAAAAAGTGCGTGCAAATAGCCCC
>CM065720.1:80358171-80360671 GCA_033310375.1 Conus canariensis | reverse complement strand
CTACTGAACTGAATTTCTTAATTTCTGCAAATCACTGAGAGAGAGAGAGAGAGAGAGAGAGAGAGAGAGAGAGAGAGAGAGAGAGAGAGAGAGAGAGAGAGAGAGAGAGAGTTCTTTTAGCTGGAAACATGCGAACACGCGCCGTTAAAACGCAGCAAATGCATTTCCGTTTCCAAAACAGGTTCCAACCAAAACGTTTAAGATCTGCCCCACAAGTTTACATTGCCATTTTACCACACTGGTGCCAAAAGAACCAGGAAGCGTGTAGTGCCATTAGAGCGCTGCAGAAGCAATTCTGTTAGAAACAAAACGAAAAGTCCTTCAGTTTCAAACAAAGCTGTGTTGCCACAGATAAACGTCCTCCTCCAAGCTTCCCACATGGCTATTTTAACACAACGCTGTCAATGGAATCAGGCTGTAGGAAGCGCCATTTGAACGCTGATGACGCAATCGTGTTAGAAATAAAAGAAAAAAAGGTGTCTATAAAGAATTTACACAAGCAAGCAAACCTGAAATTCGAACATTTAGCAGAGACCTATAGAGCAATTACCGAATCAGTAGAAGTATGTTAGTGAGTGACTGAGAGAAAACTGATTCCATAGTCAACCCTGATGATCACGCAGTTACTATCAACACCTGCAAAAATCAGTAAAGAACAAAAATCTCTAATGCACAATGACAAATAATCCATTCAAAAATAGGTCGGGGCGGGCGCTGACGATGCATGCTAATCAAGTTCACGGCTTTTCTTTTTAAGTGAAAAAAAGTGATCATGTGCATTGCTCACAAACCACGGATGTTTAAGTTCACAGTAGTTTGCTGTCAGTTCTCCAGTGCTGTCAGAAATCTAACACAGGCAGACTCGAATTCGGAACTTTTTTTTAACAACAGAGAAGTTTATATTTAACTACCGTGTGTGTGTGTGTGTGTGTGTATGTGTGAGGAGAGAGGGGGAGCAATAGAGTGAAGGGTGAGAGGGTCCAGCCTATTATTTATCACCCATTGTCATTTATTTTAAACAAAACGTGGGTCTTCTATTATATAATGTTCCCACTCCTTTCTTTTTGTGCACAAAAATTACAACACGCACGCACGCACTCACGAAGACACGCACGCATGCATCTCCCCCCCCCCCCCCCCCCCGCACGACACACCACACACACACACACACACACACACACACACACCCACCGATTCTTCGAATCTCTCTCTCTCTCTCTCTCTCTCTCTCTCTCTGTGACCACCATCTCTCAACTGTGCCCTTACCAACATCAAGTGCACCGTATGGAAACAAAACACACATCACCATGGCACAGTATAACACGGACTGTGAGCCAGTAACTCTCCTCCGCCCCCCCCCCCCCCCCCCCCCCATCCAAATTAGAATTCCATAATGACATTAATGTAGACAAACAAAGCGTCGATGAAGATCATGTTGAACATCTTCATGGAGCAGTGTGTGAACGCAGTCCATTGCGACTGAAAAACAGACTTCAACACGACATGAAACTGGAAGTTTTGCTGCAGATGTAAACCTGTCTATGATCGATAATAGGTGTAATTGTAAAGATTCCTCTGATTTCAATAAGTCACCGACAACCCATTTAGACAATATTACTGCAGAAGACATCATGACATGTTTGGAAGAAACAACCAGGAAAATGGATGGCCGTTGAGTGCCTTGAAGAAAGAATTGAACGGCAGCGTGACACGCATTACAGGGGTCGAAAACCGACATCTTAACGGTCCATCGTGTCTGCTGTACTGTCGCATCGCAAATGTTCGTAAACGTTTTGAGAATCTGACTGTTACTAATGTTCGATGTTGATAACTGAATTCTATGTTTTTCCGTGATCAGGATTCCTCCTCACGACGAAGTTTTCTGTTATGTGCGGATTATGTTTGTTTCTAAATTTTGTTTATGTACAGTTCCTACCCCCTCCATCTCTCATCCTTGTGAATGGGCATTGTAAAGCTTATCACTATATATCATTCATTCATTCATTCGATCATTCAATCATTCATTGATTCATTGATTCATTCATTCTCTCTCTCTCTCTCTCTCTCTCTCTCTCTCTCTCTCTCTCTCTCTCTCTCTCTCTCTCTCTCTCCCCAAGCATATTCATAAAGTTAAAGCGCACGCACACATATAGGCCTATACATCCGCGTGAGCGTGCGCGCGCGCTCCGCACGCGCACGACACACACTCAGTGTAGAAAGGTTGCGTATTTTATACCACCTGTTGAAGTAACTCATTCCACTTCATGCACAAACGACAACTCTGAAGGATATGGAGAAAGATACTGAGCAAATGTTTCTTTAATTATAACAATTATAAACATATAAAAAATAACAAGAATGACATTTCATAAACCCCCCCCCCCCCCCCCACACACACACACACACACACACACACACACACACACACACACAACACACACACACACACAAGATTATCGGATGTTAGCGGGTGGTTTAAACCATCAACACCGTAGACTGG
>CM065720.1:80350671-80355671 GCA_033310375.1 Conus canariensis | reverse complement strand
ATAGCAATCAGTTGAAAAATAATTCCTGCCCCCTCCTCTCTCTCTCTCTCTCTCTCTCTCTCTCTCTCTCTCTCTCCTCTCTCTCTCTCTCTCTCTCTCTCTCTCTCGATATCACTCGTATGAGCAGCTGTTTCAAATATGTGCTTCCTCTTGTCTTAACATAGCTTTAGACATGTGTGAGTTTTATCTGGATGTTGGATAGGGGAAACATTACTTTATCAGTGTTTTCCATCAACGCTTAGTTCATAACAGGTGTGCAAGAACTGTGCGTTGCTGAATCTCAAATCAAGCTTCAAAGAAACACACTGTCGTGACTATAACATGAAACCGTATTTGTTGCTCAGAATTGACAAATATTGTAAGGATACAACAACAAAGTTTAAATTGAGTCTATCTGATTTGGCTATTTATACCGTTATAGATATGAATGACTTCTCCCCTTTACAACAACAAAGTTTAAATTGAGTCTGTCTGATTTGGCTATTTTACCGTTATAGATATGAATGACTTCTCCCCTTTACAACAACAAAGTTTAAATTGAGTCTGTCTGATTTGGCTATTTTACCGTTATAGATATGAATGACTTCTCCCCTTTACAACAACAAAGTTTAAATTGAGTCTGTCTGATTTGGCTATTTTACCGTTATAGATATGAATGACTTCTCCCCTTTACAACAACAAAGTTTAAATTGAGTCTGTCTGATTTGGCTATTTTACCGTTATAGATATGAATGACTTCTCTCCTTGATTATCTGTCCTTTTGCAAACTATCCAGTAAAGATGAATAAATGCACTTTGTCTTCAGCTGTGAAGCACTCTCTACTACGAGAGAAGCTTTCATCCATATTAAGTACTGTGAAGGACCTTCTGTGTTTAAATGGTGCTCGATGTTTTCTTCCACTGACATTATGTTGTTCGAAAGTGTTCTTTGTATTTGTATAAGGCCTTTAAATGTAGAGGAATAGCAGTAATTTAGTCATGTTTGGTTGTGATTCCTGCTAATGTATTTCTAGTATTTCATATTATAATTATTGTATGTTGTTCACATGTCCTTCATTACGGACCACAGACTATAATAGATAAATGATTCGTATCTGTCTCTCTCTCTGTCGTTATCAATGTCTCACTGCCCCCCCCCCTCTCTCTCTCTCTCTCTCTCTCTCTCTCTCTCTCTCCTTGCCTCTCTCTCTCTCTCTGTCTTTTCCTCTCTCTGTCTCTGTGTCTCTGTCTGTCTCTGTCTCTGTCTGTCAATCTGTCTGTCTTTGTGTTCGTCTATCCGTCTACTCGTCTCACTGTTGTGTCTGTTTTTCACGGTCTGTCGTCTTGACTATCTATCTGTCTCTCTCCTTCTTTCTAACTCTCTCTCTCTCTCTCTGTCTCTCTGTCTCTGTCTGTATGTGTGTCTGTGTGTCTGTCTATCTGTCTATCTCTCGCGCTCTCTGTCTGTCTGTCTGTTTGTCTGTCTCTAACACAGACACAGACACAGGCACAGACAGACAGACAGACACACACACATGCACGCACACATACACAAACGCACACATGCATGCACGCACACACACATTCACACACACTCACACACACACACACACAAACGCGCGCCGCGCGCGCGCGCGCACGCACGCACGCACGCACGCACGCACGCACGCACGCACGCACGCACGCACGCACGCACGACGCACACACACACACACACACACACACAACTCCCTTCCTCACCCGTACACTACCACTTTTCGTCCTTTTCCTCTGTTCAACTGTGCTTCTGGGTCTTAGTACTGCCGGAGTTAGGTTAGAGCGCTTGATACATGAGCAGTTCCAACATGACACTCGGAGTGAGCCGTGCAATCTCTACATGAGAACAGATTCAACAGTGTGATACAAAGCCTTGTAGCGCGTCCAAGACCCACGTGTCCCCCCCCCCACTCCCCCACCCCGCCCTCTCCCCCCGTCTTCTTGCCAGTTCACACACACACACACACACACACACACACACACACACACACACACACACACACACACACATATATAATATATATATATATATAATTTAATAGTTTAAATATATAAATAAATAAAATAATATATATATATATATATATATATATACCAGTTTAAAATAGGATTTTAAAATGGAAAAATAAAACCTACAAAAATTGTTCTCGAGCCAAATGCTCTCCTCAGGTGTACACTCGGCATATATCAATATATACATGCTCACACACACACACACACACACACACACACACACACACACACACACACACACACACACACACACACACACACACACACGCACGCACGCACGCACGCAAGCACGCACGCGCACTCGCGCGCGCGCGCGCGTACAAGTACACGCATACGCACAAGCACGTGCTCACACGCACGCACGCACGCACACATACACACACCTCTCTCTCTCTCTCTTCTCTCTCTCTCTCTCTCCTCTCCCTCTCTGTCTTTCTCTCTGTCTGTCTGTCTGTCTGTCTGTCTCTCTCTGTCTCTCTCTGTCTCTCTCTGTCTCTCTCTCTCTCTCTCTCTCTCTCTCTCTCTCTTCTCCTACTCCGCCACATATCCCCATCCCCGCTTCACCTCACTGTCCAACGTCCTCCCTTTAAAAAAGAAAATAAAAAGAAGGAAAAAAGGGCAACATCAAGAGAGGATCTGTTTGTTCAGGAGGGAGGTAGAAAAAGGGGCATGGGTTGTGGACTCCAGGAGTGATGCTTGATAAGATATTATGGTGATTGCGCGTCTCCATGACGATTTCAATTACAGTCTTTGCTTGGAGGGACATGCCAGTGAATAGACTTTCACATTGAAAAATGGTAGGGCTGAGACTGGGATGAATGGGGGAAGACGGTGAGGATGGGGCAAAGGGGGGGGGGGAGGGGGGGGGAGTTCTCTCCCTACCAGCCGTCCGGGCTCCGATTCCACCCGTAGGCAAGTGTTTCTCAGAGTTCTACATTACGTAACTGTATAATCCATGGTCTTCTTCTTTCTTTGAGTGTCCACCTTCATCGAGTTGAAGATTCTGACACTTTTGTGTGTATGACCGTTTTTTTTTTTATCCCGCCATTAAGGCAGCCATACTCCAACTTCGGGGAAGGTGGATGCTATGTGTAACGTGTCATCCATACCAACGGTCAAACTGGCGTTATCTTCCGAAAGTTGATGATGGGATTTTACGTGTGTGCAAGATGTTGTGCGTGCGTTGACACACGGAACCTCGGTTTACAGTCTCATTCGAAGGACTGTATGGGGAATGGAGTCAGAACCAACGTTAACTCCGAGGGAAAAATCCCCCTGTACCGAAATTCGAACCCGTAACCTCAGGATCACGAGTCCGGCGCTCTACCAACTGAGCTATTCCGCCCCCCCCCCCCCCCCCCCCCCCAGTCAAACGTCACGTGTCCGCTTCGGGCACATATTTTTGCTGTCATAATATGCAACATACAGATACAGACCACTGTTGTTAAGAGTGAGGATGAAGTGCTGATGATGGACGATTATTGGCTAGAACAAAGATGAAGAGGAGAGATACACAGTGCCTTGCCTCATTTTCCTACTATTTGCCTTTGTGGGAGTCCCGATCACTCGAGCTGGTAACCCGCCACTTGCAGACGAGAGACTAATTCAGTTGACTGGTCTGCCCTCTGAGGGGTGTGTGTGTGTGTGTGTGTGTGTGTGTGTGTGTGTGTGTGTGTGTGTGTGTGTGTGTGTGTGTGTGTGTGCGTGTGTGTGTGTATGTGTGTGTGTGTGTGTGTGTGTGTGTGTGAGTGTGTGAACTGGCAAGAGGACGGGGGGGGGGGGGGGGGGGGGGGGTGGGGGGTGAGAGGGCGGGGGGTGAGAGGGGGAGGGGGTATGCACGTGGGTCTTGGGCTCGCTACAGGGCTTTGCATCACAGTGTTGAATCTGTTCTCATGCAGAGATTGCACGGCTCTCTCCCAGTGTCATGTCT
The DNA here is from genome assembly GCA_033310375.1 of Conus canariensis. Lineage (NCBI taxonomy): Eukaryota > Metazoa > Mollusca > Gastropoda > Neogastropoda > Conidae > Conus > Conus canariensis. The sequence continues at coordinate 80,351,713 of CM065720.1, read as the reverse complement.
GGAATTGCTCATGCCAGCTTCTTACTGTCCGCTGTTAACGAGGTCGGTCTACAGCCTGCATGTACTTATGTCCGCCCTTGAACCACCGTGTGTGTGTGTGTGTGTGTGTGTGTGTGTGTGTGTGTGTGTGTGTGTGTGTGTGTGTGTGTGTGTGTGTGTGTGCGTGCGTGCGTGCGTGCGTGCGTGCGTGCGTGCGTGCATGTGTGTGTGTGTGTGTGTGTGTGTGTGTGTGTGTGTATGTGTGTGTGGTGTGTGTGTGTGTGTGTGTGTGTGTGTGTGTGTGTGTGTGTGTGTGTGTATGTGTGTGTGTGTGTGTGCTTCTTTCAAACCTGAAAACTTGATACAATTAGCTATGAAATGTTGTAAACGAAGAGCCAGCCTCTGAACAGAAGGCAGACACAGAGCCACTCAGACCAACAGGAATTGGTAAATGCTCTCAATGTCCGCCATGGATTCCAGCCAGCGAAAGGAGAACATGCTGATGCTGCCTTCTATACAGTGGCTTGAGGGCTGCATGAATTTGCCCCACGCGCTATATTGTGTTTGGAGTGGGCCATAGTGATTTTAATTGTCTTCTTTCTGTATAAGCTATTAGATTATGTTTCCAGCCACGTGTCTGCCGCTGTGTTTGTGTGTCTCTCAGCAAGTTTACACTAATAGTATACTCCTGAGCCAGTTTTGGCCACCCTTGGAACACAGACGGAAAATGGCCATGAGATTAAAATTAAGTGCACAGATCTGGAACAAACGCCCGATTCAGAATCCGTTCAACAAGATTGTACACTACAAATTGTACACTGAGCATGAAAGTAACAATTGCAAACTGACAATGGTCAGTAAATGAATTTCTCTCCCCCCCCCCCTCCCCGTCCCCGGTCTTTTGAAACTTTCTAGCGATATAGACTTTGGCATGTATTTTTCGTATCCTATTCGAAAAATGCGCACGAGAAGTGACTTTTTCCGTTAGCTTTCACTTAGTTATTTCCTTTAGGTGGAAAAAAAAGTTCTCACTCCTGAACTGACTCAAAAAGCTGATGAAGAA
>CM065720.1:80345671-80348171 GCA_033310375.1 Conus canariensis | reverse complement strand
CACACACACACACACACACACACACACACACACACACACCACAGCGGTATCGACAAGACAAAAAGTATCCGGCATGTTTCTGCATTCCCAGCCCCTCATTTGGGGAATTCCCCTTTGACTGGCTTGGCAAGGAACACATTACTCTACAACAGTCAGCAACACATTCCGCCACAGGTCTTCGTTCTAGATGGACCCTTCGTCCCCCCCCCCCCCCCCCCATGGACGAGGCTGCAAAATAGCACATTACTCCAAACTTAATAAAGAGAAAGTTGGTCAATTCACTGCCAGACGAGCTCGGTTCCAGCATCGTTTGCCCTCCATTCGGTCCACCCTTCCACCTTGTTCTTCCAGTGCTTGCCATACTTTCGTTTTTCTTTCTTTCTTTCTTTCTTTCTTTCTTTCTTTCTTTCTTTCTTTCTTTTCTTCTTCTTTTTTCTTCTTCTTCTTCTTCTTCTCCTCCTCCTCCTCCTCCTCCTCCTCCTCCTCCTCCTCCTCCTTCTTCTTCTTCTTCTTCTTCTTCTTCTTCTATCACTCTCTCCCTCCCTCCCCCTCTGTCTATCTGTTTGTCTCTCTCTCTCTGATTTTCTCTGTTTCTGTCTGTCTGTCTGTCTGTCTGTCTGTCTCTGTATGTGTGTGTGCGTTCGCACGCGCGTGCGCGCTGTGTGTGTGTGTGTGTGTGTGTGTGTGTGTGTGTGTGTGTGTGTGTGTGTGTGTGTGTGTGTGTGTGTGTGTGTGTGTGTGTGTGTTGCGTCTCTTTACCGTTTCTGTTTCCATTGTTGTCTATGGTTATAAACCTCTGCTTGCCTGTTTCCAAGCCTCTCATTCTACCTTTGTCACTGTCTTTGTCTCTCTCTCTCTCTCCCACTCTCTGTCTCTTCCCGCCTCCCCCACCTCTCTCTCTCTCTCTCTCTCTCTCTCTCTCTCCATCTGCGAGCGCACACAGACTCACATACGCACACAAGCACGCACGCACGTACACACACACAACACACACACACACACACACACCACGCACGCACACACACACACACACACACACACACACACACACACACACACACACACACACACACACACACACACACACACACTCACTCACTCACTCACTCACACACGATGTGGCTCTTATAACAGGTCTACAACCCGCGCTGGTAGCAATAAATAACGATATTCTCTCTCTCTCTCTCTCTCTCTCTCTCTCTCTCTCTCTCTCTCTCTCTTCTCTCTCTCTCTCTCTCTCTCTCTCTCTGAGACTCCAAAATACATGGCCGTTTTTGGCCATGTTTTGGTATATGTCCTGAAAAAAAAAAAAAAGCGTGTGGTATCTTGTCAGACTGAAGCTGGGCGTGTCACCTTTAAAAAGAAACTGAAAGCTACGTTGTAACAGTAGTAACATGGATAATCCTGACCGTTTGCAGAAGAGAATTGGACACTGAGCAACACTTACTTTTTGGCGCACGCGGAAAGCTATATATGAAGAAAACAAGTATTAGCTTGCTCGGAATAGCGAAGAATGAAACATGTTAAAGACATCAATTTGAGTATGTCCATAAATCTACAACCAACTGACCACCACCACCACCAGTGAGCTTTGATCTTTTATAGCGGACTACTTCCTGACCCTCTCCACACACCAACCCATAACACTGCCCCATCCTCGCCGGCGCTATATCTCTCCCCACCATTCACCCATCCATCCTTTCATTACCTTCGTGTTTAACTCACATACGAAAATGTGCATGTTGAAAGGAAGCTGGTGTGCACTGTACTCATCCCCAACCAATCCGCATAGCACACAGCTCAAGAACGCGCGCAAGGATCTGATCCATAGCCATAAACACACACACACACACACACACACACCACACACACCCCACACACACACACACACACACACACACACACACACACACATCAGTCTTCGGGCCATCCTTCATTAAAGGGCATCCTATCATGTAAAAAATACATCATGATATTACAATATTCGAAGCATCAAGTTCGTTTGGTTGTTGTCGTTCTTGTTGCTGTTGTTGTTGTTGTTGTTGTTGTTGTTGTTGTTGTCGTCGTCGTCGTTGTCGTTGTTGTTGTCGTTGTTGTTTTTGTTATCTTATGTCCATTGCATCAACGAGGATTTTAGCAAGGCTGATAATAATGCTGACAGACATATGTGAGTAAGATACTGATATGGAATTTGGTAACAAAGGGGCGAGCGTATATGCGCGCTCAGGTGCGCGCGCGCGCGCGCGCGCGCGACACACACACACACACACACACACACACACACACACACACACACATACACTCTCTCTCTCCCGACCATACTCTTTCTGTCTGTCTGTCTGTCTCTGTCTTTGTCTTTCTCTCTCTCTCTCTCTCTCTCTCTCTGTCTCTCTCTTTCTGTTGTGTGTGTGTGTGTGTGTGTGTGTGTGTGTGTGTGTGTGTGTGTGTGTGTGTGTGTGTGTGTGTGTGTGTGTGTGTGTGTGTGTGTGTGTGTGTGACG
>CM065720.1:80335671-80338171 GCA_033310375.1 Conus canariensis | reverse complement strand
ACACACACACACACACACACACACACACACACACACACACACACACACACACACACACAACACACACACAACACTACACACACACACACACACACACACCATACACACACACACACACAACACAACCACACACACACACACGCACGCACGCACGCACGCACGCACGCACGCACGCACCACACACACACACACACACACACACACACACACACACCCCGCTACGGGAGGAATATAACTACATCAACACATTTCTTTGCAAACAAGAGTTAGAATAGAAAAGAATCAAACATTACCACACAGACACATATTCGTACATACGAACAATCAGAACTCAGAAGCATTTTGGATTTTCTTGCCTCCTTCTTTAACCCTACAATCTTCCACCCCAACCTTCACCTGTTAACCCCCCCCCCCTCCCAAACATCAACCACACCTCCTGCCAACACTCTTCCTAAAACATGATTATTTATTTCCTTTTCGAACCACAGGACCATATAAATTCAGCATAACCATGATCTCACCAGGTTTACAGTCGCAAAGAAATACTTCCTATTGCAAACCCATTTACCAATTTCTCCATAAAGATTAGCTTCAAAGAAAGGAAGGAACTTAAAACGATATTAGCTATACTGAGGCCAGTTGGGAGGAAAATGTCACGCGCATCATTCAGTTTTCAGGAGCAGAGTTATTACCTGCACTGATTCGCAGTGTGCGTTAAAAACCGACAGAAAAGAACGAAAGAAAAGAATGAAGGAAAGAAAGAAAGGAAGAAAGAGAAGAGAAGCAGAAAAAAAAAAAAGCGAACAAAAAGAAAGAAAAAATTAGAAAGAAAGAAAGGAAAAAATTCCTTTCCCCCATGACACATGGACTAAAAAAGATCAAATGCAATATGACCTGAAACAGATGTGACGGTAGATCATTTGCCTCTCTCTCTCTCTCTCTCTTCTCTCTCTCTCTCTCTCTCTCTCCCTCTCTCTCTCTCTCTCTCTCTCTCTCTCTCTCTCTCTCTCTCTCTCTCTCTCTCTCTCTCTCTCTCTCTCTGATGCCGTCTCTGTAACGTTCTGTGACACTGTCTCTTGATTTCCGTAGTTTTCTCTTCTTTCTAAAGACAGGTTCTCTTCATGCAGGGTTACATAATCAAAACAGTCAACATCTGCATCAACATCACATGTTTTCATTAGAGACATATCCTCATAGAAAAGTGAATAATCATGATCTGTATGAATAACATAATCTTTGTTTTGAGATGTCCCCTTATAACCATTTGAACAATCATCAATCGTGGCAGCATTATTAGACGACCCCTGATCACAACTTTCAATAAAAACACCGTCACTCAATGAATAATAATCAGCATCACACAAAGATCTTTGCTCTATTTTTCTTTCTTCAGATTGATTGTATCCCAACATATGCAAAGGTAAATCACAACCACATTCATTCAGATAATCAGTATTATGGACGGAGGTAACATTTTTATAAACAGGATCAAGCTTTTCACTTTCCCCCCGCCCCCGACCTCTCGAAAAACCGGTTTTAACATTTCCAGTCAATGCATCCTTCACAGTGACAAGGTCACGTTCCTTAGTTCTGTAGTTCCGTGTTGCACGATTACATTTTACACGACTGGGTGATTTCACCGGTGTCACCACGGGCTGGCCACCCCCTATTTGATTTCTATCAGGTTCTGTCCATCACCAAGTCCGTATTTTTTACCGTCTATTAGCAGGTGGTCAAAAACCATTGTAGCGCGTTTTCCGTCGCTGCGTGCCTTCTTCAAATAAGGAGTCAGCTGCCTTCTAACCTCGCTGATGCGCAAGGAAAAGTCTTCACCGATAAAAATCTGACCACCTTTCAGTCTGTATTTGGCTTTCAAAATCTTCTCTTTCTCTTTGAAGAAAGTGCACCGTGCTATGACAGGAGAGTTTGGTTTGGCATTCAGAAGATGAACACGGTCAAAATGAAAGTCCCCAGTTAATTTTAGCTTGTCCACGATCAAGTCTCTCACCACACCTTCACACTCTGATGGAGTTTCGTTTTCCCTGCGATGAAGTCCATAGAAAATTAAATTATTCCTCTTGGAACGTCCCTCCAGGTCATCCGTCTTACGTTCCAATTCCTGCACCTTCTTCCTCAGGTCTTCATTGTTGCCACGGAGATCGTCGTTCTGGCACCGTAGATCTTCAACCTCCTCCTTTAGGGAACGCATCTCTTCCTGCAGAGTAGAAAGACCGTCATGGATATCCTTGATGTCGCCCTTCATCTGATCGAACTTTAAGTCCATGGACTGGAGTAAGGACATCAGTTCCTTGTTGGAGGGTCCTTCGGCAGGCGTCGAAGCTCTGGGGGTGCTGGTGGGAACGCTCTCAATGTCCACACTAGCTCTGCGTCCGGCACTCGACAGGGTGCTCTGGCGCTGAGCATTCTTAGCTGGTCCTGGGTTTTGTTCAATGTCTCCACACTGCATTAGAAAACTCCCCCACAACAAAAGCACGAGGAG
>CM065720.1:80320671-80328171 GCA_033310375.1 Conus canariensis | reverse complement strand
TACCCAGACTTTCTCCAAAGTCACGGTCATCATTCAAGAATAGTAATTTTCCTACCCACTGGCTGTTTCATGATTTATCCTGGAAATCACAGAGGACGTCAGAAGACATATCAAATGATCCATCATATGCACGCGCGCGCATACAACACACACGCGCGCGCGCGCGCGCGCGCGCACACACACACACACACACATGTACACACACACACACACGCGCGCGCGCTGTGTGTGTGTGTGTGTGTGTGTGTGTGTGTGTGTGTGTGTGTGTGTGTGTGTGTGTGTGTGTGTGTGTATGCGCGCGCGTGCATATAATGGACCATGTAACAGAAAGATGCCAAACATAATCGTACAATCTCCCACCTCCATCGCCGTCCTTCTTCCGCAATTCCCTCCCCTTCCCTTTCGTATTCTCAACCCCGATGCACCCGTTCATGCTCTCGGTAGAGGAGAATGGATTTTAGAAGCTTCTCATCAAAGTCACGTCGACAAGCGGTTTTTAATCAGGTCATTGAGATGATCAATCTTCAAGACATGTACGATGAAGATCGATCAAGTCAGGTCGACAAGCGGTTTTTAATCAGGCCATTGAGATGATCAGTCTTCAAGACTTGTACGATGAAGATCGATGTTAACGTCAGTAAGGAGAGGAAGCGGGACGCACAGACAAGTTTCCTGACAACTCCATGACCAGAGGGAAATGACCGGTGAACAATGGATTTGAAAAATTTTCTTATAATCTCTCTCTCTCTCTCTCTCTCTCTCTCTCTCTCTCTCTCTCTCTCTCTCTCTCTCTCTCTCTGAAGAGATTATATGAAAATATCAAGCACACAAACAAAAACACAAGATGGACAACGTGACAAATAAAAATAAAAATAAAATAAGAAACAAACAGATCAGGACACAAAATGAACGCTGTTCCAGCACAAATGTTACAATTACAAAGAGAGAGAGAGAGAGAGAGAGAGAGAGAGAGAGAGAGAGAGAGAGAGAGAGACAGAGACAGAGACAGAGACAGAGAGACAGAGAGAAAGAGAGAGAGAGACAGACAGACAGACAGACCGACCGACAGACAGAGATAGAGACAGAGATAGAGTGACAGAGAGACAGAGACAGAGACAGAGAGACAAAATTACACAGAGAGAGAGAGAGAGAGAGAGAGAGAGAGAGAGAGAGGGAGAAAGAGAGAAGAGAGAGAGGAGAGAGAGAGAGAGAGTGTGTGTGGTGTGTGTGTGTGTGTGTGTGTGTGTGTGTGTGTGTGTGTGTGTGTGTGTGTTTGGGGAACGAACTATCGCCACACGTTTCAGGTTTTTCACTGCATTTGTTCATTCCTATATCCACTTCCTTAAGAACGCCCCCCCCCCCCCCTCCCCAACCACTCCCCGCTCCTTGCCTTTTTTTAAAATAATTTTTTTCGCCTTCCTGTTATCAGTTACTGTTTCCAGCAATTCGGTAACAGGTTCTTGGCTTGCTCTTAATGACTGGATGATGGACTCTGATAACGTTCTCCTACATAAACCCCAGCCTCGTCGTAACAAGAGACATTTTGCCTTCCGATTTTTCTTTGAAGTTCTTTCCCCACACCCATCCTACCCCCATCCACCGAAAAATCGGCCAATGGTTTCGCAGTAAGAAATTGTTGACGACTGTTAAACTGGTGAGGTATGATAGTTTTGCAGGATTTATGTGCCCTGGTGAGGTATGATAGTTTTGCAGGATTTATGTGCCCTGGTGAGGTATGATAGTTTTGCAGGATTTATGTGCCCTGGTGAGGTATGATAGTTTTGCAGGATTTATGTGCCCTGGTAAGGTATGATAGTTTTGCAGGATTTATGTGCCCTCATGATTCGAAAAGGAAGGAAGCCATGAAGGCTTTGATAAGCAGCTGAAGAACAGAACCCGGAGGTGGGGATGATGTCTGGGTGAGGGGTGGGGAAATGAGGGATGGGGCAAGAAGGGGAAAAGAGGATCGTGGGAGGATGGGACTAAAGAGATGTTTAAAGTTTAAGAAGTGTTGTTAATATGTAAGGCTACGTGTCTGCACTGTAATGCATATTTTTGCCTTCAGAAATATCTATCTCTCCCTTTTTTTTTCTTTGTCTACATCCCGGTATATGCTTCCAACAGTTTTAGAATACCGACGAGAGAGAGAGAGAGAGAGAGAGAGAGAGAGAGAGAGAGAGAGAGAGAGAGAGAGAGAGAGAGAGAGAGAGAGAGAGATCATTTTGGCAAAGAACCACAGTCACATCTGTTTCAAGTCGTTTATTGAATTTGTTCATTCTTGTGTCCACTTTCTTAAGAAAGCCTGTCCCCCTTTTTTTCAAACGTTTCTCGCCTTCCTATTTTCATTTACAGTTACAGCAATTCGGTAAAAGGTTCGTGGCTTGCTCCTAAATGACTAGATGATGGACTCTGGTGATGTTCTCCGACATAAATCCCAGTGTCGTCATAATTACAGATAATTTCCCTTCCCATTTTCCTTTGAAGATCTTCCCCCACCCCCACCCCTACCCGAAAACTCGACGAATGGTTTTGCAATGTGAAATTGTTGACGACTATTACAGCAGTGAGGTATGATGGTTTTGTGAGGGTTATGTGCCCTCCTGATTGGAAAAGGAACCAAATGATGAAGGCTGTTATGTGCCCTCCTGATTGGAAAAGGAACCAAATGATGAAGGCTGTTATGTGCCCTCCTGATTGGAAAAGGAACCAAATGATGAAGGCTGTTATGTGCCCTCCTGATTGGAAAAGGAACCAAATGATGAAGGCTGTTATGTGCCCTCCTGATTGGAAAAGGAACCAAATGATGAAGGCTGTTATGTGCCCTCCTGATTGGAAAAGGAACCAAATGATGAAGGCTGTTATGTGCCCACCTGATTGGAAAAGGAACCAAATGATGAAGGCTGTTATGTGCCCTCCTGATTGGAAAAGGAACCAAATGATGAAGGCTGTTATGTGCCCTCCTGATTGGAAAAGGAACCAAATGATGAAGGCTGTTATGTGCCCTCCTGATTGGAAAAGGAACCAAATGATGAAGGCTGTTATGTGCCCTCCTGATTGGAAAAGGAACCAAATGATGAAGGCTGTTATGTGCCCTCCTGATTGGAAAAGGAACCAAATGATGAAGGCTGTTATGTGCCCTCCTGATTGGAAAAGGAACCAAATGATGAAGGCTGTTATGTGCCCTCCAGATTGGAAAAGGAACCAAATGATGAAGGCTGTTATGTGCCCTCCTGATTGGAAAAGGAACCAAATGATGAAGGCTGTTATGTGCCCTCCTGATTGGAAAAGGAACCAAATGATGAAGGCTGTTATGTGCCCTCCTGATTGGAAAAGGAACCAAATGATGAAGGCTGTTATGTGCCCTCCTGATTGGAAAAGGAACCAAATGATGAAGGCTGTTATGTGCCCTCCTGATTGGAAAAGGAACCAAATGATGAAGGCTGTTATGTGCCCTCCTGATTGGAAAAGGAACCAAATGATGAAGGCTGTTATGTGCCCTCCTGATTGGAAAAGGAACCAAATGATGAAGGCTGTTATGTGCCCTCCTGATTGGAAAAGGAACCAAATGATGAAGGCTGTTATGTGCCCTCCTGATTGGAAAAGGAACCAAATGATGAAGGCTGTTATGTGCCCTCCTGATTGGAAAAGGAACCAAATGATGAAGGCTGTTATGTGCCCTCCTGATTGGAAAAGGAACCAAATGATGAAGGCTGTTATGTGCCCTCCTGATTGGAAAAGGAACCAAATGATGAAGGCTGTTATGTGCCCTCCTGATTGGAAAAGGAACCAAATGATGAAGGCTGTTATGTGCCCTCCTGATTGGAAAAGGAACCAAATGATGAAGGCTGTTATGTGCCCTCCTGATTGGAAAAGGAACCAAATGATGAAGGCTGTTATGTGCCCTCCTGATTGGAAAAGGAACCAAATGATGAAGGCTGTTATGTGCCCTCCTGATTGGAAAAGGAACCAAATGATGAAGGCTGTTATGTGCCCTCCTGATTGGAAAAGGAACCAAATGATGAAGGCTGTTATGTGCCCTCCTGATTGGAAAAGGAACCAAATGATGAAGGCTGTTATGTGCCCTCCTGATTGGAAAAGGAACCAAATGATGAAGGCTGTGGTGACAAGCTGGAGGTTAGAAGTGGGGATGGGGAATTATGATTGAGTGAGGGGTGGGGGAGATGAGGAGAGGGGTGGGGCAGGAAGGGGAGTAGAAGGTCGTGGAAGGGGGGGGGGGGGGCTAAAAAGTACTAAGATATGTTAAAGTTTTATAAGTGTTGTTGATATGTCAGACTATAATCTTAAATATGTGTTTGCACAATAATGCTGATTTTTGCCTTAAGAAATATTGATCTCTCCATGTTTTTTCCTTGTTTACATCCAGCTGTATGCTTCCAACACAGATTTAGAAAGTACCGAGACGAGAGAGAGGGGAGAGAGAGAGAGAGAGAGAGAGAGAGAGAGAGAGAGAGAGAGAGAGAGAGAGAGAGAGAGAGAGAGAGCGTTCTGGCAAAGAATCATAGTCACACCTGTTTCAGGTCGTTTGCATTTCGTCATTCATGTTTCCACTTCCTCAAAAACGCCTCTCCCTTTTTTTCTCAAACGTTTCTCGGTTTCCTATTTCCATTTACCGTTTACAGCAGTTCAGAAAAGGTTCGTGGCTTGCTCTTAAATGATTAGATGATGGACTCTGGTGATGGTCTCCTACATAAATCCCAGTCTCGGCATAACCACAGACATTTTCCCTTCCCATTTTTCTTTGAAGACCCCCCCCCCCCTCACACACACACACACACACACATACACACACACACACACACACACACACACACACACACACACACACACACACACACACCACGCACACACATCCTCCCCCATCCCCCGAAAACTCGGCGAATGGTTTTGCAATAAGAAAATTGTTGACGGCTATTACATCAGCGAGGTATGATGGTTTTGCGGGATTTACGTGCCATGATGATTCGAAAAGGAACAAAGCCATGAAGGTATGGTAAAAAGCCGGAGGTTGGAAGCGGGGATGGGGTGAGGGATGGGGAGATGAGGGGAAGGGTGGGGGGGGGGGGGGGGGGCGGGGGGCAGGAAGGGGAGTAGTGGGTCGTGGAATGAGAGGAGAAACAAAACTAAGATACTTAAGTTTTTAGGTTTGTTTTTATATGTAAGATCGTGTGTTTGCCCAGTAGTGACTATTTCTGCCCTTTATAGAAAAAAAAATCATTTCTGTGTTTGCCTGTCTGTCTACACCCTGGTGTATGCCTCCAATACAGTTTTAGGTGTTACCAGCGTAGTGGGGATGGAGTGGAGTATCTCTTCTCTTGATGCTAGTTCATAGCATTCCTTTCATCGTCCTTCTCATTATGTCTGTGAATTGAAGGACGAAGGAAAAAATTGATTGTGGTGATGAAGATGACGATAGTCAAATCAAAATGAAAGTCACAAGGAAGTTAACCATGACTAAGACGACAACAAATGCAAAATCTGTCACAATTGTAATAATAGCAACAATATCATCGACAACAGCAGCATAGATTCTCATTCATTAACCATGATTTCTCAGTTAAGCACTATCCGTGATCAAGCACACACATAAACACATGTCCGTGCACCGAGAGACAGACACACATACACGGACACACAAACACACTCGCGAGCGCGTGCATTCACTCACGCACAGACACATACGCACGTACTGCGCACATATACACGCGCGCGCGCGCGCACAAACACACACACATGCGCGCGCGCACGCACACACACACACACACACACACACACACACACACACACACACACACACACACACACACACACACAACGCACGCACCCACACACACTTACTCACGCACAGAAACGTACGCACAAACGCATGCACGCTCTGCGCACATACACATACACGCTCGCGCGCGCGCGTACACACACACACACACACACACACACACACACACACACACACACACACACACACACACACACACACACACACACACACACACACACACACACACACACACACACACACACACACTATGCATTTTCATATTGTACGGGATATTGATGAAAGTATTTCCGTCGTAAACTTCCATATGCTTTGGCCTCAAGTTCTTGTAAACTACGTTTACACGAATGCATCGTTTTGATTGCTAATATCTGTGGGGTTCAGAGGGGTGTGTGAATATGGATGATAAGGGGGATCTGAAGGAGGAGATGAAAAGAAGTGAGATGCCTGAGCTTTGAGAAGCCACGGAAGTGCTTCTACAGCATATTTCAGATTTTACTTTGCTACTGCCAATTTCCTCGTTATCATCAGGAGAAACTAATATGCACCTCATGTTTCTGCTGAAGCGTCGTCATCAAACAGATCTAAGATATCAGGAAATAGCAATACCTTCTTACAAATGTTATCTTAAATTGTCATGTACTCGGATGTATATCCAAGTTCAATCTGTGATCTGCTTTACTGATATTCATAATTGTCTTGCAATGTGCTGTTTGGGTAAGGGGCCGAAGAGGGGGGGGGGGGGGGGGGGAGCTGGCCCATTTTCAGTCTTTATTAATTGACAATAAAATGTTCAACCTTAAAACATGATTTTTGAAACATACTGTTTTAGAATCGTCCGCAGGAAGAATGCAAAGGGAAAAGTAAGACGTGTATACAAAGCATTCTTCAATCTAATTAACCATTAACCAGGTAATTTGAATCGCCTCTATTGTATGTCACAAATCAAAATGAGTTTTAACCACACTATCCACATTCCTGACTTTTGAGACCCGTTTGATGACAATTAATGTTTCAGCAGTAACTGGCAGAAACAGGAGTTACACTACAGCTTCTGATCATTATGGGAGTACTAAAGGGAGGAAACTGCTATGGTAGCACTTTAGGTCTATCATCAAGTCCCAAAGAATATTCGATGTGTGATACAGAAGTGCTTCCATGGCTTCCCAGTTTGGTTCCTAACGAAAGAATACACAAGAGACCAGATCAGCGTGGAAGTTGGCGCCGCAGTGGGTCGTGCAATTTCTTTAGCACTGTTTGTGTTGGCAGTTCAGGTCTTCTTGAAGGTAACTACCAGTGAGTAGCCCAGGTTCTGTTCTCTGTCTGTCTGTCTGTCTGTCTGTCTGTCTGTCTGTCTGTCTCTGTCTCTGTCTCTCTCTGTCTCTCTCTGTCTCTCTCTCTCTCTCTCTCTCTCTCTCTCTCTCTCTCTCTCTCTCACCGACAATTGCATCAAATGGTGGCATAGGGTTGGAGATAGACGAGAGGGGATGTGAAAAATACATTGGAAAATTGCAGGCGGCGGAGTGGTGGTGGTTATCGAAAACGGCGAGTGTGTGTGTGGCGGGGGGGGGGGGGGGGGGAGGGGGGGAGGGGGGAAGAGGGGGGAGGGGTGAGGGAAGGGGTGAAGAGAGGGAGGAGAGCACGTTTGACAGACGCTGAAGATGCTTACTTCGCGACGCGCCGAGACTACGGTATAAACCTTTATA
>CM065720.1:80290671-80315671 GCA_033310375.1 Conus canariensis | reverse complement strand
TGCTCGGATATCAAATCAGAAATAAACAGTAGCAAATGGGATGCATCTAGAGTCTGAGATCAACAGTAGCAAATGGGATGCATCTAGAGTCTGAGATCAACAGTAGCAAATGGGATGCATCTAGAGTCTGAGATCAACAGTAGCTAATGGGATGCATCTAGAGTCTGAGATCAACAGTAGCAAATGGGATGCATCTAGAGTCTGAGATCAACAGTAGCTAATGGGATGCATCTAGAGTCTGAGATCAACAGTAGCAAATGGGATGCATCTATTGTCTGAGATCAACAGTAGCAAATGGGATGCATCTAGAGTCTGAGATCAACAGTAGCAAATGGGATGCATCTATTGTCTGAGATCAACAGTAGCTAATGGGATGCATCTATTGTCTGAGATCAACAGTAGAAAGTGGGATGCATCTATTGTCTGAGATCAACAGTAGCAAATGGGATGCATCTATTGTCTGAGATCAACAGTAGAAAGTGGGATGCATCTATTGTCTGAGATCAACAGTAGCAAATGGGATGCATCTATTGTCTGAGATCAACAGTAGCAAATGGGATGCATCTATTGTCTGAGATCAACAGTAGCAAATGGGATGCATCTATTGTCTGAGATCAACAGTAGCAAATGGGATGCATGTAGTAGAGTCTGAGATCAACAGTAGCAAATGGGATGCATGTAGTAGGTCTGAGATCAACAGTAGCAAATGGGATGCATGTAGTAGAGTCTGAGATCAACAGTAGCAAATGGGATGCATGTAGTAGAGTCTGAGATCAACAGTAGCAAATGGGATGCATATAGAGTCTGAGATATACAGCAGAAAATGGGATGCATATAGAGTCTGAGATATACAGCAGAAAATGGGATGCATATAGAGTCTGAGATAAACAGCAGAACATGGGATGCATCTACATAGAGTCTTTCAGAGATGGTTGAACACTGAACATTCTTTTCATGGCAACAATCTGTTGGGGACAATCATCAATGTTAAGTGATGCCGATCAAAAGCTGACATGAAGGATTGTTTTAATCCTTTTTTTGTTGTTGTTGTTTTTTCATGATGCCTCTAGGATTACTCTCGAAGAAGCGGGAAGTAGAATTCTAAATAAACTCTTCATAGATATTCAAAACAAACCTTGAATAAACATTACGCGGGACAAACTCTGCCAACCTCGGTGCAATGACTGAAGTTCGACTGAACGGCACACTCCTTAACAGCGTGGAGAATAGATGTGACAATGAATAATACAAAGTGCTGGAGAGTTTGACAAAAACAAAAGTAGTCAGTTGATTACTGGACAAAGATTTAGAAGGCCAACGAATCTTAATGGTCGTATCAGTTTCAATGAACTGGCAAAAATTTCATGAATCAAAAGATGACAGTGCAGATGACATAATGCTGACTGTTACATTCAGTATGATCTGTATGTTTTTTTTTGTTTTTTTTTTAAATTAATCATACACGACGAGGGTTTGGTATTGTTAGTATGCAGACTTTAAAAAAACCTCCTAGTGACATATTTTAAAACAATTAGAACAGTGTGCCCAACTAAAAACAATTTCTTGATTTTTTTTTTTTTTTTTTTTTGTAAACGGGGTTCTTAGTATAGGTGCAATGTCAGACGAATGGGCAATAGGACTGATTTCAGTACAAATAGGCAAAGGTAACACATTGTTTGCAATAACTATCGGGACATAACACTGCTGAGTTGTGTTGGAAAACACATGACAGCGACTTCCAATGATTGAGTGACTGCTTTACTGCTGTTTCACGTTGGATCGCGTGTTTGTTTAGACAAATTCGGACTGGAATTATGAACAGCTTGGATGCAATTGTAAACTCGGATCACATGATTTGGAGCTTTGTTGGTATCATTTTTTTTATCGAACAAATATTCGAGAATAAAGTGCAGTTTTCAGTAATGTAGATTGTATGGTTTTTCTTAGTGGTTTAGTCATTGAAAGAATACTGAAGTTGAAATAGGCCAAGGCGGTGTTAGGGAGGCAACCATTTTCCAAAGGCAGAAGCATTAGCTGATATATTAATCTGGCATACACTCGAGGCGTGAATCTGGACATTCAAGTAGTAAATGCCCCCCCCCCCCCGCGCCTTCCCCCTCCCCTTTTAGAAAAACAAAAATCATATAATTAATTTCAAACGAGAAAAGTATATTTACCAAACACGCTCTCTCTCTCTCTCTCTCTCTCTCTCTCTCTCTCTCTCTCTCACACACACACACACACACACACACACACAACACGCACACACACACACACACACACACACACACACACACACACACACACACACACTCACCCACGCACTCACGCACGCACGCACGCACGCACGCACACGCGCACGCACACGCACATACTAAAGATTAAAACAAGCCAAAAATCTTTTCCTGCGGGAACAAATGTAATAGAATTTCGCCGCAAAGTTTTTTTTTTCTGTAGCTCTCGTGGCGGAAACTAGGATCAAAAAGGATTCCCCGTGGTAAACAATTTTCGATTTGTTTTACTCTTTTATCTTATCACTGGGTTCCTGTTGAGATCATTTTGATGTGATGTGGTGCGGTCTCTACCCGACAATTAGAAAAAAAACGTTAGTGCATTTTGCCATCACAAAGCGTGTTTTTGTTCGTTTTGAAATGCTTTTTGTTTATAACTTTGCTTCTATCCATTGTTTTCCTTGTTTTGTTGATGGGGTGCATCCTTCTTGCGCAAAAAGGGCTCACAAGGTAATTGAATTCTTGAATCTCTCCCAATACTCACTCTCTGTCTCTGTCTCTCTCTCTCTCTCTCTCTCTCTCTGTCTGTCTGTCTCTCTCTCTCCCTCTCTCTCTCTCTCTCTCTCTCTCTCTCTCTCTCTCTCTCTCTCTCTCTCCTCTCTCTCCATTTTCTTTCGGCAACAAGAACATAATCCCACAGGACAGTAAGAATCCATAGGAATTTCTAGCCATCCCATGCGCGAGGATGTCACATAGTCAGAAAGGCAGCTATATTTTTTGATGTCCAGTATCCGTCACGGCACTGTGACGAACAATGTGGAGAAATAAGAAAACAAAATATGTCCCGCAATGTCCATCGTCTTTAATTTGATTGTACTTTACAGCCAATGTCCCTTTTCCGGTTTGTTCTTCCTTCTTCGGTTTGTTTTTCATCACCTCCTGTGCATTCTTTTAAAAGGTTCAGGCAAATGATTAAAAAAAAAACCCTTAAGTTCATTGTACTCATTTCTGTGTTTAAATTCCTGCATTCTTACAAATGCTGTTTATTTTACTTCATCGTATTCCATTTTGTTTTGTTTTATTTTGTTTATTTCATTTCATTCTACTTTATTTCTTTTTGTTTTGTTTTATTTTATTTCGTTTTTCCGCTTTCCTCCAATTTACTGATAAACGAAGGTTACTGGGAGATATTTTATTTTCATTTCATTTTTGCTTCATCCTCGACGTGTCCTATGAAGCGAACACGACCAGTCTATGTCGGTTTGTACAAGACATTTTTCTGTAGAAAGATAACAAACCCTGTGAACCCAAAGAACTGCACGGAGATTGAAGAACAAAAGTTGGAGCATGTGCCTCTGTCGTGCTTTCCTTGCCCCCCCCTCCCTCCCACCCCCCTCCCACACACACACACACAAAGAGAGAGAGAGAGAGAGAGAGAGAGAGAGAGAGAGAGAGAGAGAGAGAGAGGAGAGAGAGAGAGAGAGAGAGAGTTCCTCGCTTAAGCAGTAAAGTTTTGAAATTTTTTCTTCTTCCACTCCTTCAAAAACTCGGAAATAAACTCTCTCTCTCTCTCTCTCTCTCTCTCTCTCTCTCTCTCTCTCTCTCTCTCTCTCTCTCTCTCTCTCTCTCTCTCTTACAAGAACGTTTCAAAACCTAGAATATACATTACGTTATAAAAATGTCAGTCCTGCAATCAGGGGAACAGAAACAGTTTTCTGATAGAGTCTCAACTGACGCCTTATCTTTTGCATTTCAAACGCCAGGATGGATTCCAGTACCCCTGCCCAATCGTCCATGACTGAGTACAGAGAGCTGTAGAATTCTCTGATAGCCCCGCATCGTCCAGCATCCGTCTCAGCACTCCGACTACCAACTGTGAGGGAAAATAAAATAAAAAAATGAAAGGTGTTCCAGAATGGTGATTTTCTATCGTTGAATCATATTTATTACTACTTTCCCTCTCAGTGTGGTTTTTTGATCCACGACTCTGCATTCCGCAAAATGTTTAAGAAAATACTGATTATGGAATTATTTTCATTTGATCTATTTTCGTGTTTATATTTCTGTATGCACACGAATTGTGTGACAAACACGTGAACGACAATGGTAATGGTGGCTGGATAGTTACCATTACATTCCAGCAGCTTGCTTATGGAATACTTTATGTTTTTTTTTTTTGTATTGATCAACAAAGACTACTGAAAGCTCTTTTCGGTTTTGTTTTATTTTTATGCATTTGATGTCATCCTGAAGGTGCTTTCTGAAGCGAACACGACCAATATGTGTCGGTTTGTAAAAGGCATTTCTGTGTTAAAAAGATTTTTAAAAAAAATCCTGTAACGCCAAAGAAGCGTGCTGTGATTGAACACTAAGGATTGCACCATGGAGCCCCTCTCATCCTCCATCTGCGACTCCGACACACACACACACACACACACACACACACACACACACACACACACACACACACACACACACACACGCACGCACACTCGCGCGCGCGCGCACAGGCACACACACACACACACACACACACACACACACACCAATACACCAATACACACATACTCACACACACACACACACACACACACACACACACACACACACACACACAGAGAGAGAGAGAGAGAGAGAGAGAGAGGGAGAGAGAGAGAGAGACAGACGACAGACAGACAGACAGACACACACACACACAGATGCAGACAGACAGACAGACAGACAGACAGACAGACAGACAGACAGACAGACACAGAGGAGAGAGAGAGAGAGAGAGAGAGAGAGAGAGAGATTAACAATGTTGATGTTGCTCTGTTCATAGTTACCATGGCATATCAGCGACTGTCTTGAGAAGCACTGATCGTTGTTTCTTTTATTTCATGATATCCCTCTTTCCACAATTCTAGTGATCACCTAAGGCTATTTCTATTGATCACCTAAGGCTATTTCTATTGGTCACCTAAGGCTATTTCTATTGATCACCTAAGGCTATTTCTATTGATCACCTAAAGCTATTTCTATTGATCACCTAAGGCTATTTCTATTGATCACCTAAAGCTATTTCTATTGATCACCCAAGGCTATTTCTATTGATCACCTAAGGCTATTCAAAGCTATTTGTGGTTTCGTTTTTTTTATTGTCATTGTATTTTGCTTTGCCATTGCCAGTTTGTAGAACGCATTTTTATGTTGAAAGGTAATAAACTCTGTAAACCCAAGGAAGCGCACTGTTATTTAAGAGCAAGACTTGGAGTATACACACACAGATACACACACAGATACAGACAGACACACACACACACACACACACACACACACACACACACAGCTACACACACACACACACACACACACACACACACACACACACACACACACACACACATACATAGGAGAGAGAGAGAGAGAGAGAGAGAGAGAGAGAGACAGACAGACAGACAGACAGAAGAGAGAGACAGAGAGAGAGAGAGACAGAGACAGAGAAGAGATAAGATATAGAGTAGCAGAGAGAGTAGAGAGAGAGAGAGAGAGAGAGAGAGAGAGAGAGAGAGAGAGAGAGAGAGAGAGAGAGAGAGAGAGAGAGAGAAGAGAGAGAGAGAGCCTCCCTCAATCATGGAACGTTTTTTAATTGTTTTTCTCGTTTTTCTTTCAAAATCATGTAAATGATCTCTCTCTCTCTCTCTCTCTCTCTTCTCTCTCTCTCTCTGTCTATGTATATATATATATATATATATATATATATATGCTTATTATTTATTTATTTTTAATTCATATCACGTAGTAGTAATTCTAATTTTGCAATGAAGTAAAAAACAAAAATAACAAAGTTTTCTGATAGAGTCGCATTTGACGGTTTATATTTCGGGTTGTAAACGCCTGGATGGACTGCAGCACCACCTCCCAGCTGCACAGGACTAGGAACACACAGTTGTAGAGATCCCTGATGGCCCAGCATCCGTCACGGCACTATTAAACCCCAACAGTCAGGGAGAATTAGAGCATGAAATGTGCTCCAGACTGGGTATCCTGCTGCGTTTCATGGTATGCGCAGTTACGTTTACTTCTTCTTCTTCTTGTTCGTGTGTTTTTTGTTGCCGTTCCTGTTTGTTTGTTTTCGTTTAATGCCTCCAACTTCTTTGAACATGTAAAAAGTACTATTTTTATCTTTTCATTTCATCTATGTCTGTGTTGTTATTTCTATAGTCGTACAAATGCCACGACAAAGACACAAACGACAATGACGATGCTAGTTGGGTAGTTACAACAATATTTCAGCGGTTTACTTCGGAAACCGTTTGTTTGTTTATTTGTTTGTTTGTTTGTTTTTATTATATCTTCCCCTTCAAAGATTATTGGAAGCTATTTTTGGTTTCGTTTTTATCTTCATTGCATTTGGCGCTACTCTGAATGCGCCTTTTGAAGCAAAAGCGTCCAATATATGCCGGTTTAGAAAGGGCATTTTCTGTTGAAAGATGATAAACTCCCTGTGAACCCAAAGAACTGCACTAAGATTAAAGAGCGAGAGTTGGAGCATGGCGCCTCTCATCCCCCACCTGTGCCTCACTCACACACACACACACACACACACACACATACACACACACACACACACACACACACACACGCATGCACGCACGCACGCACCACGCACGCACACACATACACACACACACACACACACACACACACACACATCTATCTATCTATCTATCTATCTATCTATCTATCTATCTATCTATCTATCTATCTATCTATCTATCTATCTGTGTGTGTGTGTGTGTGTGTGTGTGTGTGTGTGTGTGTGTGTGTGTGTGTGTGTGTGTGTGTGTGTGTTACTGTTTATGATATCTCTTCTTTCCCCGTTTTATTGATCACCGAAAATCATTGGAAGCTTCTTTAGGGTCTTTTTCTATTTTCATTGCATCTTGCTGCCCTCAGACAGTGCCCTCTGAAGCGAACTCACAAACCTGAAAGTTCGTAAGGAATGTTTTTATGTTGAAGGAAAGTAAACCTTTTGATCCCCAAACTGCACTGAGATTAAAGCATGGAACCTCTTGTCACCCCCCACCTGTCCCTCACACACACACACACACACACACACACACACACACACACACACACACACACACACACACACACACACACACACACACACACACACACACACCAAACATCATTGCAGAGATGAAGATCAATGTGGCATTTTTTTCAGAAAAGGAAAAAAAATGATGCTTATAATTTATGGATGCCAGCAACGTGGTCAAGACAAAACGCCTGATTATTAGTTTCTAATCTGATCATATTAACAAAGTTGAGAACGAGCCCGAATTCAGACTTTTGATACTGCAAATCGTATTTGTTATATACTGCATGCACATTCATAATTAACTGATACTACCTTTATATTAATTCTCATCAGCTTCAAATTCCATTTTCTATTAGAAAATGATGCAACTTCGAAGCAGTATGGTAAAAGAAATATAAAGGAAAGGTAATATCTCCAAAAATGACAGAGTATCTTTTTTTTTCCAGAATTTGTAGAATTGTAACAGAATTTCTTGCCATTTTATTAAAAATTCTGGCCCGGGTGCAGCTAAAGCGATTTGCTGTAACTGTGTGCAGATCATACTTTTCTGTCATTGTGACTCATGTTGGGGCCAGAATAGCTCAGTGGTAGAGCACCGGATTCGTAATCTTGCTTATCCTTGGGTTGCGTGTTCGAATCTCCGCCAGGCCGTTTCGGTACAGGAGGATTTTTCCCTCGGAGTTAACATGAGTTCGGACTCCATTTCCCATAGAGTCCTTCGAATGAGACTATAAACCGAGGTTCCTTGTGTAAACGCACGCATAACATCTTGCACACACGTAAAATCCCATCACCAACTTTCGGAAGAGAAGGCCAGTTTGGTCGTTGGTATGGATGACAGGAAACTGAGTGAAGGATATTGAACGACATTGACTGGATGACACGGGAAACGACTGAATGAAGCGCCAGCTGGCAGCTCTTCAGTTGGCACGAACTAGGTAGGCAGCCCGTTGTGTAAACGACAGTGGATTGTAAAGCGCTTAGAGCTTGGTCTCTGGCAGAGGATCGGCGCTAAATAAGTATTCATGATATTAGTATCAATAATAATAGTAATGATAATGATAATAATAATGATGATGATGATAATGATAATAATAATAATAATAACAATGTCTGGTGCTTGATTACATGCACAATATTGAGATCACAACTCAAAAAGCTTTGTCAGCTCCAACAAGTCAAAAACAGCATGGCTGCACAGAAATAATGATCAAAACGACTCGACAGCCGACCGAAAACAAACGAACAAATATCGTTGACCCCCTCTACTCACTCCCTTCTTCCCTCTTCCCCTTTCGCTCCCCCCCCCAACTACTCTCCACTACCCAGACCCCCCCCCCTCTCTCTCTCTCTCTCTCTCTCTCTCTCTCTCTCTCTCTCTCTCTCTCTCTCTCTCATGTTTAAAATATAAAGAAATGCAATGTTTGGAACTCCCTCAGGTCATAATTTGCCATTACTACGCACCCAGAAATATCACACACACACACACACACACACACACACACACACACACACACACACACACACACACACACACACACACACACACACACACATGCACGTAGGGTGAGTAGAGTCAAGTATGGGGAGATGGGGGCAGGAGGGGGCGGAGATTCGAATTACATTGGATTGTTTCGTTGAGAGATTTTTCTTTATTATCATTATTCTTGTTTTAATTTGATCGAAGATTTGAGTTCTTAGGAATTAAAACTATACTTGCTCTCTGGTAACGCACTTCCAGTCGTTTTTTTTTTCTTTCGTTCTCTGTGTATCTGCCTGTCTGCCGGTTTGTCTGTCTGCTTCTGTTCACACACAGATGTCAACATGTGACGAAAACTATATATTCTAGAGCAAATAGAGGTTGAAGCCGGATGGTAAGTTGCATTGGTTTCTTTGGAGACTTGAAGTAATTTTGTGGTTGTGACTCAAGCGGGCTAATGCTGCTTGTGCGGTGTGGTATGACATATTATACATCTTGCCTAGAGGATAGCAATGGCTGGAAATTGATCTGATCGAATCAAATTACCGAACAAAACAGTGCAGCGTCGCCTTAAGTTATTTACCAGATGTATAAATGTGCATGAGCGCCGTAAGGACACGGATGTGTACTTCATTTGCTGTCGCGTAGGTTGGCCTGTGTTAAGCCATTGAATTCTACAAGGAAATGTCAGTTCAGAAAAAAATACGAAAACTCCCAAATGTGGAGAAATGACTCTTCACACATTATGATGTTGACGTCAGGCAAGGTCTAGTCAGTAGCCATTGATGCTTTCACTCTTTCTTAAACCGTGTGATTAAGGCAACATCTCATCGTGTGATTAAGGCAACATCTCATCGTGTGATTAAGGCAACATCTCATCGTGTGATTAAGGCAACATCTCATCGTGTGATTAAGGCAACATCTCATCGTGTGATTAAGGCAACATCTCATCGTGTGATTAAGGCAACATCTCATCGTGTGATTAAGGCAACATCTCATCGTGTGATTAAAGCAACATCTCATCGTGTGATTAAGGCAACATCTCATCGTGGTGATTAAGGCAACATCTCATCGTGTGATTAAGGCAACATCTCATCGTGTGATTAAGGCAACATCTCATCGTGAGATTAAGGCAACATCTCATCGTGTGATTAAGGCAACATCTCATCGTGTGATTAAGGCAACATCTCATCGTGTGATTAAGGCAACATCTCATCGTGTGATTAGAGCAACATCTCATCGTGTGATTAGAGCAACACCTCATCGTGTGATTAGAGCAACACCTCATCGTGTGATTAGAGCAACACCTCATCGTGTGATTAGAGCAACACCTCATCGTGTGATTAGAGCAACACCTCATCGTGTGATTAGAGCAACACCTCGTCGTGTGATTAGAGCAACATCTCATCGTGTGATCAGAGCAACATCTCATATGCATCTTCCCTCACGACACCCTGTTATACGTTTCAATACACTGACAAATACTCACACACGGACATAAACACACAAGCACAGACGTCTTGATTTTGATGTCGTTCGTGTATGGGAAAATCGTAATCAGCAACGATGTAAACTTATAGAAATAGGCATCTGCAAATACAATAAAAGCCCGCATACCTTTATAACAGTGAATACTTTTTATTTTGTACCTTTCTTTTGTTTTACCTTCGGTCAACCTGGGCCTTTCGTAGGAAACAGGAAATAAACGATAAAAATCAAGATTCATAATACCACAAACTAAATCAATGATACTGATTTTCTTCAGAAATGGCACATTCGTGAAAACATATGTTGTACTTAAATGCATTTCTTTTGCCTAGTCCACATAAAATAAATACGTATAAGAGCCCCAACGTTCAAATCCTCCATTTAAATATTACACAGTGTAGAAACCCACCAGTATTAACAACAAATAAAATGGTAAATCATACTCGTGTTGGTGTATATTCCTGCGTTTGTTTCTAAGATTCAGTCACAGGGTAAGGACATTGAAGGTTGGCAGGGGAATCAGATGTCTTCCCAGCACCCGCTGTCCTTCCTCCTCCTCTTCTCCCAAGCCTCACTCCAAATCATTGGAGCAGTCTTATAAAAGTGATGTTTATAGTCCGTGTTACTGTGTTTGTGTACTTAGAGGAAGACGGAAGAACTTAATCACTGACACGAGTGCACGTGGTTGTTTTGGCTCGTGAGGAAGCATCTTCTCCATCGATGAGACGTCTGCCCCCCCCCCCTTCCCCACCCCCCCCTACCCCCGACAGATCGCCCCTCCACATCCACCAATTCCACCATCTTGTCACCAGTACTCCCCCTGGTAGCATCTTCCACCACCATCACCATTTCCTCCCTCTCCCTCCTCTCCGATACAATTACTTGATTAATTTGTGTGTGTGTGTGTGTGTGTGTGTGTGTGTGTGTGTGTGTGTGTGTGTGTGTGTGTGTGTGTGTGTGTGCGCGTGTGTGCGTACGTGCGCGCGCACGTATGTCTGTGTGTGTATAAGAGAGAGAGAGAGAGAGAGAGAGAGAGAGAGAGAGAGAGAGAGAGAGAGAGAGAGAGAATTATATTGAAGGGACGGCTTGTGGGCCTGTTGTCAAGACAATGTTTTACAAGGGGATCACATATAGATACAGACAGATGACAGTACGTATAGAGACGCAAATTGGTAACATGAACAGTCGCCGTGGCGCGGTGGCCAGGATCATGAATTCCTGGCTGGGAGGTCGATTCCCACCAGAGCCTTTGTGTGTGTGTGTGTGTGTGTGCGTGGGGTGGGGAGGGGGGGCGCACTTTTCTGCCCCGACCAGCTCCTACCCGGAGTTGCGTTTGCTTAACTGGAAAGACTAGGACCACACATTCGAGTTTCATCTACTTAATGGATGCGTCTCAGCGAGCGTTGCTCAAATTCCCCGACCAGCACTGCAGGTGTCTGTGTTTCTCGGGCCTGTATGGTGCTGGGATATGTCATGAATGTAACCGTAGAATACAACCCTGTGGTAAAGTCTCAGACTGGAGTGAGTTTCCGCAGCGGCATCTTCATTATTGTCATCCCCATCAATCAGCATAATTATAGTCTCCAATTCTGTGGCCCTTCGTGCCCTGCTCTCACGGTGACCTCAGTTTCAATTTCTGTCTACGTCTATGCCCTTGGTGAGTTCATCTCGGGGTTACCAGTATCGGCCAGTTAATGGGGACTGTCTCTGGACAGATGTGGTTGCGCCCTCCAGGGAAGGACGCTTACTAACGCTAGCTCCGCTAATAAAAATCAATTGGTGACGAACATTTGAAAGAAGTTTACATTCAAACAAGTATGTAAGGAAAATCCGATCGCTGCTCTGGCTTGATCGCTGTTCGACTTCCTCACAGTACACATGGAATTTTCATCTCCGAAAGAAATTGATAGCTAGCTTTTGACCTGCCCTCCCCCCACATACACACCACCTCTGCCCTGCCCTTTTCCTGCTCGTTTATGTATTCACACCACACAGTCGCACCGAAACAAATGCACATGTCCTCTGTCAAAGTGCATAAACAACCATGATTAAAACGCCGTCTGCTCAAAGCTGACAGAGAGAGAAAGAGAGAGAGAGAGAGAGAGAGAGAGAGGGGGGGGGGAGGGGAGACACAGAGAGAGAGAGAGAGAGAGAGAGGGGGGGAGGGGAGGAGAAGGGGTGTATGGAGGGAGTAGGGTGGAAGAAAACAAAACAAGGAGAGTGGGGGCGGGGGGGGGGGGGGGGTAGAGGGCAGACAAAGAACACAAAATTGCATTGCTTAAAATTCCTAATATTTTTGGCATAGTTGGATTAGGAAACACTCATTCATCTTTCCTTTATGTTCTCGGGTTTTATCTTCTTCTTTTTTTTCTGATCGTCTTCCATGTTATATTCTCTCTCCTTCCTCTGTGCTTATTTTCCTTTTCGCGTTTAGATAAAGGAATTTGTTCATAATCTATCAACAAATGTACCGTTTGTTTATATTCATATTTGTTCATAATCTATCAACAAATGCACCGTTTGTTTATATTCATATTTCTTTGTTACTGTAATTCCTCCTTTCAAAAGTTATCTTTATTCATTCTTTCCTTAAATCAGTTCATTTTTTAAAAACCATGCAATTGACTGTCAATTCCTTAGAGAATAGATGGGGGCAAAGGTTCCTTTACGAAGAGATCTTGGTCTTTCCATCGTCTGGTTAGTTTTAGCGTCACGGAACAGCTCTGAGAATGAAGATATTGGGGGAAATCTACGACTGTTTTTCCCGACTACAATAACGCATGTATGTCGATTGCAATAACACAGCATAGCGGGAGCAATAATTTATGAGCATTTTAGGCTATATATCAAGAAGACAATAAAGACTGGATAGATGGTGTGGTGAAGGAGTAATGTGTGTGTGTGTGTGTGTGTGTGTGTGTGTGTGTGTGTGTGTGTGTGTGTGTGTGTGTGTGTGTGTGTGTGTTGGGGGGGGGGGGTGCGAGTGGGAAAGGTGAAGATGAAAGGGAAGACAGACCTCTCTCTTTGTCAGTACAACACTATGTTAATCTGACAGTAAATGGTTTCAGTGTGCGTGCGTGCGTGTGTGCGTGCTTGCGTGTGTGTGTATGTGTGTGTGTGTGTGTGTGTGTGTGTGTGTGTGTGTGTGTGTGTGTGTGTGTGTTGGGGGGGGGGGGTGCGAGTGGGAAAGGTGAAGATGAAAGGGAAGGCAGACCTCGCTTCAACCCCAGAAACAACACGTGTTTGCTAGTTTTCAAAGAAATAAAACTGGAATAGAAACTGTCACTAAACAAAATTGGAATTGAAAAAAAATCTTAAAAGAAATTAAATTTGCTTGCTAGAACATTGATCAGTTAGTAATTACATCGGATAACTTTTTAATTTCTATTTTTATATTCTATTCATTACTTTATATATCTCTTTATTGATTTGTTTACTTATGTGGTTGTTTCTACAATCATAGGTCTAAAAATCATCGTCACAAAAGATTTGCCCTGTGTCGGATTCGAACTGCTCTTCCTTGGAAAGTTGTGTCGCAATCATTCAGTGCCGTCGGCCTTCCGATCAATGAAAACACCGTGTCAGTGAGAATAACTCAGTTGGGAGAGCAATAACATGAAGCTCTGGAAGTCTCTGATGCAAGCTTGGGCTCTGACATTTTGTGTTCCTGGGGATAGTCAATTCACCAGTTAGTCAGTTACCTGGCTTGTTGTTTTAGGTTTACGTTTTATACAGACAGAACTCCCTACATCGCACTGGGAACCGTTTCAGATCGATACTGTTGACACGGGATAGGATTAGAAGGTCGGATGACCACAGCGTCCTTAACATGATCAATAAGGGCAACGCCATTCAAAAGTACCGAAACACCATCCTCTGACGAAATAAATACAGAGCGAAGTGTTTCTTCTGCGTTGTTCGTTTGATATACGAACAAAATTTGGAAATTGTTTCGGGTGATTTTTTTATTTCCTGAGGTGTTCCTGAGGCGCTCTTATCTGGCGAAACACGTTTCCAGGATTTTAGCATTAGGAACCAGTGATTGACATTGCTAGCTGAAACCTGACTGTCTGTGTATTGAACATTTAAAGAAGGGAACTTAGAACAGAACGTTTTCAAACGTTTTAGAAAAGTCTGATTTCAGATTGATTTATTTTAAAGGTTTGTGACCTGCAGAACCTGGCAAATCAAAAACAAAAACAAACAAACATACAAGCAAAAAACAAACAAAACAGTGCGCTTGAACTTACTGATACTGAACTTATCTGCTCCAGTCCATGTCATCGGTAGTGTGGTGCGAGTGATCTAACCAGTGGCATTTTGCCGAGGGTATTTCATCGCGTGACATGCCCTGGGATGGGGGGTCGGGGTAGGGGAAGAGGGGGGGGGGGGGGTGGAGGGAGCTATACGAAACCGATCGTTCTTAATAGTTTGCGCTCCACTGAAATGGGTGTTTCAGCTGGAATCATTGCCATGTGACATGGAACTGGTGGACAACTGATCACAGCGTTTCTGTGTGGAGCGTTTCCTGGGTGTGTGGCGGCACAGTTCAGCGACGGTGATTAAAGACAGGTGATGGATGGACAGATCGGAAGATCAAAGGCTGCTTTAAGGTTTTCTTTGTCGCAAGTTCGAGGTCAGAGCTCAAGTTCAAATTTCTCTCTCCCCCCCCCCCACACACTTTCTCTCTCTCTCTCTCTCTCTCTCTCTCTCTCTGTGTGTGTGTGCGTGTGCGTGTGCGTGTGCATGTGTGTGTGTGTGTGTGTGTGTGTGTGTGTGTGTGTGTGTGCGTGCGTGCGTGCGTGTGTGCGTGTGTGTGTGTATGCGGGCATATGTGTGTGCATGTGTGTGCATGTGCCTGTGTGTGTGTGTGTGTGGGGGGGGGGGGGGTGCTAGCAATGTTCCCAGTGACCTTTCACTGGTCCATACAGACCAGTGCTAATGTCGTGGGGTGGACAGGGATTGGCCAAATGCCTGGTGACCAATGCTAATGTCGTGGGGTGGACAGGGATTGGCCAAATGCCTGGTGAGAACAGTGTGCCGATTGCCAGGAGGAACAGGGAAAGAACCCAAGGGTAGACGGGGACGTTTATTTATTTATTTATTTTATTCATTTTTTTGTCAGCACGGCGGTGTGGCTTTTGAAGAAGCGACCGATGACTGAACTTTGATCTCTCTCTCTCTCTCTCTCTCTCTCTCTCTCTCTATATATATATATATATGTATAATGAATGCTAAAACAAGTGGGACATCTTTTCCCACAGGGACGATTTTTCTTTTCGAACTTTCGCCACAAGGGCTTCATCAGGTATTTATTCGAAAATAAAAATCGTCTGTGTGGGAAAAGATGTCCAACTTGTTTTAGCATTCATTGTATTCAAGTATACTTATTGACGTCGTTTTATTGAGGCGCGGTCTGAGTTTTAGTGAGAATTCTACCTGTGAAATTATATATATATATATATATATATATATATATATATATATATATTATATCATATATAAATATATAATATATTTTCTTAATTTTATGTTCCCATTTTCTTCATCTTCAACCCCCAAACCCCTCCTTTTTTTAAAAGTTCAAATCTTTGCCAAGTCAATACCATAATGACGGAAGAATTGTTAACCTGCACTTGCTTTCCCCCACTACTTAATTGTTCAGCATTATATTGTTTGGTCAATCAATGGGAGATTGCATCTCTTAGGAGATCCAAGTAAAGGTTGTTCTGCACAATTCTTAGCCGCTGACAATGCTTGGGTTATTGAACAGCAGAGCTGACCACTTAGACTGTTCCATATCTTTTTGATCTCCCTTGCATCCTTGAATGGATCCTCAAGCATAGGCTCAAAGATTGTCCCCTACATTTTATACTGTTTGCATAATGTTGTTAGCTTTTCAGCAACTTTTTTCCTTTCCACACTTTCGTTTGGTTTCATTTACTACCCTTCGCTGGCTGCTTTGGGGTGCTGTTGGATTCTTTTTTGAACCCTCGGTGGTGAGAACACCACAGAATTATGGACTGTGGTGTGTTTATATTTGACGCCAAGGCAGAGACATGATCACCCGTGTCTACTTGATGAATCCGACCCAGCGGACAAAAGACCTAGAAGCAGGCAATACAATTAGATTTGTCTTCAGAAAAAGATTACAATGGTTTCGTCATGCAGCCAGTGAAGGGTTTTTAATTTATTTTCTGAATATTGTGTTGCTATTTTCTTTATCTTCAGTCCTTAAATCCCCTTTCAAAGTTCAAGTCTTTGCCAAGTCATTATCCTAATGACGGGAGAATTGTCAGCCTGCACTTACTTTCACCCACTACTTAATTGTTCAGCTGTATGTGTGTATATATATATATTTGAATTGTTGTTTTTAATCCTCGGAGCTCTCTCTCTGAATATATGTCTGCGTGTCTGTCTCTCTTGAGAAACATTACCAGGAATTAGACCCTTGATTTCTTGAAACACATAAACATATCTTCTTTTAAAGAATCATCTCGCAAATGTTTATTGGAAAAGCTCGCCCGCCCTTCATCTCTTTCTCTCTCTCCCTTCGTGGATGTCCATCTGAACTTAATGTTCTAGACAAATTTCAAAACATTATAATGCTGAACGATTTCAAAACATTGTGAGAGAAACCAAACTTGTAGACCCACACACCTGAAAACATTCTGTAATTGTAATATAAAAAAAAAGCAGAATAGAGTCAAAATGGAAACGAAAGATGCGGTTTTTTTTTTAAAGGATCTGCCTGTCAACACCACGGGAATGGATGGATTAGCTGTGGCACGAAGTTTTAATAACATGTTTGAAAATTCAGCGTGTGGGGAAGTTTGTAAAGAGATACGTAAAATGATGGGTGTAAGACTCTAGAAAAGATGACACACAGCTGTTTGCTAAGCATGGCTACGCTCTACTTTCTGTTTCTTGGCCCATATCTACAGTAGCGCTGGTATTGGCCTGTAACCTGGAAGATGAATAATGGAAGCCACATAACACCCATAAGATCATGGCAATATTTCGGTTTATTTGAACCTTTCTCAAACCACACTGGCCAACTGACAAACCAAACAGTTTAGATTTATGTGGTAGTGTCGCTGAGAAGAGTTCACTGGAAAAAGAGTTCACTTAGAAAAGGGTTCATCGAGGGATGGGGGGGGGGGGGGGTTGGGTGGAACGGAACTTATGGGAGGGTAGGGAGAAAAGGGAGGGGATAGGAGGGAGGGGTGAAGGTGTAGAGGGTGGCAAGCAAATAGTGGGAAGGGGGGGGGATGGTGGTGAAATGAGCTGGGTTGGGGGAGAGACAATAAACAAAACAACAATCATAATAACCACACTAAGAATAATCATTATTATTACCTTCCCTCTACCACCATTATCATGAGCAAATAAATAAATATAGGAGGGTAGAAGATATGTAACCTATCAGTTGTATACCCATTGAACCAATGTTATTAACGCAAAGCACAAAAGCTGCGTGAAATCGTGCTACCGATTAACTGTATACCTTCTGACCCACTTTCGATAATAAGGAGTGAAAACAAGAGACCTGCGTGAAACTTGAAGCAAAGACTCTAGGTACACCATTTGTGTGTGTTCTAACCACGCTACCACAGGGCAGTCTGTGGGAGTTCCATTACTTATACATCATTGCTACAATCATGGTGGTCACGCCCGTGTGTGTGTGTGTGTGTGTGTGTGTGTGTGTGTGTGTGTGTGTGTGTGTGTGTGTGTGTGCGTGTGTGCGTGCCTGCATGCGTGCGTGCATGCGTGTGTGTGTGTGTGTGTGTGTGTGTGTGTGCGCGCGCGCGCGCGCGTGTGTCTGTATGCGTGCGTACGCGCGCGCTTTTGTGTATTCGTGTGTGTGTGTGTGTGGGGGGGGGGGGGAGGGTGGTGGTGAGGGGAGGGATGGATCGAAGCTTAGAGTTTATTGTTCAACCAGCACTCTCAGGGGTCTATGGACAAGATGTGGTCATGCCATTAAAGGCAGATCATGGTTTCTATTCTGACCATAATCGATCTAGGCCAATGAAAACGGCATTTCTTGTCTTTTCATTATTTTTTCCCCAAAGGGTTTGCAAATAATGAAACAAAACGAAAGAAAAAGAAAAGTCCGTAGTCAACTGGTCAGTGTGCTTGCCCAGCGGAGCTGACGGGCGTGAGTTCGAATCCCATGTGAGGCAGCATTTATTCGGCTTTAAAAAGAAAAAAAAATCATTGTCCACCCAGCAAATGAGTTCATGATTCAGTTCAGGTAAGGTTAAAAGCAGCGGAAGGCGAGGGATGGGCTCCGCCTCCCATCAAGCCGTGCCCTCTGACACAGTGAACCTCTGACAGTTTCATGATAGGCTATAAGGAAATTGTAACTTTTTTTATAAACCTTTTTAAACATCTTTTTTTCACTCGGGCGTAGTGCTTGATACGAGTGTGGTGGTCTTGTGTATCTTTAAATGGCGGTTCTGTTCATTTCAGTCTTAATAGGTTACATTGACAGCAGCTGTTGAGAACATGTGTTTTATCTACGACTACACCACATGCGGAGTGCTCTCTCTCTCTCTCTCTCTCTCTCTCTCTCTCTCTCTCTCTCTCTCTCTCTCTCGTGAATGTGTATGTAGGCTCTTATGTGTGTGCGTGCGTTCATGCGTGCGTGTGTGTGTGCGTGTGTGTGTGTGTGTGTGTGTGTGTGTGTGTGTGTGTGTGTGTGTGTGTGTGTGTGTGTGTGTGTGTGTGTGTGTGCGAGCGCGCATGCGCGCGTATGTCTGTGTGTGTTTGACTCTGTGAGTGTGTGTGTGTATGCGTGTACATGCGTGCGTGTGTGCGTGTCCGTGTGCACGCGCGCGGGCGTGCTTGCGTGTGTGTGTATGTGTGTGTGTGTGTGTGTGTGTGTGTGTGTGTGTGTGTGGTGTGCGTGTGTGTGCGCGCGCGCGCGCGCGTGTTTGTGTGTTTGCGTGCGTGCAAGCTTGTGTAAGTTGACATGTTTGTCTTCACGTCATTTTCCTCTCAATTGGAAGAATGATTACAGTTCTGGCAGGTCGCTGATTGAGATTTAAGATGTTTCATCATTTTTCCAGTTTTCCGAGTAAACACTGTTGACAGACGAGTCTGCTCCCCACTTCATGCTCCACTACCCCAGACTTTAGGATTCCAATGCCGACTGTAAACATTCCAGATTGAAACCTAACATGGTGTGGGAAGTGTGAGAAGAGGGGAAGGATCTGATTGCAGGAGAGTAGTGAAGATGACGTTATTGAAGTTTATTTTAAATTAAAAAAAGAATGGTAAAAAAGTGAGCAAACTATCAAAAATGTGTTTTTAGTTTTCGTACGGAAATGTTTGGGGAAAACCATAGCAATTAAGTTTAAATCAATGGATATATACACTACTCAAAACAATTGAAGTACCACTTAGGAAAACTGCTGTCATTCGAAAGAAAACAAAGCTGAACATAATTTAATGATTGAATATTTTATTTTTATTATTCCTCAATCCATTCCAATTTATTCAAACACCGTGACAAAAAATTATCTTTGTTTTACACTTGATTAAAGAGGCATACCCCCAAAATGAAAAGTAACAAGAGTTATGGTAGATGTCATGATGTTAATAACGGTATGACCACCGTTCGCGTTCAAACAAGCGTCACATCGACGTCTCATGGAGTGCACCAGGCGGCGGAGAGTGTCCTGGGGGATCGCCTGCCACTCCTGCTCCAGCAACTGAAACAGCTGGTCCACGGTGTCTGCTGGAGGGGTGTGGGCCCGCACTCGCCTCCCCAGCACGTCCCACAGATGCTCTATGGGGTTCAAATCTGGTGACCTGGCAGGCCAGTCCATTCTTGTCACCTGCTGCCCTTGTAGGAACTGATTCACGATGGCGGCGCGGTGGCACGGCGCGTTGTCGTCCTGGAACTGGGCGCCCTGGCCAACTGCCCTCAGGGCGGGCATCACAAGGGGGCGGATGATGGTGTCGCGGTAGGTGGCACCGGTCAGGCGGCCTTCAACACGGTGTAGGGGGGTCCTGTGACGTAGGCTGAACCCACCCCACACCATCACGGACCCACCTCCATAGCGGTCATGCTCCCTGACGGCAGCGTCAACGTAGCGTTCTCCAGGACGTCGCCAGACGCGAACCCGCCCGTCGTTGAACCTGAGGGTGAACCTTGACTCGTCTGTGAAGAGTACTGTTGCCCATTCAGCTCTTGTCCACCTTCTATGACATGCTGCCCAGGCCCGACGATGAGCTCGATGCACTGGGGTCAGTATTGATCTCACTGCTGGGGACCTTGACCTCAAGTTGGCGTCGTGGAGC
Source organism: Conus canariensis (assembly GCA_033310375.1). NCBI lineage: Eukaryota > Metazoa > Mollusca > Gastropoda > Neogastropoda > Conidae > Conus > Conus canariensis. The sequence continues at coordinate 80,295,078 of CM065720.1, read as the reverse complement.
CGGTTCCGAACTGTCTGGGTACTGACGTTGACGTTGCTGGCTTGTCGTAGCTGGTCTCGGAGTACTGTGGCACTGGCTGAACGGTCTCTCAGACAAGCGATAACAATGAACCGATCCTGCTGTCTGGAGGTGCTTCTCGTCCGTCCACGTCCCTGCTGTTCTTCAACACTTCCAGTGTTAAGCCAACGGTCTCTGAGCCTCAGAATGACTGGGTGACTCACTCCAAGCCGTCGACCAATCTCCCTCAAGCCAATACCTTCTTGGTACCATGCTATCGCTCTTCCTCTGTCGGTGTTGCTTAGTCGTTGTCTCGCAGGCATGGTTAAATCTTCCTAAATTTCGCGACTTTTTATACCCGTCAAATGTGCTAACTGATTGCAATTCTGCTCAGAAAAGACCTTGCTTTCACGTGCATCACATTTTTTTTTCTTGCTGTGTCTGTGTCAAAATCTGGGAGCGACACAAGTTCGATAATTTCTCGGGATTTTTTTGCCTCAGATGCGACGCGGTAGATAACTGCTGACCGACTTTAACATAACAAAAATGCACGAGGAATAGTATTTGAGAACCGGGTAAGCTTATCCAGCAGAGTTTATTCAATTATCAATATTAATTGGTTTATCAGAGCTTTTTAAAAATTGCATACAAAAATTAGGGGTGGTACTTCAATTGTTTTTAGTAGTATATTTCTGAAACCTTTACTGACTCAAGGAGTTTTATTTTTACAGTTCTTTCAAAAATAGTTCAGCTAAAAGAAAAAGATGCACCCGAAGGTGCGGGTAGGACCCAGAAAAGTGCTGTCTTCAACTTCTGAACAAACCAGATGGGAGCACTCCTGCACCCCCATTGGAAGCCTGCGCTGTCTTCACATGGGGTGCAGGCACACACAGGACATGCCATTAACACGGGAAGGGACATAATTCCTCCCTGGCAGATGCCATTCTGTAATGGCCACTGGATGTGACACGATAGAACATCCACGGGGGCGTTTCCATGGGTGTAGCAGACCGTATTTAATGACTGCAGAGCCCACCGGCAAAAAAAAAACGCCACTGCCAAGCAAATGCCGTGTGCATCCCGTAGCCTCACTCGTTGCTGTTCTGCTGACTGGCGACGACAGTACAACTCCAGACACGGCCAAGCTTTCGTCATGAGGTCTCACATGCTCTCTGAAGAGAATCCAAAAAGCCAAAGGCTCGTATTTAAACCTGTTGCCAAAGCAGAAGAGGTGTATGACTTTCTTGAGCATCGGTCACGTGTTGGCACCACACAGCCAGGGCTGCAGGAGATCATGAATCAGTAATGGTAGGGCAGCAATCCACTCTTACCTGAACGCCTGAAAGAGCTTTGGGACATTTCCAGGAAGGTGCTCTCCTGCTTTGTCCATGTCATCTCGGATGTGCTCTTTTGTTTTCAGAAATGGAGACACTGGATACTGGGGCAAACTGTTTACGTTGACGATAACCTCTGTCTGTCTGTCTGTCCGGCTGTCTGTCTGGCTGTCTGGCTGTCTGTCTCTCCCTGTCTCTCTCTCTCCCTCTCCCTCTCTCTCTTCTTCTCTCTTACATACGCACGCATGCATACACACACACACACACACACACACACACACATCCGCGCACATTACCAATCGATGAACCAATAAACAAATTTAGAAATAATCAACACTCTCGCTCTCCCACGAGAGAGAGAGAGAGAGAGAGAGGGGAGAGAGAGAGAGAGAGAGAGGAGAGAGAGAGAGAGAGAGAGAGAGAGAGAGTTCATGACATTGCTCATAGACCTTTTCCTTTTCTCATCTAAAAACAGTTTGGCGAAGTCATTGTAACAACACACACAATCTGCGCTTACCAACACCGGACCAACAGCGCTGCGGGAGGTAACTCAAAATGCAGGGGGAAAAAAAAAACTAAGGGAGGGAGCACAAAGGCTATGTTGACTCACAGAGTCGGACTTTTCCATGACGGGACTGATCGACCGGTCAGTGGCGTGGCGGATTGAAAGCTGATAGCCTGGCTGGTTTGCTGCCGGTACAGTTGATTAGAGCCATTGATTCACGGTTGTGTTGTTGATTCCTGTGCCGATGAATTCACCGTTGAATAAAAGATGGTAGAAGAGTAGATGATTGGATTGCAAACACACACACACACACGCGCGCGCGCGCACACACACACACGCACGCACGCACGCACACACATACACGCACGCACACACGCACGCACGCACACACACACACACACACACAACACACACACAGCGGGTCGGAGGTTATCAGTATCCCATTGTCTATCCATGAGGGATACAGTCTTCTAGAAAATGCATGCTGGAAACATTTTAGGAAAAAACAACAAAATTCGGGATGTTCTCTTGATACTCGCATAAACCAGCTATTAGACTTTGACACACTTCATTCTTTTTATCAATGTAGTTTGCCGTTTTCTCGGATCATAATTTCGCTAATATATAAGATCAAACTAAACGCTTTTAAGACAAAGTTTTGCAAAAATATAACATGCCTTTGTGGTGAAATGATAACAAATTCCCACATACTTTTCCACTGCAAACAGTTAAAACCTCATCTACCACCTGTATCTAATTGGTCTCTGGATACAGTTGTAACCGATTTATCACTAATGTGTAAAATTGCTGTTTCATTGCATCAAAGTCCTATTTTGTCTGTTTTGTAAAATGGGAACTGGTGTTTTAGTAATGTCCTTGTTATGACTGGTTATTCTTCGATGTTTTATAGTTAGTTATCCATTTTTTGCTGTTGCTGTTAATGTTATTCTTATAGATTATCTTCGTCTAATATCACATAATGTGTATAGACGTTAAATTGAAGACCTAACACACACACACACACGCGCATATACACAGACTCACACATAAACTCACACTCACACACAGACACACACACACACAGACACACACACACACACACACACACACACACACACACACACACACACACACACACACACACACACACACACACAGAACGAACGAACGAACGAACGAACGAATTTTATTTTCAGAGGGTAGTGGAGTAAGCATAACTGCTTTTTTACATCCAGCCCTCCGGGGCCAAAAAAAAAAAAAAAAAAAAAAAAAAAAAAGAGAAAAGAAAGAAAAAGATACAAATTCTGAAATATACTAATACCAAATGCAACAAAACTAATGTACAAGAGTGAACACAGAAGAAGGGGTGGGATATGGTGGGGTGGGGGGGGGGGGGGTGGGGGGCATTAGAGGAGGGAGAGAGAGAGAAAGAGACAGAGAGAGACAGAGAGAGAGAGAGAGAGAGAGAGAGAAAGGGAAAAGAGAGAGAGAGAGAGAGAGAGAGAGAGAGAGAGAGAGAGAGGGGAAGAGAGGGTTGTAAAAGAGAAGGTAAATATTATATCATTAAATTCAGGTCTTAACTGAAAGAAACCAACCATTTATAACTTTTCCATTAAGTATCTGTGGTATGCTTTTTTGAACGATAATAAACTATTTTTGTTTTTTATGTATTCCGGGATTTCATTCCATAATTTTCCTCCTGAATAGATAAAAGATGTCATAAAGAGATCAGTTCTTGGACGAGGGATAAATATTGTGCTTTTGTTACGAAACTCTCGTACGGGAAATTTCTCTCGGAGATAGAATGGTGCAAGGTTATTCATAATCTTAAACATAAAGACAGCTTTGTTGAAGATACATTTAAATTCAAAAGGCAAGATGTTTAGTTCTTTATAGTCACTTATTTCCAGAGAGGAAGATTTAAGAAGTATAAGTTTGAGAGAGCGTCTGTAGAGACTTTCAAGATGCCTTAAGGAGGCTTTACTAGCTAAATCCCAACAGGTTGAAGCATAATCCACATCGCTTTGAATATAAGCATGAAAAAATAATTTCAGAGAGAGAGAGAGAGAGAGAGAGAGAGAGAGAGAGAGAGAGAGAGAGAGAGAGAGAGAGAGAGAGAGTTTTTCAGGAATGTTAGTCTGTTCATAAGAGTCTTTCTATCTATTCAGTTCACAAACACACTCATCCCCCCACCCCCTTTAACACAAATTAGTTTCAGTTGCAGTTTCATCAAGTAGGCGTCACTCTCGTGTGGACTAGTCCATATACAATACACCACATCCGCTAAGATTTCGGACCACACTGCGCATGATTTAAAGCTGATGGATAAATGAATTAATAAGATGAGATAATTTAAGAAGAGGGTCTAGGACTTAGCAGATGTCTGACCTACGCATTAGCCCAACGCGCTGGTCAGACCTTGAGACAAATCAAAACATAAAACAAATCACACTGAGGAAGTGATGCGCCAAGACGATCCAAGACGATCGGTGTCTTGGCCAGAAATTATATCAGAGACAAGTCAAACGACACGAAAGAAACAAAGAGGGAATTAATATTCCAAATGTCTTC
>CM065720.1:80273171-80285671 GCA_033310375.1 Conus canariensis | reverse complement strand
CAAGTGAAGCGACACCAAAGGCAAAACAGTAGAATCCATTGAGCTGTGGCCAATGAAAGGCAGCGTCTCTGCTGTTAACAGCTGAGTTACAAAGGCCATTTCAGTATTTGATTGCTGATTGGTTGGAAGGCTTTCTTTTGTGTACGACTTTGAATGCCTCGTAGAGGCCTTCTGATTGGTTTATTAAAAAAATTGCGTACAGATTCTTACAATAGACACACTGAGCTTTCGAATGGTGCGCGGCATGCCAGGGGCTCTGCGAGGGATGTGCACTCGATTATCCGTTGAAAATGAGTAGCTTTTCGCAATCGGTGCTGCTTAAAATTGATGACATGGAGTGAAAAAAAATTCATTTAATCACATTTCTAGCTTACTTTAGGTAAAATCAGTGAAACATGATATGCTTTAATGGTTTTCCTATGTGTTGGTGCAAAAATCTCATTTTACCCCAAAATGACCCTCACCACTCTTTGTTGCCCGCAGCAGCGATCAGCCCTGCGCGACTTATCTATCATTTTGTGGGAGGCCGTCAAGGAGTTCGAGGCCCCACAGATTCGGACTATCCTGTGGATTTCATGCGAACGTCTTGTGGCCCATCAGTGTTACTCTACAGGTCAGAGACTTGGCGAGTCACCACCAACACCTCCACGAAGATCCAAACCTTCATCAACAGATGTCTCCGGCAGATCCTCCACTTGCGATGGTTCGACAGCGTGCCAAACACCGACCTGTGGACGAAGGCAAACAACAGCCAATGGACGTCCAGGTCAGGAAGAGAAAGTGGCGATGGGTCGGCCACACAATGCGGAAGGAGCCCTCTGACATCACCAGGCAGGCGCTCGAGTGGAACCCACAGGCCAAGAGGAAGCGAGGGCGCCCAAAGCAGACCTGGAGAAGGAGCTTGCTAAACGAGCTGAGAGCCTCCAGCCTGGCCTGCGGGGAGATCAAGACCTGTGCCAGGGACAGACGGAGGTGGAAGTTGCTGTTGAGGCCCCATGCTTCTCAAGGAGCAAAGAGGACTAAGTCAGGAAGTCTTGTGGCCCGTGAGGAGAGTGACCGACCGGTGAGTTGCATGGCGGATTGAACGCTGGTGACCGGTGTAACGAAAAGTTTGAACTCCCCGAATGGTTTAACTCCCAGGGAGTTAAACTGTTCATATGTAGATTTTAACTCCCCGGGAGTTAAACTAGAATATAAAAAAAAACTAACTCCCTCTGCGTTTCAGTTTGACTCCAGGGGCGTTACTCTGACATACCACCAGAATGATTCCCACCCACCACCCACCACCCACCACCCACTCCCCGCACCTTGCTACCACCTATGCATCTTACATATATATATATATATATATATATATATATATATATATATATATATATATATAATGCTGAACAATTAAGTAGTGGGGGAAAACAAGTGCAGGTTAACAATTCTTCAGTCGTTATAGTAATGACTTGGCAAAGATTTGAAATTTAAAAAAAAAATTTTTTAAAAAAATTGAAGAGGAATAAAATGGGGGAATATATTATAAATACGAGAAACCCTTCACTAGCCGCCTGAGGGAACCATCGTAATCCCTCTCAAAGGCACATTTATTTGTATTGCCTGCTCCTAGGCCTCTCGTCCGCCGGATCGGACCCATCAGCAAAAATCTCGTATATATATAATTTTTTTTTCTTCAAAAATCTGTGTGTGTGTGTGTGTGTGTGTGTGTGTTGTGTGTATTCCTTTTGCACGGCCACAGTTCTCAACCGATCGACACCAAATTTGGTATCAAGCATCCTTAGCACCCCGGGAAGGTCATGAGCTATTTAGTTTTGGGCACTGTTTCTAGGGCGCAGACAAAGTAAATATTCAAAAAATCTGAGCCATAGTTCTCAATCGATCGACACCAAATTTGGCACAAAGCATTCTTGGCACCCTGGGAGTGTCATGGGCTATTTAGTTTGGGGACTCACTGTTTCTAGGGCGCAGCAAAATCAAATATTCAAAAAGTCAGAGAGCTCCACTCTACCAACTGAACTCAGTTCTCAACCGATCAACACCAAATTTGGCACAAAGCATCCTTGGCACCCTAGGTGTGTCATGGCTGTTTACTTTTGGCTGGCACTGTTTCTAGGGCGCAGCAAAATTAAATGTTTGAAAAATCGATTTCTGTCTATAGTAAGTACAGTCAGCAGGGACACAAAAATCACAATACTTTCACTTCACGCAGCACCGAGTGTGTGTGTGTGTGGGGGGGGGGGGGGGAGGAGGGGAGGAAGGGGGGAGGTTGGGGGAGGGGGTGAGGGGTGGGGGGAGGAAGGAGGGAAAAGGGGGAATGGGGAATGAGGGGAGGAGGGGGGAGGTAGGGAAATCTATAAATCTACAATCTATCTGTGTGTGTGTGCGTGCGTGTTGTGTGTGTGTGTGTGTGTGTGTGTGTGTGTGTGTGTGTGTGTGTGTGTGTTCCTTCTGCATACCCACAATGACCGCAGGCCATTCCACACTGCCTGTTACTCCAGGTAGTTTATATGTTGCTTGCATTCCTGTTTCGCCCACACGCCGCTTGCTGTCAGAGACTGAAGGCTGCGTCCCCATCCCGAACTGGACGCGTCCGTTGCCATTATTAGCTGTGGGGGTGGTCGACGAATCGGGAGGGGAGATGGGGTGAATGCCTTCCGGTAGTACAGATTGTCCCTCGCTTCATGGTGCAGACGTACCCGTTTGAAGAGATGCGCTGGTCTCTTGTAGACTGCATGTAGGGCGGCTTGCAGTTCGCGAGAATGCAGGCTGGCTATGGGGCGTACCATGGGAGGCGAAGGTAGTCTTGCCTAGGAAAGCCAACAGCTGCCTCGCAAGAACCACTGGGCGTAGGGACAGTTGTTGTTTTTTCTGCTAGTAACTGGATCGCTTGCATTTTGTCCTGTGGCAGGGTGACAATCATATGGCGAGTGTCCCACTGCAGACCCAGGTACAGAAACTGTTGGCGGGGGGTATGGTCTGACTTCTCTACGTTGAGGGAAAAAGCCCAGGTCTGCCAACAGCGAAGTGGACAAGGGCAGATGTCTGATGGCCTGGGACCTGGACGAGGCTAGGATGGGGATGTTTTCCAGGTAGAAGACTATCCTGACTCCTTGGGCCAAAGGCTGCCAGCAAATACGGAGGAAATCGGTCCAGAAACACGGCCGTGGCTGTCGATTGCACATTTCCTTCTCTCCTGATTTCCAGTTTTGCGTCACGTGACGGTGCCACCAGGACCTTTCCAGGGTGCCAAGGATGCTTGATACCAAATTTGGTGCGTTCGGCTGGAAAGTGTGGCTTGTATAAGCATCAGACAGACAGACAGACAGATTGATACCAAATTTGGTGGCGTTCGGCTGGAAAGTGTGGCTTTGTATAAGCATCAGACAGACAGACAGACAGACAGACAGACACACAGACACACAGACACACACACACACACACACACACACACACGCGCGCGCGCGCGCACCACACACGCACACACACACACACACCACACACACACGCACACACACACACACACACACACACACATAAAGAGTTGACGACGACACCAACAACGACCATGATGGTTAAGACGTTGTTGCTGTTGCTGTTGTTGTTGTTGTTGTTGTTGTGGCTGCTGCTGTGGTTGTTGTTGTTGATGATGACGATGATGATGATGATGATGATGATGATGATGATGGATGAACATTAAATCCCCTTCTCCATTCTCTTACAGAAAGACATCTGGGAATAGGTGGGTGGGACGTCATCTTAGTCATGATCAGATTAACTCCCCCTCTGTTACAAAGTAACTCCCCTGGAGTCGTTTCATGTCAGAAAAAACGTGCACACATTAACTCCCAGGGGAGTTATTCTAAACTGCGAAAAACTGACCCCCTTTAGTGGGCAGGGAGTTAAACTTTTACGCACTTGGATTAACTCCTGGGAATTAATCTGGATATAGTACAGACTAACTCCCGGGGGGGGGGGGGGGGTCATTCTGTTACAGGGTGGGAGTTAAGTCTGATATATGTACAAAATGACTTCCCCCTAAATGTTTTCAAGAACTGGTTGAGACTTGTGCAAAAAAGATTTTAGAACATTTTGAAGTTTTACTGGGTGGAGTTATTTTGGCACGAGTGGGAGTCATTCTAGTTTAACTCCCAGGGAGTTAAAATTTACATATGAACAGTTTAACTCCCTGGGAGTTAAAACTTTTCGTTACACCGGGCTGTTTGTTGCTAGTTCAGTTGAACAGAGCCATTGATGGATGGCTGTTTTGTTGATTCCTGTGTGGGACAGTGGACCGTGGAGTAAAATATGGTGGGAGTAGAAATGATTGAATTGCGTGCTGTCGCACACAGATACAGACACAGACACAGACACACAGACACACACACACACACACACACACACACACACACACACACACACACACACACACACACACACACACACCCGCGCGCGCGCACGCACATACGTGTGTGCGCGCGCGCTCACACACACACACACACACACACACACACACACACACACACACACACACACACTCACACACATGCACGCAGACAGAGAGAGAGAGAGAGAGAGAGAGAGAGAGAGAGAGAGAGAGAGAGAGAGAGAGAGAGAGAGAACTACCAGGCAGCTGCTTCTTCAGTAGATCACAGACATTGATTGATGATTGTTTCTTCGATTACTGTGCTAAATGAATGTTATATTCAAGGAATAATGGGGGTAATATGATTAACACACACACACACACACACACACACACACACACACACACACACACACACACACACACACAAATGCTTAACACAAAGAAATTGTGTCATAACTCTAGCCCTTGACGCTCAAATTGGATACATGTAACTTTTCTGTGTCGATTTTTTTTAAGAACAAAAGCGGGTACGCCTTTAGAGGATCTAACACACGTGAATGTCTCTTTCATTGTTCAAGATCTGGACGTCCAAACTTCTGCCAGTTAACTTGGCATTGTCCTGTTATAGAAGGCATCCAGATAACTCACTGTCCTGTTATAGAAGGTATCCAATCAACTCACTGTCCTGTCATAGAAGGTATCGAATCAACTCATTGTCCTGTTATAGAAGGTATCGAATCAACTCGCTGTCCTGTTATAGAAGGTATCCAATCAACTCACTGTCCTGTTATAGAAGGTATCCAATCAACTCACTGTCCTGTTATAGAAGGTATCCAATCAATTCATTGTCCTGTTATATAAGGTATCCAGTCAACTCACTGTCCTGATGTAGAAGGTATCCCATCAACTCACCGTCCTGTTATAGAAGGTATCCAGTCAACTCACCGTCCTGTTATAGAAGGTATCCAATCAATTCATTGTCCTGTTATAGAAGGTATCCAATCAATTCATTGTCCTGTTATAGAAGGTATCCAATCAACTCACTGTCCTATTGATATCCAATCAAAGCCGAATTCGTCTGTTATATTCTAGCTGTGAACCTCCAAAGTAAGTCATATAACTTTGTTTTCATTCCGAGGACATCAAAAGAGGGAGATTTTGTCTGCAATGATTCTGTCCCGGGAAGTCTGAAGCTGACGGCCTGTAACAGTTCTTTGCAAGTTTCTAAGGCGGTATCCGCTGGTGGGCACATTTCCCTGTCATTACTCTCTCTCTCTCTCTCTCTCTCTCTCTCTCTCTCTCTCTCTCTCTCTCTCTCTCTCTCTCTCTCTCTTATCGTTCAGCCTTGCTACCACAGTGAAGGACATTATTTTTACTTCCACGTTCATTTGTTTGTTTGTCAGCAAAATCCACTGTACCCATATCAACGGACTTGGAGGAAAGATGGGATGCTGAAGAATAGCCAGCCCATCATAATTCGGTGAGATTCGATCACGCGAATCCGGAGACTAGGATCTCTTCAATAACATTCTTATGAAAGAAATATGAAAATAATCTTACCTGATGTTAAAACAAACCTGGTAGATTGATGGCGTGTAGCACGAGGATGTATACGTTAAATGTTGTGGTGCTGTTCCGGATCATACAACGGATCCAGGATCTGTTTAACAAGATTACGAAACCTTTGTCTTTTTGCAGACATTTGCTTTGTGGGAAGAGTAGAGGATAGAGAGTTTATGTTGAAAGGTGAGTCAAGATGGCACAGTAGAGAATGAACAAGGGCAGCAGAAAAAAATGAAGGAAAAAGGAAAGAAAGAAAGAAAGAAAGAAAGGAAGAAAAAAGACACAACCAAACAAAATCAAGAAGAACAACAACAAACCCAGCAGTATACACCGGCAAAATTGATATTAAGCCACGAAGAGTCAAACTGACCGGCTGTAAAAGAGGAAATTACTGGCACGGTTTTAGAAGATGGCAATACAAGTTATTCTGAAAAAACAAACAAACAAACAAACAAACAAACCAAAAAAACCCACCTCAGGCAACACCACGGGACCAGTTACTAATGGATACTAATGATACAGGACGTAAAGTAAGACAGCCTGAAGGTTGTGGTGTTTTGAATGTGATGTAGAGAGCCTTTGTCTCACAAGGATAGCCAAATACTTTCTCGTTTGGAAGCACACCTAGATCATGGTGTTTCGCATGGGGCTCATCAGCCATTGAACGGCGTCGCTTGTTGATGCGAGGTTACGCGTCACTTGAAAATCAAACAGCAGACAAGACCTGACAAACCGTCTTCAAGTGTTTTATTTGGTTCCTCAAGTTTTGTTCAGACTGAAATCTTTCACAACCATTTGACATGCAGAGTATGGTAAATGCAAAAACAAACGAAACAAAACAAAACAAAACAAAAACGGTGTCAAAAGGGAGCTAGTTTGACCACACTGGAAGCGTTTTTGCGCATCAATCCGGACAATTAGCGGCGCTGTGCAAAAAGCCTCATCATGGGTATTTTATTGCGAGACACGCCTTGAACTCCACCAACAAAAAGCGTCTGGAAACCGATCGCTCTGCACTGTTGTGCGCTTGTTTTGAAGGGGTGTTTCTCCTGGCTACAATTACATACGATATCGGCATGACCTAGGTCTGATCAGAGAATTACTCTGCTTAGTGTTTCCTAAGAGTGTGACGGCGTAGTTTAAGCGATGGTGATCAATGACAGATGGGGAAGATCAGAACAATAAAGCCCGCCGGAGCGTTGTTGTTGTTGTTGTTGTTGTTGTTGTTGTTGTTGTTGCTGTTGATTAATGCTCAATCTTTCTTCCCTCTCAGCCTTCCTCTGTGTTCTTTCCTATGTCTCCCTGAGACTTTTTTTTTCACTCGCTGCCTCTCTCTCTCTCTCTCTCTCTCTCTCTCCTCTCTCTCTCTCTCTCTCGCTCTCTGCATGCGCGCGCGGGCTTGTGTGTGTGTGTGTGTGTGTGTGTGTGTGTGTGTGTGTGTGTGTCTGTGTGTCTGTGTGTCTGTGTGTCTGTGTGTGTGTTTGCATACTTTCGCCACTGCGTGCCACACCACACACACACACACACACACACACACACACACACACACACACAACAGAGAGAGAGAGAGAGAGAGAGAGAGAGAGAGAGAGAGAGAGAGAGAGAGAGTGAGTCACAATCAGGTATCACATCAGCCCGACGACTTAAAGTAAACTCGACAGTTCACAGACTCGTGAATAGCCCTGATAAACCAGATTTTACTTTCCCATGCCATCACCATTGTCAGAGTCGTTCTTCCTGGTCGATACAGATCAATGCTAATGGCATGCGGTGGACTGAGGTAGGCACACAATGTGCAATAGTAACTCTCTGACGGCCATGAAGAACAGAGACATGAAGCCAGTACTGACGGAATTGAGATAATTTTTTTTACGATCGTAATGGGGATGCTTTTGAAATAGCGAAGAATGAACGAGCAAACGATGGGATAAACGAACTGGTAAATAAATGAATGAATGAATGAATGAAATGGATGAATCAATGAATGAATGAATGATTCAATCAATCAATCTATCAATGGATGGATGGATGAAAGAATGAAAGAAAATTGTGAATCGATGAATAAATGAATGAAAGTTTGAATAAGGAAAGAAGGAACGACCAGAAAGACAGACAGACAGTCAGACTGACAGACAGAGCGACAGAAAGTCATGGGGAAAAAGACAGAACTAAAAAGAAAAACAAATTAAAGGTAAAAATGGGTTTAGCGTGTGTGTAAGTGTGTGTGTGTGTGTGTGTGTGTGTGTGTGTGTGTGTGTGTGTGTGTGTGTGTGTGTGTTGTGTCTGTGTGTGTCTGTGTGTGTCTGTGTGTGTGCGAGAGAGAGAGAGAGAGAGAGAGAGAGAGAGAGAGAGAGAGAGAGAGAGAGAGAGAGAAGTCAGCACTTCATTATTCAAAGACAGAGTAACACACTCAAGTCATGGGCTAACGTCAAATAAGATACCGGCGACAAATCAGCGGTTATTTCGGCAAATGCCGATTTGTTGTTGCAACGCTGAATGATCGCTGGGGGCAATTCGGCGTTGCTAAAGTATGATGAAACGTCGCCACTGCGCTGGTATGTCATCGAACGGAGACACTTTTGACGAATCTATGATATGCTTTATTGTCCTTGATCCGCTTGTTTGACGCCGTCCAGCAACAATTCGATGTTGGGAGGGGGAGGAATGGGGGGGAGGGGAGGAGAGGGGAGATTGGGATGTTAACCGTTTGTTGTCTGTTCACTGATTTGTCGCCGATGACAAATTAGCATTAACAAACATAGCAACACCATCTTGTCTCTGCCCAGGCTGAAACAGCATACAACTTTTAGTTTTTTCTTGTTTGGTCTCATTCACAAATGGAACCATTTCTCATACCCTCTGCACGGTGATCGGTCCTGTATCTTTCAGCTTTGAAGACCTCACAGTGTTCACGTGAGTTTGCAGTTCATGAAACGACACGCGTCGTTCTTCTCGCCTTTGGCTGCACTTTTCTTTGTCCAAGCTTGCCCCATTCATTCCTACAATCGTGCCAGCAACATTGTTTCTGTCTACGAAGTCGTGTTTGTGTCACCAACAAGGAAGTAGATAGAAGGAACTCAGAGAATGTACAGTTGTACAAGTTGTGGGCTCACGGCAGTGTGTTGGTGACGCAAACATAGACCGGACGCACGTAGGTGACAAGTGCTCAGGCGAAACATTGTATGTCAGTCACATGAATGGAAGTTTCCAGCGCAATATTCGGGTCACTCAGCAGAAACTTGTCAGGAGTAACACGTCCTGCCTGTCCCGAGTTGACGTAAATTTACTCAACAAAATCGGTAGTTTTGAATAATATCATCAGTGTACTGACTCAGTGAAAGTTGTTTGTGTTTCTGTTTTTATTTCACACGGGACTCGCGTAGCCTACACACCAACTCTATGGACTCTCCACTTTACACACTTGCATTGCTTTATTGAGGCACACCTACAGGTGCATATACGTTTACAGTAACAACAGGGAACCTGAGAGATTCGAAGTCTTGTCTCAGCTGACGTGTGTTTGATCATTTGTGTCTGCCATTGGAAAGGCCCAGTATGAGTCTGCTTCCTTCTTTAGGAGTCTTCGCAATGTTAGCCTTGAGACTATTCCAATATTGGTTCTGGTTGGTCATCTTTCTTGCTCTGCTGTTAAGTCTGGATGTGCGGCCACTTCCTCTCTTAATGTTAAGCTGTGAAAGATGGTCTATGGTATAGTGGGTTTAATCTTGTTTGTTGAGGTGATTCTTTAGATTTTTTCTCACATCATAAGAGACCAAGCTATAATCCAGTTCTTATCGTTGCCTTGCCTGCCAGTGTGTCTGTTCTCTGTATTTCCTTTGATACCTGCAAGTTCTGGGCAGTACATCCATATGAGTCTCTCCAAGCGAAGGTGGCACATTACTCCGTGCCAAGTACGGCTTCCCATTCCACCTTCCACTTCTACAAAGCAGGTTCATGGAGTCAGTCAGTATACGGGTGCGTATACACAGGCACACATACATATACACATAGATGCATGCATATAGGACAGGCTCACACAATCCCACAGATCACACACACACACACACACACACACACACACACACACGCGCGCGCGCGCGCGCGCGCGCGCGCGTACGCACGCACGCATGCACACACGCACACATCGCATACACTGGCACACGCTCATGTGGGCCCATGCCCACCCACCCATGCGCCCGCGCGCGCGCGCGCGCGCGCACACACACACACACACACACACACACACACACACACACACACACACGTGTACATTCATCACACACACACACACACTCACACACACACACACACACACACACACACACACACACACACACACACACATACACACACACACACACACACACACACACACACACACACACACAGAGTTATAATACAGTAATAATAATGGCACAATGTTGGGTAGGTATCCGAGTTCTGACCGGCGCGTTTGGCTGCTAAGTCGTAGACATGAGAGCCTCTTCATACATTATCTCATCGTTGTGATTAATTCATTTATCCATCAGCTATAGTTCGTGCGCAGTGTGGTCTTAAAAAGTAGCAGATGTGGTGTATCGTTTATGGACTAGCCCGCACGCAGTGACTCCTTGATGAAACTGAAACTGTCTATTCTTCAGCCAGGCGGATTTCAGTTACAGCACACGTCCTGTGGTCTTTGGAATTTTAAACTCCCTCATTCAGTAGAAACGCGACGTGGTGGATCCATCTTTTTGTTGGTGCCTCACATAATACCTTTGTAATGAAAACGAATTAATCTCAACCACAGGGGACTGTTTTAAGTGAAGGATTCATTCAGAGAGCATTCATAGATTTTCTCTTGCTCGGTTCCTCATGACTGCTGTGAGTTTATTGAAAGAGGATTTTCTCTTCTTGAGCAGAACGAAGCAATATTTGTGTCCAAAATAAAGGGAAGATTAAGCCGCCGCCGTAGCAAAGGTCAGCGACGCGGACTCCCGGTTGAGAGATCATGGGTTCGATTCCAGTCAATGCCATTCATTTGTGGGATTTTTCTGCCCAGATCGGCTTAAACCCAGAGTTGAGTTTGCCACAGGCTCTGTCGGGAAGACTGGGACCAAACAGTCGAGTTTCGACCATTTAATGGATGTATCTCTGACAGTGTTGTTCAAATTTCCTTACCCATACTAAAGGTGCATCTCTCGGACCAGGCTGACGTCCAGATATGTTATGAAAGTAAGTGTCGAGTACATTCTGTCAGGCGTATCAGAGTACAATGGAAATTCGTAGGATCAACTTCATTATCCTCATCCATATTGATCAGCATAAACAAAATATCTCAAATTCTATGACCCTTCATGCCCTGCTCTCATGGTGACCTCAGTTCCGAATACCTAACTACGCCTATGCCCTTGACTTGGTGCTGTCGGGGTCACCGGTACTGGCAATTTTATGGGCACTGTCGTTTGGCGGACGTGGTGACACCCTCAGGACCAAGAACGCATTCACAACGGCTCCGCGACTAAACAGTTATAGTCGCCAGTGATGGGCTGAGCAGGTGGCTCCGCCTTGGCTTTAGGCTGTGTCAGGCCAATTGACATGGGCTAGAACACCATGGCTACATCAAAATGTTGTTATGCTCTGCATAGTTATGCGGGGATTGTCTTCAGCTGTGACAAGCTCCTAGCATAACATTATCAGTCTCCAAAATCCCCCGAAGTCGGAGTGTGGCTGCCCACGTGGCGGGGTAATCAAAAACGGTCACACACGTAATGTTGTCATCCCCAGCTGATGAACTTGTACCATAATGTTCAAGTGCTTCGGCTTGTTCGGATGATCCCTGGAGTCTTTTAGCCAGGGTCCGACAACAACAACAACAACAACAGCAGCAGCAGGTGGTTCCCTCGTGTGCTGATCAGAACAAGGCAACACTAAACACCACCGAAGTGACTCAGCAGCAGAGTGTGTCTCCTCTAGTGGGTTACCTCCTGGCGACTTCAAATCGACGGGTCCCTATGGACTGCCAATGCCAGGACTGTGGTTGGACAGACAAGGCTGTGGCTGTGGACTGCCAATGCCAGCACTGTGGTTAGACAGACAAGGCTGTCCCTGTGGACTGCCAATGCCAGCACTGTGGTTAGACAGACAAGGCTGTCCCTGTGGACTGCCAATGCCAGCACTGTGGTTAGACAGACAGGGCTGTCCCTGTGGACTGCCAATGCCAGGACTGTGGTTGGACAGACAAGGCTGTCCCTGTGGACTGCCAATGCCAGCACTGTGGTTAGACAGACAAGGCTGTGGCTGTGGACTGCCAATGCCAGCACTGTGGTTAGACAGACAAGGCTGTCCCTGTGGACTGCCAATGCCAGCACTGTGGTTAGACAGACAAGGCTGTCCCTGTGGACTGCCAATGCCAGCACTGTGGTTGGACAGACAAGGCTGTCCCTGTGGACTGCCAATGCCAGCACTGTGGTTGGACAGACAAGGCTGTCCCTGTGGACTGCCAATGCCAGCACTGTGGTTGGACAGACAAGGCTGTGGCTGTGGATGGGGACCGGAACGGATGGGAAGGCACGGTAGATGTGAC
>CM065720.1:80265671-80268171 GCA_033310375.1 Conus canariensis | reverse complement strand
GTGAAAGAGAGAGAGAGAGAGAGAGAGAGAGAGAGAGAGAGAGAGAGAGAGAGAGAGAGAGAGGACTCAAATGCGCGGACGCGCATCGGCGTGAGTATAGAGGGTGTTGGAGGAGGAGGACTGCGGGGAAAGAGGGGGACACTTTGGAACTTCCCCAGTCATAGCGCCCCCTTCAAAAATGAGGGGTGAGGTGGGGGCGAGAGACCTCTTAATCCGCCTAAAGGGCCCGGCGTTGGCGAGGTGTCGGCATTGATAAAGAATTCCTCTGGTTATTTGTTTACCGTGTGAAGACGATAGGCAAACATCCCCCTTCCGACCCCCCTCTCCAGTTTTTTTCCCTTAGTCTCTGGCGTTATAGGTGTTGTAATGTGTCGATTCTTCTTCTTCTTCTTCTTTTTCCCTCCTTCAGAGGTCATCTCCTTAATAATTAACAAGGGCAGGGATGATATTCATCCTCTCTCTCTCTCTCTCTCTCTCTCTCTCTCTCTCTCTCTCTCTCTCTCTCACACACACACACACACACACACACATGCACACACACAGTCACACACACACACACACACACACACACACACACACACACACACACACACACACACAACACACACACACATCTCTGTATACGTGTTGTTTTCGTTGTTGATGATGGCGCGGTCTTCTCTGTCTGCTCTGACCAATGCACAGTAGCAGGCACACACACACACACACACACACACACACACACACACACACACACACACACACACACACACACACACACAACACACACACACATTTCTGTATACGTGTTGTTTTCGTTGTTGATGATGGTGCGGTCTTCTCTGTCTGCTCTGACCAATGCACAGTAGCAGGCAGACATCCAGAACTTCGATGTCTGGCACCAGAGGGAGGGATCCCCAGCAATGCACGGATCTGGGTTTTCCCCAGCTGGTTCTTCGTGCCATCGCGTTGCTGCTCCTCCCATGACATCTTCACCTCCCCACCACTCCCCACAACAGCCACGTCCAAAGTCCAGTGGAAGTGCTCCTCGTTTAAGCCTTCCTGAGGGAGGTGCTATGATGGAGATGGGATCATCCTGACACACTGGGGTCATATCCTGATCCACAGATGTAATGTGGCAGATCTCCCAGGGGTCTTTCTGTGTCTGCCCGCTTTGGTTGGCGGCATGAAAACTTCTTATTGATAGACAAACAAAGAGAGAGAGAGAGAGAGAGAGAGAGAGAGAGAGAGGGAGGAGAGAGAGAGAGAGAAAGAGACAGA
Source organism: Conus canariensis (assembly GCA_033310375.1). Lineage (NCBI taxonomy): Eukaryota > Metazoa > Mollusca > Gastropoda > Neogastropoda > Conidae > Conus > Conus canariensis. The sequence goes on along the minus strand of CM065720.1, from coordinate 80,266,911 downwards.
GAGAGAGAGGGAGAGAGAGAGACAGAGACAGAGAGAGAGAGAGAGAGTGAGAGAGAGAGAGAGATAGAGAGAGAGAAAGTGATTGATTGACTAAATGGTTGATTGACTGATTGATTGATTGATTGATCGATTGTCGTATATCAACAGATTGGATGATGGTTACTTGGACAAACAGAAATAACGTGAAAATATAGACAAGTGGATTAATGACTATATACCGAGAGAGAGAGAGAGAGAGAGAGAGAGAGAGAGAGAGAGAGAGAGAGAGAGAGAGAGATTGATTGATTGATTTATGGATCGATTGATTGATACTTTCTTTGATTCACTGAGTCATTGATTGATTGATTGATTCATTGTCGTGCACTGTCAGATTGGTTGATGATTATAAAAGATGGTTGTAAAAGATAAGCAAATGGATCGATGATTTTTTTTACCAGGAGCAAGCAAATGAGCGAAAGAGCAAGAGAGAGAGAGAGAGAGAGAGAGAGAGAGAGAGAGAGAGAGAGAGGGGGGGGGGGGTTAAAGGTAAAATTGCTCTGCCAGTTAACAGAACAGAATTCTTTCTCACAACACAACACAACAAACAAACAAACAAACAATTTGGTAAAGCTGCTGGTTCACACATAATAATGCGGGTTAGCCAGCATCCAGACGAGAAGCTCTCTGAGAGGCAGCTGAAAATTGGAAAAAAAACCAAACAAACTGTGAATAGAACTCAGGAGAAACACAAAGCAATGTTGACTCACGGAGTCGCACTTTCCCGTGAGTTTCGTGACAGAACTGGTCGACCGGTTCGCTGCGTGGCAGATTGAATGCTGACGGGCCTGGCTGGTTTGCTGCGTGTTCGGTTGACCAAAGCCATTGTCTGATAGCTGTTTCGTTGATTTCTGTGAGGAAGAAGGTAGCATTGTGTTTGAAATAATGATAGTATAAGCAACTGAATTTCACACGCACTTGCATGCGTACACAGAGATACAGAGACACACAGACACAGACACAGACATACACATACACACTGTTTTGTTGATTCCTGTGAGGATGAATAGGCCGTTGTGTTGGGAAAAAAAGTGAATACACGACTGAGTGGCATGTGTGCAAAGTGTTGAATATCTTCAAAGTAAAAACGATAAAATGCATGTGTGTGTGTGTGTGTGTGTGTGCGCGCGCGCACACACACACACACACACACACACACACACACACACACACACACACACACACACTCACACACGTGTCTGCT
>CM065720.1:80245671-80263171 GCA_033310375.1 Conus canariensis | reverse complement strand
TTTGTTGTTGTTTTTAGATGATATCCAGAGGCGCATTTGCCTTTCATTATTCTAGCCGCCAGACTTCAAATCTGGCGGCAGTTATCTTTCCTCTGTCCATTGCTGTGGGGTATTCAAACGGGTACGAATTTCTCTTTCATTTATTCCAGCTCCGGACTTTCAAATAAAAGCCATGCATATTCTTCTGTTTCTTTTCAGAGGTTATCCCACGAAAGCCTAATTCCATGTCATGATGGTAGTCCGTGGAGTGTTCATGTTTTGGGAGTAAGGTTTGGTGGTACGCTAGAGGATGGGAAGAGAAAGTTCTAAGGAAATAAAAAGGATGGGTAACAGCAAGTTAAAACAAAATCAAAATCGTCGTCATCGAGTTTGGAGTCTACATCATCGTCAGCTATATATATTTCTCCACACCGTATCCATCGTACCTTCTCCGTTCCCTTTCTCAGTGGTGTTAAGATCTTCGTATTGTGTTTCCATTACAAAATCGTTACAACTGACATTATTCTCTCTCTCTCTCTCTCTCTCTCTCTCTCTCTCTCTCTCTCTCTCTCTCTCTCTCTCTCTCTCTCTCAACGCATTTCTGTTGCTTGCTACTTACACGTAGCACTTTCCATGGAATTACTCAGAACATACTTGTAAATATGGAACTAGAGATCATTATCACCATCATCATCTGCATCGACGTCGTCGTCGTCATCATCATCATCATCATCATCATCGTAATCACCATCATTATCATCATCATCGTGGCTCTCGTTTTCACATTATTATCTTCCACTATCATCATCATCATCATAATCCTCTTTCTCTCTCTCTCTCTCTCTCTCTCTCTCTTCTCTCTCTCTCTCTCTCTCTCTCTCTCTCTCGTGTTTATGTTCTCTGGCCATCGATCAAGTTTGTTCCCCCCCCCCCCGCCCCCCCCCCCCCCCCCCCCCCCCCATTTCGTTTTTTTTCATTCCTTATATGTTCCTTTCGCTACTATGTTTATCCTTTTTATTACTTAGATTACGTTCAGTCCTATATGATTTAATGTCCGCTCCGCCTGCTGCCCTTCTCTGTGCAGCCACCCCCCTCTCCCCTTTCCATGGCATCCCAGTCAGTGTTGCCCCCACGAGCACAATCGTGATCATTCCTACTAAAGGAAATCAATGCGCCTTCAGCGTAAGGGAGATCACTGGAGGCAGCAGTTGCGGGGTTTGGGGATGAGCGATGACTCTGGTTCACAGGGGATGCTGCGTCCACCGCCAGCCATTGCCGTGGACTGAATGGGATTCTGTAAACATGGGAACTCTTCTGTCGTACATTTTGTGCTGGACGTCCGGATCCTATTGCATCATTATTTCTTCTTCCTCCTCTTCTTCTTCTTCTTCTTCTTTTGGTGGCAATAAACGAGCGAAAAAAGCAAAGGAAGGAGGGGAGGGTGAGAGAGCATGTGTTTTAAGACTGAAAACTCTCAAGGCGTTGAGATAAATTACAGCGAAGGATAGAATGGTACAGGCGGACAGCTTAGTCTATAATTCTTTAAAAAGTGGAAATGATGTCGTCGTCATCATCATAATCATTATAATCAACGTCGGCGTCGCCATCGTTGTTGTTCTTGTCGTCTACTGCCTTTTCGTCATAGTCGTCATCTTCGTCGTTATCATCATCATCATCATCATCATCATCATCATCAACAGCATCATCGCCGTCGTCGTCGTCCTTGTCACCAACATCATCATCAATACATCACCAGTAGCTGTTCCATCGTCACCATCATAATGCATACTGTCTTTATCATTGCTATCGCCATCGTCGTTGTCGTCGATTTCGTCATCATCATCATCATCATCATCATCATCATCATCATCTCTCTCTCTCTCTCTCTCTCTCTCTCTCTCTCTCTCTCTCTCTCTCTCATTCCCTCTCCCTCTCTCTCTCTCGCGTGTGTATGTTCTCTTGCCATCGCTTATGTTTGTTCCTTTTTTCCCCTTTCAATCTTTTTTTTCATTCCTTGTGTGTTCCTTTTGCTACAATGTTTTTCCTTTTTATTACTTAGATCACGTGCAGTCCTATATGATTTAATGTCCGCTCCGCCTGCTGCCCTTCCCTGTGCAGCCACCCCCCTCTCCCCTTTCCATGGCATCCCAGTCAGTGTTGCCCCCACGAGCACAATCGTGATCATTCCTACTAAAGGGAAATCAATGCGCCATCAGCGTAAGGGAGATCACTGGAGGCAGCAGTTGCGGGGTTTGGGGATGAGCGATGACTCTGGTTCACAGGGGATGCTGCGTCCACCGCCAGCCCATTGCCGTGGACTGAATGGGATTCTGTAAACATGGGAACTCTTCTGTCGTACATTTTGTGCTGGACGTCTGGATCCTATTGCATCATTATTTCTTCTTCCTCTTCTTCTTCTTCTTCTTCTTCCTCTTCTTTTGGTGGCAATAAACGAGCGAAAAAAGCAAAGGAAGGAGGGGAGGGTGAGAGAGCATGTGTTTTTAAGACTGAAAACTCTCAAGGCGTTGAGATAAATTACAGCGAAGGATAGAATGGTACAGGCGGACAGCTTAGTCTATAATTCTTTAAAAAGTGGAAATGATGTCGTCGTCATCATCATAATCATTATAATCAACGTCGGCGTCGCCATCGTTGTTGTTCTTGTCGTCTACTGCCTTTTCGTCATAGTCGTCATCTTCGTCGTTATCATCATCATCATCATCATCATCATCATCAACAGCATCATCGCCGTCGTCGTCGTCCTTGTCACCAACATCATCATCAATACATCACCAGTAGCTGTTCCATCGTCACCATCATAATGCATACTGTCTTTATCATTGCTATCGCCATCGTCGTTGTCGTCGATTTCGTCGTCATCATCATCAATCATCATCATCATCATCATCATCATCATCATCATCATCTCTCTCTCTCTCTCTCTCTCTCTCTCTCTCTCTCTCTCTCTCTCTCTCTCTCTCATTCCCTCTCCCTCTCTCTCTCTCGCGTGTGTATGTTCTCTTGCCATCGCTTATGTTTGTTCCTTTTTTCCCCTTTCAATCTTTTTTTTCATTCCTTGTGTGTTCCTTTTGCTACAATGTTTTTCCTTTTTATTACTTAGATTACGTTCAGTCCTATATGATTTAATGTCCGCTCCGCCTGCTGCCCTTCCCTGTGCAGCCACCCCCCTCTCCCCTTTCCATGGCATCCCAGTCAGTGTTGCCCCCACGAGCACAATCGTGATCATTCCAACTAAAGGGAAATCAATGCGCCTTCAGCGTAAGGGAGATCACTGGAGGCAGCAGTTGCGGGGTTTGGGGATGAGCGATGACTCTGGTTCACAGGGGATGCTGCGTCCACCGCCAGCCCATTGCCGTGGACTGAATGGGATTCTGTAAACATGGGAACTCTTCTATCGTACATTTTGTGCTGGACGTCCGGATCCTATTGCATCATTATTTCTTCTTCTTGTTCTTGTTCTTGTTCTTCTTCTGCAACAAACGAGCGAGAAAAAAAAAACAGAGAAAAACTGAAGCCGATTGGGATGTGGGTTGTTTGAAGGAGGAGAAAGGGTGAGGGGTTGTGGATTGGAAAATAAGAAGAAGGTGGGTGGGTGAGAGAGCATGTGTTTTAAGACTGAAAACTCTCGAGGGCGTTGAGATGAGAATCAGGGAAGGATAGAATGGCACCGGGGGACACTTTAATCTACAACTCTTTAAAAAGTGGAAATGATGTCGCTGTCATCATTATAACCATTGTCATCGTCGTTGTCGTCGTCATCGTTGTTGTTCTCGTCGTCGACTTCTTTTTCGTCATCGTCGTCATCGTCGACGTTATCATCATCATGATCATCCTCGTCATCGTCGTCGACGTCGTCGTAGTAGTACTCATCATCAACATCATCATCAATACATCATCGCTAGCTGTTTCAACGTCACCATCATAATTCATACCGTCCTTATTATTATTATCGCCATCGTCGTTTTCATCATCATCCTCCTCCTCCTCCTCCTCCTCATCGTCATCACCACCATCATCATCACAGTGATGCCAGATCCGGACAGGTTTTTCTTCAATCAACTTTGTCTTTTTCATTGTTATCACACCCCACATTATTCCCATTTCCGTGCCGTGACACACACACACACACGCAGGAGAGAGAGAGAGAGAGAGAGAGAGATGTACGTATGTGTACACACACATATATATATATATATTATATATATATACAATAAACTAATAAATTCCAAGGATAAGTACCGAGCACCATTCCAGCAACTTACAGAGCAGCTTGGTGTTGCAATGACTGCAAGAAATATTCAATTATAAACAAAGCTTGCTCTTATGTCTTAGATTGAAGAAATAGGGGATAATAAGCATACATATCTGTAGTGGTAGATCATTCTACCTAACTAACAGTATGTGCTTGAGTGGGTGAATGGGGAAAAATAAAATAAATGCTTCTCAAAATGAACCTTCAGCAAGCTTATAGTCTCCAAGAGGGAGACAGTCTCCAATGGGGAGGAAACCACTAACATATAACTCCTGGTCAGATACTGATATTTCGAAACCTGATTGTTTCTCCTCAGTGATCGCGGAAAGTGGTAATTTGACTCCTCTGCCTTTTCGGTTTTAAGAAGAATGCTATCCCAGAAAAGGCTGGTGTGCAATACTGTAGTATGTTTGTTGAGTTTTCAAAAAACCAACCAAAGGTGCCACCTAAGAAGCAAAAGAAAATCATGAAAGAGTAGAACAAGCTATATTTTCTTGTGAAAAGTAGAAAATATAAAACATAACCTCTTAAGACACAAGTGCTGAGGGCCAGTTCTTGGAATGAATCCGCAAGGGACTAAACTGCAATAAACTAATAAATTCCAAGGATAAGTACCGAGCACCATTCCAGCAACCATTCACCCACTCAAGCACATACTGTTAGTTAGGTAGAATGATCTACCACTACAGATATGTATGCTTATTATCCCCTATTTCTTCAATCTAAGACATAAGAGCAAGCTTTGTTTATAATTGAATATTTCTTGCAGTCATTGCAACACCAAGCTGCTCTGTAAGTTGCTGGAATGGTGCTCGGTACTTATCCTTGGAATTTATTAGTTTATTGTAGTTTAGTCCCTTGCGGATTCATTCCAAGAACTGGCCCTCAGCACTTGTGTCTTAAGAGGGTATGTTTTATATTTTCTACTTTTCACAAGAAAATATAGCTTGTTCTACTCTTTCATGATTTTCTTTTGCTTCTTAGGTGGCACCTTTGGTTGGTTTTTTGAAAACTCAACAAACATACTACGGTATTGCACACCAGCCTTTTCTGGGATAGCATTCTTCTTAAAACCGAAAAGGCAGAGGAGTCAAATTACCACTTTCCGCGGTCACTGAGGAGAAACAATCAGGTTTCGAAATATCGGTATCTGACCAGGAGTTATATGTTAGTGGTTTCCTCCCCATTGGAGACTGTCTCCCTCTTGGAGACTATAAGCTTGCTGAAGGTTCATTTTGAGAAGCATTTATTTTATTTTTCCCCATTCACCCACTCAAGCACATACTGTTAGTTAGGTAGAATGATCTACCACTACAGATATGTATGCTTATTATCCCCTATTTCTTCAATCTAAGACATAAGAGCAATGTTTGTTATAATTGAATATGTATATATATATATATATATATATATATATATATGTGTGCGAGCGTGCGTGCGTGCGTGCGTGTGTGTGTAGAAACAACCCACAATGAAAAGCAAACAAGCATATATATATTTGTATACATATATATATATATAGAGAGAGAGAGAGAGAGACAGAGAGATCACAATACATACATACATAGAGACATACATACATATATACGTACATACATACATACAGACATACATATGAATCGAATGATCCACATTTCCTCTGCATTCAGCGGAGAAGGGCAGGCAATTTTTCAAATACCTATTCATGGAGTTGTCCACTGGCATTTTTTTTTTTTTTTTTACCATTTTATGTCTCATGTTTCGTGCCTTTTCAGAATGTTTGTGAAATCACTCCTTCTCCTCTCGCGAGACTCTTCCATCCACAACCGCACCCAGGCTCTCTAGTTTCGCATCCACAACTGATTGCCCGTAGGGCTTTTTTCACTTTCTTTGGGCTGAAAAATGAACAGCACATAGCAAATAGAGGGTAGGTCAGAGGAGGGGGGGGGTGGGGGGAGATGTGTCAGGGTTAAATGGAGGTTGACTGTGTCCTAAATTTTGCCCGGGTCGTCCAAGTTTGCTCAAGCTGTGCTACATATCCACGCTCCGCGTAAACACACACCACACACACACAACACACAACAATATATATATATATATATATATATATATATAAGCATGCGCACTCTGTGTGTGTGTGTGTGTGTGTGTGTGTGTGTGTGCGGCGCGCGCGCGCGCGCGCGTGTGTGTCTGTTTCTCTCTCTCTCTCTCTCTCTCTCTCTCTCTCTCTCTCTCTCTCTCTCCCAACTTGACAGCTTAAAAAGAAAAGCAGATCAACTATATTTGAGTATTAATCTCAATAAGACAAACGGAATGGTGTTTAGAAAGGGAGGTCATTTGGCTGCCAGGGAGAGATGGTTTTTGGAGGCAAAGAAGTGATGATTACATGGGTATGGTTTTTACCACAAAATTAAGTATTGGTAGCACTTTATTAGATGTCTGTAGAAAAGGGAGAAAAGAGTAATGGACATATTGAGATCCATGAGGAAATTGAACACTGTGGATGTAGATCTGTCTTGGAAAATGTTCGACACACAAATAAAGCCATATTAACCTACGTGTCTGAACAACTGAATCGAAAAAGCAAGTAACACTGTTGCATAGACTGGAAGAAGATCGTAAACAAGCTGAAAAAGTGAACACCGTTTGCAATGAAAAGACTGTTAGGTGTTCCCATCCACACTTCTGATAATTTAGTTTATGGCGAAATCGGAAGATACCCCCTCTGTCTTCGAATGTCTGTAAAGTGTATTCAATATTGGCTTAAAGTCATAAACCTACCAATGTCAAGAATATGCAGACAGTCCTATGAAATGCTCATGACACAACACGAATCTGGTCACTTAAACTGGGCATCAAATGTAAAAAGAATTTTATGCTAGAATGGATTGGATATAGTGTGGCTAAGCCAAGGTGCTGGATGTGAGTATGTTTTCATCAGTGAACTCAAAGATAGACTTATCTCCTGCTGTAAACAGCATTGGCGTTCTGAAATGGAAGTTAAAAATGACAAATGTAGCTGGTTTGATTCTTTCACAAATGTTTTTCAAACAGAAAAATATATATTATTTGTACTGGATAAATGGCGCAGGGTTAGTCTTATCAGATTCAGACTAAGAGTTAGAGGCCTAAAAAATTTCAAACGATGGTTTCAAAGTGAAGAAGATATAAGCAACGTTTGCCCATCGTGTGAAAATGGAACAGCAGATGGAGTCCGTTTATTTTTCAATTGCCCTGCTTATAATGAAAAACGTAAAAGCTGTGATATTAAAATTCCTTTACATGAAACCCTGATCAGAGATCGGTAACACATATTCTTTGAAATAGTAATGCAAAAAGAACGAAATCCGTGGCTGGATTCTTATATTAGCAGAAGCAATGAAGATTAGGAAAGTTAGATTCTTAGCAGAAGCAATGTTGATTAGGAAAGTGTTAATTGAACAAACTCAACAAATTCCAAGATGATCCACCATCTGTATACGCGCGTGCGTTCCTGCATCTCTCTCTCTCTCTCTCTCTCTCTCTCTCTCTCTCTCTCTCTCTCTCTGTGCGTACGTGTGTGCAAGTGTAAGTGCGCGAACGCGTGCGTGTGTATACATTTGCATGTGCATGTGTGTGCATATTACTTTCATGCGTGTATATGGGTATATACTCTTTTGATAAAGGTGATTTGAGATCATTTACGATATCACATTTTGGTCATATATGATTGTCCACCCTTGTCTAAAAGAGCTGTGCAGCTATTGGACAATAACAGTGTCAGTGTGTCAGTCTCTCTCTCTCTCTCTCTCTCTCTCTACTCTCCCCTCTCTCTTCCACCTCCTCCCCTTCTTCTTCTTCTTCTTCTTCCTTCTCCTTCTTCTACTTCTTCTTCTAATTGTGGCAATAAACGAATTAAACAAATTGATCAAAATCTGGGATAATTGGATTGGGGAGAGGGGAGGGAGGGAATGTATTTAGGAGATTGAAAGGGAGAAGAGGTGTATATTGGCTTTGAAAACTCAGGGGGGACATCACGGAGAATCGACGGAAGGAAAGACTGTGATTTGTGGGTGGGGAGGGACAGACTTTGATTAAGTGAAAAAGAAAGTGAGCATGATATCATCATCATTATCACCAACGTCGTTATCATCGCCGTCTCCATTACCATCACCGTTATCGTCACCATCGTCACTATCGTCATCATCGTCGTTATTGTCTTCCTCGTGGTCATCATATCATCATCATCATCATCATCATCATCATCATCATCATCATCATCATATCATCATCACCACCACCACCACCACTACCACCACTACCATCATCATCAGGATCATCATTCGTCGCCGCCGTCGTCGTCGTCATCACCATGATCATTATCATGATCATCATTATCATGTTCATCATTACAGACATGAATACATGCGTACATACATACAGCTAGATAGATAGATAGATAGATAGATAGATAGATAGATAGATAGATTAGATAGATAGATAGATAGATTAGATAGATGGACGGATGGATGGATGCACGCACGCATGGATGGGTGAATGGACGGGTAGTGTAGTATAGATAGATAGATAGATAGATAGATAGATAGATAGATAGATAGATAGATAGATAGAATAGATAGATAGATAGATAGATAGAATAGATAGATAGATAGATAGGTAGATAGATAGATAGACAGATGGATAGATGGATGGATGGATGGACTGACAGATAGACAGATAGATAGATTGACTGATCAACAGACACATAGGCAGATATGTATACATATAAATGTAAACACGCATACACAAATGGGCGACCTTATTCCATAATGTAAGAAAGAGACACCTGATGAAGATGCGGTACTTCTCCATTTCTTATATACAAACTGCGACACAGCAAAAAAAACTGTTAGACCGAGAGTTGCTCTGTCCTAATCGAAAGCAGTATATTGAAGATAAATTTGATGAGCTGTTTGACTGCAGATCGATCTATCTACCTTTCTTTCTCTCTAGCGAGCTATTAAGTTATCAACCTATCTACCTACCCACCTACGTACGTACGTACCTACCTACCTACATACCTACCTACCTGTCAAGCTACCTACCTGCCTACCTACCTACCTACCTATCAAGCTACCGACCTGTCTATCTACCTACCTACCTATCGCTCTGTCGACCAATCGACAAATCAACAAGGGACCCCTGCTCTGTGTCCTCTGTCCCCATCCTCTCACCCCCACATCTCTCTACCCCAGCTACCCCTCGGCACTTCCATTCGAAGACCAACGGGCCTAAAATACGAGTTTGGTGCTGTGACGTGTTCTTCATTTGTAATAACGTGACGCACCATCCGACTTGGCTCAGCAAACCGGTTTTGTATTCATGATGAATGATGATAAAGTCAGACAGGCTGAACAGAAGAGGACAGCATGGGGGGGGGGGGGGGGGGGGGGGGGAGGGGAGGGGGGATTAGTAGAGTGAGGAGGGTGGGTACTGATAACGATGATTATGGAGAAGATGGCTGGACTTCAGATTAGTTTGGAAGGGGTCAGATGGAATGGTTGAGGTCAAGTGTAACTCCTCACTTAAAAAAAAAAAATTCTTTGTGTGATTAAGCATTGTTTCGGACTGACTCTCTCTCTCTCTCTCTCTCTCTCTCTCTCTCTCTCTCTCTCTCTCTCTCTCTCTCTTACAATCAAATTCCATAGACCTCGCCCCACACAATACTTTAGGAATGGAAAAAAAGAAACATCGTACTGCAAAATCTCCTCTCTCTCTCTCTCTCTCTCTCTCTCTCTCTCTCTCTCTCTCTCTCTCTCTCTCTCTCTCTCTCTTACAATCAAATTCCATAGACCTCGCCCCACACAATACTTTAGGAATGGAAAAAAAGAATATCGTACTGCAAAATCTCTCTTCTCTCTCTCTCTCTCTCTCTCTCTTCTCTCTCTCTCTCTCTTTCTCTCTCTCTCTCTCTCTCTCTCCTAAAGAAATCATCCATCCTACAACTCGCCCCTATCAATCAATCAACAAGAACAACAAAACAATCATCGTCTATAAAGCCTTTCCACTCCTCGCCTTTTGCTGTCAATAACCAGAACAACAAACATCATCGTCTATAAAGCCTTCCACTCCTCGCCTTTGCTGGCAACAACAGAACAACAAACTCATCGTCTATAAAGCCTTTCCATCTCGCTTTTGCTGTCAACAACTAACAACAAACATCATCGTCTATAAGCCTTTCCACTCCTCGCCTTTGCTGTCAACAACAGAACAAAACATCATCGTCTATAAGCCTTTCCATCCTCGCTTTTGCTGTCAACAACAGAACAACAAACACATCATCGTCTATAAAGCCTTTCCACTCCTCGCCTTTGCTGTCAACAACAGAACAACAAACATCATCGTCTATAAAGCCTTTCCACTCCTCGCCTTTGCTGTCAACAACAGAACAACAAACATCATCGTCTATAAAGCCTTTCCACTCCTCGCCTTTGCTGTCAACAACAGAACAACAAACATCATCGTCTATAAAGCCTTTCCACTCCTCGCCTTTGCTGTCAACAACAGAACAACAAACACATCATCGTCTATAAAGCCTTTCCACTAACACATCATCGTTATAAAGCCTTTCCATCCTCGCCTTTGCTGTCTTCATTGTTGGCAGGGCAAGAAAAAAGAAAAAAAGATAAAAAAAATCATTTTAGCACGGCTGCCAAAACCAACAGAAGGGAGGGGTGGGGATGAGGGTGGGGCTCGGAGGCTTCACCCTTCATCCCGTGTGATCGTCTGGTTCCGGGAGGGTTACCTTTCGTCTGCCCTCTCTGTTTGAAGAAGACACTGTACAGACAGTCAAAAGACTTGAGTTCTGGCGGTGTGTCGGTGATGGCGATGGACGGGATAGCCTTTGGGTGCGTCCGTTACGAGGTTTTCATTCTATCCCCACTGACAAAGTTACGTACTTAATAAATGGTTAATTGATTAAGTTAGCAAGAACGTAACGACATTTCGAGTTCCCTCACTCTCGACCTGATGAAGGAACCAGTCAGTAGGGCAGTCAGTTTACCAATCATATCGCTTTGTCATCGTTGTTGGTCTTGTTCTCGTTTCTTTTTCATTCTCTCTGTCTTTGCTTCTTTCTTTGTTTCTTTTTTATCTTTTTTCTTTCTTTCTTTCTACTTGTTTTTCCTCTTCCTCCCTCTTTTCCTTTCCTCCTCATTTTAGAATCCGTCATTTGATTGACCAATCACATCTTTGTTCAGCCTACCAAATGTCAACAGATTAATATTGCCAAGCTATCCATTCACTGCCCCAGTCAGTTAGCCAAGCTTTCAGATCACAAAGCAGTCTCTGTATGTCACCATAATAGCCACAAATATAAACAAGCATGCAGAAAATGAAATCACGACAACGACGACGACTACCACCACCGCCACCACCATACCACCACAAACGACATCACAACAACAGCAACAACAACAATGAAGACGACAACGACAACGTTGACAAATAGGATATCCAGTTATCGTCACAAAAGCTTCAACCAAAAACAAGCATACAAAACAATCATCAGTTACAACAAAACGGACAAAAAGCGCACGCACAGACACACAGACACAGACACAGACAGACAGACAGACAGACACACACACACACACACACACACACACACACACACACACACACACACACACACACACACACACGGCACAAAAAGGCCGTGGGCACAATGATTACTAAAGACAGTATTGATACTAAGGAAGTGAAAGAAAGCGCACTGAAAAGGAGTTAGAAACTGATGATGACGACGACAATATTTAGGATGGCGATAATAGGAAGATGATGAGCAGGGGACGGAGGAGGAGGAGGAGGAGGAGGAGGAGAAGGAGGAGGAGGAGGAGGAGGAGGAGGAGGAGGAGGAAAGAGGAGGAGAAGAAGGAGGATGAGGAATAGAACGAGGAGGACGACCTTCCCATCTCTTTTCTACCACTTTTTAACAAACTTTCGGCAATTTCTCCGAGCTTTCCAACCCCTGCCACCACCGCCATCTGAACCACCCACATACAACACATACTCTTGCCCGCCATCTGAACCACCCACATACATCTCTGCCTGCCCTCTCATCCCGTGACCCATCCTTTCATAACTTATCACAAAACACTCCCTGTCCCTGTCAGTTTCTCTGTTTATTTTATTTAATGAAAACCACCCCAATACCACCATCGCCACAATGGCCACAAACATGAACAAGCATGCAGACAATGAAATCACGAAGACGACGACAACGAAGACGACGAAAAGCACCACCACCACTGCCACCACCACCACTAACAACAACATTGCCTTCCCACCTTTCGAAAATCATTACAGAATAAGATGAAATTGAATAAATGTACAACTCCTTAATAAACCAAACATTCAGACAAGAACTGCAATTTGAAAAAACAAACAAAAACCTATACAAAACGCTCAGCCTCAGTTTTCTTCTTGGGAGTTTAATGTATAGGCTAACGGCGACCAACGAAAGAATAAATGCTTTTTTTCCTTTTTCTTTTTTTTCTTTTTTACTCGCTCACAAACTTTGGCTGACAAGGACACGCGCCCATTGAACGGGACCGTGCAAACCTGAAGAGGTTGCCATTTATTAGTGGGAAAATCTTCGCTGATATGAGAGGCTCTAGCTACTTACGAAGAAGCTCCCTCTCTCTTGGACCTCCCCTCCTCCCCCTCCCACACCTCACTGTCGTTCCCAACTTCCATCCCTCTTCCCCACCATCCTTTCCAAAACTTATTAACCAGCCACAGTCCGTTGTAATTCATGATGTACATGGGGGGAGGGCGGGGGGGGGGGGGGGGGGGAATCGGATGGAAAAGATTGCTCATTTATATAATTCTCAGACCTGATCCTTTATGTTTCTCTTTTCCTCCTCCTGCTACATCTCTCTGTCTCTGTCCATCTGTTTCCTCTCTCTCTCTCTCTCTCTCTCTCTCTCTCTCTCTCTGTCTCTGGAAGAGGAGAGAGAGAGAGAGAGAGAGAGAGATACAGACAGACAGACAGACAGACAGACAGACAGAGACAGAGAGAGACACAGAGAGTATTTATACCCAGTTTTCAATACTGTCCCTTACCGAGTATCCCATACAACCCTTAGAAATGAACAAGAACAGAAATATTATTTTTATTGCAGGCGTTTTCTTTTCTCACCATATAATAGTAATGATGGGATCACAAGGTTCACGTTTGTCATCGATATTGTTATCACATTAACAAAGTTACAATCTCATTCGTACTGTCATAACAACTACTTTGACTATAAGTTCTATGGATACACAAGAGACCCCCACCTCCTCGTCCTCTGTCCCAATCACCTCAGCACCCCCCCCCATCTCCTTACCCTCCTCCCCACCCTCACCACATTTTCCCATTCGATCACCAACGGGCCTAACAAACGTGTCTGGTGCTGTGTGGCGTGTTTTTCATTTGTAATATTGGAACACAATATCCGACTTGGCACTGTGAACCAGTTTTGCTGTCATGGTGAATAACGATCAAGTCAGGGAGGTTGAACTGAAAAGTGGAGTACTGTGGAGGGAGTAGTAGAGTGAGGAGGGTGGATGCTGATGATGATGGTCTCAGAGAAGATGGCGGGATATTAGATTAGATTGGGAGGGGTGAAACTGAAAGGTTAGGATCAACACTGCCTGCTGTCTTTTTTGTGTGTGTTTACTTTTTATGTGATTAAATACTGTTTTGGACTGTCTCTCCCTCTCTCTCTCTTTCTGCATAGATAGATTATTGTAAACTCCACTTACTGCGCTCCATACAATACTATGAAAAATACATAGAAACATTGTGCCGCAAAATCTCTCTCTCTCTCTCTCTCTCTCTCTCCTCTCTCTCTCTCTCTCTCTCTCTCGAAAATGTAGAGATGGTCCTACCATCATCCTAACAACTGTCACTGCTAGTCACACCAACACCAACAACACAACAGTAAACTCATCATCGTCTACAAAACCGTTCCTCTCCTCGCCTTTGTCTTCGTTGTTGGCGTGACAGGGGGAAAAACAGCTCCCATTTTAACATGGCTGCCAAAACCAACAGGAACGAGGGGTGGATGAGGGCTGAGGATGGAAGGTTTCACCCTTTGTCCCGTGTGATGGTCTGGTTCCAGGGAAGGTCACCCTTTGTCTGCCCTCTCTGTTTGAAGAGGACGCTGCAGGACAAAAGTCAAACGACTGTGGTTCTGGCGGTGCCTCGGTGTTGGCGATGGACTGGATAGCCTTTGAATGCGTCCGTCACGGGGTTTCCACTCTATCCAGACTGACAAAGTGACATACTAAATAACTGATTAATTGCGTTAGCAAGAACGTTACAACGTTTCGAGTTTCCCTACTCGCGAACTGATCAAATAACCGATCAATCAGTCCGTTAACTTACCAATCAGCTTCCTTGTCGTCGTTGTTTATCTTGTTTTATTTCATGTTGTTGTTGTTCATTGTTTCCTTCTTTGTTTCATCCCTCCTTCCTTCCCGTCCCTTCCTTCTGTCTTTCTTTCTTGTTTTTCATCCTAATTTTTCTTCTCATTTTTTCTCCTTTGGTTATCCTCCCTTTGAAAAAACAATCCGATCTATATTTTCATTTATTCAGTCAGACAGTCGTTCAGCCTACAAAATCTGAACGTATAAAAGGTACCTATTAAGCAAGAACAAAAAAAAAAATCACCAGGCTATCTAGTCACTGGACAGGTCGGTAAACCAAGCCTTACGATCACAATTTTTGACCAGCGTCATAATAACCACAAACGTTAACAAGCATGCAAAACATGACAACAACAACAACAACCACGACAACGACGACGACGACGAAAACAACAACCACGACGATGACGACGATGAAAACAACGACAACAAATCGGATTTCTGATTATTGTCACAAAAGTTTAAACCATGAGCAAGCTTACAACAAATTCATAACTTACAACAAAGCGAATGAAAATCATGTAAAAAAAAAAACGAGGCTGTTGTCTTTGCTGTTCTCATTATCATTATTGCTGAATCTATTGTTATTGTTGATGTTGTTATTGTTGTTGCCATTGCAGATAACAACCGCAGTAATGATAGCTGTGGAGACAACGATTACAAAAGTGTTGGTACTGAGGACGACGAAGAAAGCGCACTGGACTTGCTGTTCGCTGACAGTGACAATGAGAAGGACGAAACTGATGATAACGACGACAGTATTTATGATAATGATAATGAGGAGGGGGACGAAGTGGAAGAAAAGGAGGAGGAGGAGGAGGAGGAGGAGGAGGAGGAGGAGCAGGAGCAAGATGATGGAGAGAGGAGGAGGAGGAGGAGGAGGAATAGGACGAGAAGGAGGATCTTCCCATCTCTTTCTTTTCAAATTTTTTAGCTAGCTTTCGGCATTTTCTCCAAGCTTTCTAAACTCTGCTTCAACCACCACCACCATCTGAACTGCCCACACCCACATCTCTGCCTGCCCTCCCATCCCCTGACCCACCCTTTCATAACTTATTACACATCACTTTCTGTCGCTGTCAGTTTATCTGTTTGTTTTATTTAATTAAAGCCACCACCACCACCACATCACCACCGCCACCACCACCGCCACCACCACTACCATCCTCTCTCCTTCCGAAGATCATCACAGAATAAGATAAAATCAAATAAAGATACACCTCATTAAGTCAAACATTCACTCGGAGAATTAGATTCGAAAAAAAAAGAAAACCAAGAAACAAACAAAAATACAAACATAAAGAAAAAACACCAGCCTCGATTCCTCTCTTGGCAGTTTAATGCATAGGCTAATATGATCTATGGAATACTCAATGCTTTTTTTTCAACCAGCTCACAAACTCGGCTTATAAGGACAGGTTGCCCAATAACAGGGATCGTGCAACCTTGAAGAGATCGTCATTGACCGCTGCGGAATCTTGACTAAGATGAGAGGCCCTGGCAGCTAAAGAACAACCCTCCCTCCTCCTCCTCCCCCCCTCCCTCACTCTCTTTTCCCAGCCTCCGCGCCCATTTTCCACCGCATTGCCCAAAAGTTATTAACCAATCGGAGAACGTTTTAATTAATGGTGGATATGGAGAACAAAAAATCAGCTGACGAGTACCTAACTGAGAAAGATTTCCCCCATACAGAAATCTCAGACTCAATTCTTAAGATTTCTCTTTCTCCCATCTCTCTCTCTCTCTCTCTCTCTCTCTCCTCTCTCTCTCTCTCTCTCTCTCTCTCTCTCTCTGTGTCTCTCTGTCTCTCTCTCCATTTTCATGTATTATCTATCTATCTGTCAGACTCTCTCTGTGACTGTCTGTCTGTCTTCCTGTCTGTTTAATTGTCTGTCTGTCTGTCTGTCTGTCTATTTATACAAACACAAACAGAAAATGTTAGAGGGTTCAAAGTGAGCATGCCTTCTCTCTCTCTCTCTCTCTCTCTCTCTCTCTCTCTTCTCTCTCTCTCTCTCAATCTATTAATCTGTCTATATATCTATACAAATACAGACAGACAGACAGATAGATAGATGGAGAGATAGAGAGACAGATGGATACATACATACGTAAGAGAAACACATGGGAAAAAATACTATTTGAAATGGAAGAAACAATGCACTGAGACGGAGCACGTGGGCTTTTTTCTTTGGAAAGCCTTTCCATTTTCATGTAAAATTGTTGCAGTAAATATCGTTTCATTCGTTCTGTTCAGCTGTATACACAGCCCTCCTTTACCCTAGTCAGAACTTTGTATATTCATAGTAAAGGTTCTAAACTTCGGGGGGGGGGGGGGGGGGGGAGTATATGGCTAACTGGAGGGAACCAGGATTTACTTACTAACCTTCATCACGGCTGTCAAACACCACTGGTTTGAAACACGATTATCTGACATTTGATAAGTCAGACTGTTCTTTGTTGAAGAATATTCGTCCTTTGAGCTCAGTCTTTGGCCTTTAGGTTTAGCATGAATAGGCTTCATATAACTAACTTTAAGTCCGACATCCACTCAGTTTTGAATAAGCTGGAGGAAAACATGATTATCCTATTGTTAGCGTGGTTTGAATAAGATATCGCGTGCACCTACGTGACGTCAAATGAAGAAGCCTGATAATCATGACGCAATACATCATGGAACACTTCCTGTAATTTTGTGACGGGGTCACGGTCTGCTTGCTAGCATCAGCTTCAAAATTCTGCGTGGGATAAAATTCTACAATAACATGCCGCATGAATGTTACATCAACCGGTTGAACATCATGAGACATTCTCAAC
>CM065720.1:80220671-80238171 GCA_033310375.1 Conus canariensis | reverse complement strand
TCAACAGTCAAGTATTTCAGCCACTAGACTTAAAGCAACTTGATATAAGACAAGAGAAGCTGGCAGGAACCTTAGCTCAGAATGTCGGTCATCTGTGATAATGTTATTCGCCACTGCCAGTGTTACCGCTGCCTGTTTTAATTTGTCTAGCAGGACAGTTTCTGGGCCAAATTATTGCCTAGTTATGAGTGAACTTCCAGACCTGTAAAGAAGTGTAAGTGTTTGAGAAAGAAAGGGATACCGATCACAAATTCGAGATAAACGGGCAAACTAACAGTTTATCTGCCAGTCAGAGACCTACAGAGAGAGAGGAGAGAGAGAGAGAGAGAGAGAGAGAGAGAGAGAGAGAGAGAGAGAGAGAGAGAAAGAATGGGGATGGCGGAAGAGAGAGCGGAACGAGTAGCATACATGGCTATCTCGTCTACTTCACAGCTATACAGGTATTTCCCCATTACCATCAACGGTGCTAACTGTCATTGTTAACCCTCATTATTAACCCTCATCTCCCATCCTATTTTCTACCCGAGGCCACCAACTCTACCCCCTCCCCTACACGCCCCTCCCTCTCCACCTGTCCTCTCTTCCTTTTTGATCATTTCAAATTCACACCTAGAGATGAGATGAGATGATGATGAGGATTGGACGGAACTTTGTCCCTGTGCGTCTGCCTGCCATTTATGATGTCTTATATATCTGGGCGATCGTTTCCGTGCCTTGTTTTGTTTTGTCTGGAACAGAAGGCTTCATGCGTACTGAATGATTTTCAGAGAGAGAGAGAGAGAGAGAGAGAGAGAGAGAGAGAGAGAGAGAGAGAGAGAGAGAGAGAGACAAACAGACAGACATGCAGACAGATAGACATATATATATATATATATATATATATATATATATATATATATTCAATTATAAACAAAGCTTGCTCTTATGTCTTAGATTGAAGAAATAGGGGGAAGGTAAGCATTCATATCTGCAGTGGTAGATAATTCTGCCTAACTAACAGTATGTTTATAATTGAATATTTCTTGCAGTCATAGGCAACACCAAGCTGCTCTGTAAGTTGCTGGAATGGTGCTCGGTACTTATCCTTGGAATTTATTGGTTTATTTTATATATATATATATATATATATATATATATATATATATATGTCTCCCTGATGAGTCCGATCCAGCGGACGAAAGGCCTAGGAGCAGGCAATACAAACAGATGTGCCTTCGAGAGGGATTGCGATGGTTCCCTCAGGCAGCCGGTGAAGGGCTTCTCATTTTTATAATACATTCCCCATTTTCTTCTTTTTTTTTCTCTAAAAGTTTAAATCTTTGCCAAGTCATTACTATAACGACTGAAGAATTGTTAGCCTGCACTTGTTTTCCCTACAATTTAATTGTTACATTTTATAGCATATATATATATATATATATATATATATATATATATATGACACACACACACACACACACACACACACACACACACCACACACACACACACACACCACACACACACACACACACACACACACACACACACACACACACAGAGAGAGAGAGAGAGAGAGAGAGAGAGAGAGAGAGAGAGAGAGAGAGAGATTTGACACGCTTTCACACTTTGATATTTTATTATCATTACCAAAGAGGTCTTTTGACGAGGGGAGTGGTGGGGGGGGGGGGGGTAACAACACAATAACGTTTCCCTCTTCCTTTCCTGCAAACAAATAGTACACATTCATTCCCAGTGTGTATCAAATCAAAGGCTAACAAAAACAAATAAAATCGTAACATTTCCTTATGCCCTCATGCACAGGAGTAATGCAGTAAGGTTTTAAAAACATCGTATGACTGACTCGACTATCCACTCAATCAAATGATGACATTGTATCTTACTGATCTCTTCCACATGCGATGAATGATATTATTCATTCATATATCTCTTGTAATGCATTATCTTAAATTTCACTATCCTTCTTCTGTCTAATTGTCAATGCTTCCGCGCTTTGGCAACTGATTTAATCACAAGTTCATCATCTGATGATAACACGACAGCGACATCTTGTCTTTACGCTATATCTAACAGGAAAAATGAACAATTTGTCCGCACTTCATTTAAGCAGTACAGTGGAACAGAAAGTGTTTTCGTCGTCAATAATATGTCTACATGTCGGACAAGGAGATTCTGTGATGTTTCACATTCAAACCATCTTTTGTTCGCATTAAAACCTAAAGTTCTCAACCTAAATCTTGCGTAATTTATTCTGTGCCATTTATCTGCTTGACATTGAGAAACTTTTCAGAATGAAACATATTTTTAAATGAGAAGAACCAGCAATATTTTCTTTACATTCCATGTCTGAGTGCCAATTCTTTTTAAAAGAACAAATAAGCCAGTCTTTAAATTCCGCAATGAACTGTTGCTCATTTCCTACTTCCTGGGTCATCCACACTATTCCAAAACCCTGTTCTGAAAGGATTTTCTTTACTTTATGAGCCCAGTTTTCTTTACCTTTTTCCATTTCTAAAAGCATCATATCATAAGCTTGCCTGCTCAAACGGGACTGGGGTAGCTTCGAGATCTTCAACCAGTACTTAATAATACATTTCACAAATGTACTTATATACAACGGGTATCTGCCCATCTCTCCATATAAAACAGTGTTGGATGAATGAATAGGTACTTGAAGGAAACGATTCATAGCATACGTATGTACTTTCTCCATCTGCGAATTTTCATGTAAGCCCCAAATTTATTTCAGCTGCATATGTAAGAAGAGGTGTCATCTGTGCATCAAATATTTTCCAAAATTTACCACAGTCTGTCCCTTCTTTGAGAGATTCTTCCCATACGTAACGGAAAGTTAATTTTGTTGAAAATATCATTGCTAGATATTTATATGAATTAACTACTTGAACATCTGCATTTCCATAAGACCATTTTTCATGCACTGATAGGTGGCCACCCATTCTAAAGACCACTATATTCGTCTTATCCAAGTTAACTGATAAACATAAGCGATCCGCTTCTTCTTTCAATACCATTAGTTGATATTGTAAACCTACAAGTGTTCCGGACAGAAGAACAACATCGTCAGCGTACAGTAATAAAAGTAATTCAACTGAGAGAGAGAGAGAGAGAGAGAGAGAGAGAGAGAGAGAGAGAGAGAGAGAGAGGAGAGAGAGAGAGAGTTTACACTATATGTCCATAATCCTTTCATCATCTGTATCTGCGTTCCACCATCACCTCTCTCTCTCTCTCTCTCTCTCTCTCTCTCTCTCTCTCTCTCTCTCTCTCTCTCTCTCTCTCTCTCTCCCCGTACCTTTTCATACACCTCACACTGAAAGAAAAAGTGAAATTCATCTTCTATATTATTTTTTTTTACAAATTGGACAGATACAGCGATGTCTTTAAATCAGTATTAGCAGAAGAACGCGACTTAGCCACTCTGTTACAGAGTGATAGTGAAAACAACTTAAAATCTATTGCTAAATTTATCGCAGAAGCAAATATTCTTCGAAAAAGGAAGCTTTTCAATACTTAAGTAGAATTTATGCTCCTTTCTTATTAAGTCCTATT
Source organism: Conus canariensis (assembly GCA_033310375.1). Lineage (NCBI taxonomy): Eukaryota > Metazoa > Mollusca > Gastropoda > Neogastropoda > Conidae > Conus > Conus canariensis. The sequence continues at coordinate 80,234,604 of CM065720.1, read as the reverse complement.
GTCCTCTCAACTGATTGACTAGGCCTGTTGGTCGCTTGCTATTTATGATGTTTACTAATTTCTGTTTGCTTTCTGATTCTCTTTAATTTTGATTTTTCTTACTTTTGTTCAAGCAGTGTTCCCCATGTCAAATAGCAGGTTTTGCTGATGACATTAAATTGTATTCATTGTCATTGTCATTGTCATTGTCTCTCCTCTCTCTCTCTCTCTCTCTCTCTCTCTCTCTCTCTCTCTCTCTCCTTCTCAGCAACACTGGTTCCCCTAAATCGCCCATTCTTAAAGGTTTAATCTGACATTTCTTCATGTTCCTTCCTTCCTTTAGCCTTTTCTGTAAGGTACCCCTCATATTGCTTTATTCTGTACACCCAACATACCCTCCCGGTTCTGTACATCTGCAATTTTGTCACGAATAGGTTACAGAGCCATCAATGTCAGGTCAGAATGACAATAACTGTTAAACAGCACAGGACACACCTGCTATTCACGTGGGCAGCCCTCCCGTTCTCACAGCTCCCAATCCCTTGACAATATGTCCAGTTAATTAACCTATATCAAAGAATTTGACGCGAAGTGACCCTAGCCATGAACGAGGATGGGGAAATGCTAAACTGACTTCTCTGGCACCCTCTGACTTCACATCATCCCTCTTTAAGCATGGAACAATACATTTAGTCATATGAGACGTTCTGTCCGAATAGTGAGGTGATACCCTCTTGCCAATAGCGAGGGAATAACTTCTCCCTATTACCAGTTTCATATCTAGCCCTGGGGGTTGAACGAGAATGATTGCCATTGGCCAAGGCGGAAGGGTGCGTGGGACGTGGAGGAGGACAAGGAGAAGGGCGGTTTGCAAGCGTTAGCTTTCCTTTAATGAGAATGAATGGTCTTCCCGAAACATGAAGTGCTGCGATTGCCCTTGTGAAGGAAGGGCAGATAGCCAAATCTGAGTGCGTCGAAGGAATGGTGGGAGGGGGGTGGAAGGAAGGGAAGCAGGGATGGGGGGGGGGGGGGGGGGGTGAGGGCGGGAATCGGCAAGGAGGAGAAAGGAAAATGTTTTCCGCACAGCCACATGACTTAACTGCCCTTCACGGAGAGTGATATTATTTCAAGTGCTTTGGGAAACGTATTTTGAAGAACAAGGTTTAAAGTAATTCTAGAAAAGAAAAAAGAGCAAACCCATGTGAGCTCTTACACACACACACACAAACAAATATACCAAACAACGTATGCGCACACACGTGCGCACGAGCGAGCACACACACCCCACACACACACACACACACACACACACACACACACACACACACACATGAAGATTTTGTTTTGTTTTGTTTCGTTCTGATACTTAGATTCTGAAAATCCCGTTCAAAACATTATTGTAGGAAATGAAAGAATTATTAACTGTTTCTGATTATGATGGAAGTGGAGCTCAACAGCATCGTCTTCACTATCTCCATTGATGATTATTTCCTTAAGAAAAGGTCACATTATATGGCTCTTCAAGCATTACTCGCAAGATAATTGTAGGATTATTTTCTTCACATCTGCGTCCGAGCGGTGAGTTCGTGTCAACATTCATGGGGATCTGAGCTGGCGAAAGTGACGCACAAATCAAAAGCGCTGGTAATAAAGCGTGGGTTTGGACGTCAGAAAGCGTTTGTTTGTTTGTTTGTTTGCTTGTTTGTTTGTTTGTTTGTTTTCATTTTCTCTAAAAAGTGTGCTTCTTTGAGCATGTTGCACGCTCACAGGCGCGCACACTCCTGACGATTCCCAAGTAAGAGAATGCACCACCACTACCACCACCACCACCCACCCACCTACCCACTTCCTGACCAGTTGATCTTTGTACTTGTGTTCACAGTTAAACGTCATTTGGATCGCGGTCTCTTACATTTATGTGTGTGCGTGTGGGTGGAGGGGGGTGGAGGGGGTGGAGAAGGATACCTGTGCACGGATGTGCGTCAATAAACATCAGTAAAGAACTCACGGGGAAAAACAACGAGACTTGTCGCCCCTGAACACAAAAGACAGAATCTTCAACAGAAAAGGGTACGAAAAGATGGTTGATAGAATTGAAGTAGCTAACGACCAAACAGACCGACTTGTTGGAGCCCTGAGGTAGAGGACGCCCACACAGACTGGCTCCCTAACACAGCAATTATTTTTGTCAGCAGGGGTCTTGGCACTGTTCGGTGTTCTGCCAGTCTGGGATCGGTGCAGGCACTATTGACCGGTATCAACGTCTCAGCGACAGTAACTCCTCGGATGGCTTGCCTCATGACCACCTAATGTATGGACTGCCCCAGTACACTGCCAATACTGGAGCTGTGGCAGGTTGAGTCTGGCTGTGGTTATTTATTGGGCAGCAGGGGATGGGTAGTGTAAGGGTAATGCCACTGGGGATGGGAAAGGATGTAGAGGGGGGAATGAGGGGGAGGGGGGGGAGAACATAAGACAGAAAAAACACACGAAAGTATTGCTAAACATGGTTCGTCGGATTGTACCCTCCTCGACTTGATAACTGCATGGTGAGGTTGGTCCTACATATGATGCACGTTGTCAGTTAGAATGGAGGTTAGCATGGTTAGAATGGAGGACGCTGTCATTTGTACTATTATTTGATAATGATTAGTTTTTATATTGTCTGTTTTCATCTGCCTGGAAAGAAAGGTTCGAGAGGATACCGGATACTCACGAAACAAAACTGTAGATAAACAAAGCATGCACGGGCTTCCATTCAATTCCTTTTACGTCGTTTCTAACCCAAGCAACCACATGAGGCCATATCAGTGCTCATTATACTCGCTTTTTGTGTGCGAGACAGACGGCAAGAGATTGACAGACGTGGACACAGACAAGTGGGGAAGTGGTGGGGAGGGGAGGGGGGGAGACGGAAATACAAACGAGCATACAGACACAGATACATACAACGTACAGGTGAGTATGATTGGACACAGAAAGACAAAGAGAGAACAAGACATAAAGATAATTGAGAGAGAGAGAGAGAGAGAGAGAGAGAGAGAGAGAGGAGAGATAAAGTGTGTGTGTGTGTGTGTGTGTGTGTGTGTGTGTGTGTGTGTGTGTGTGTGTGTGTGTGTGTGTGTGTGTGTGTTTAATCGGAATAAGGCCAGGGATTAGAGATTCATACTGAAAGGGGTAATACCCGTAACATACATAATATCAAATATCACCACAGGAGACACTGAAAAGAGAAAACAAATACATATGCCCCGTACAAAAATATCAATACTATACCGTAAGTAGTATTTGTTGTACTTCATAAATGTACAGAGCAACATTGAAAAGGATGTATTAATTTCATGACACTAGGAGTAAATTTACTCTGAATTTGCAAGAGGTAAAATAATACTTTGGCTGCATGAATTTTAATATAAAGTCACGGAAAGCAGGACAGCAAGAAAGGAAATGCATTTCATCTTCCTTAGCCATGTTACATAATCGACACGTCAGTTCATCTTCACTTGAAACGATGACAAGCGAGCCAGAAACACTAACTCTAAGCTTAGTACACTCTTGATATACATATTCATTATTCATTCTATTGTATGGTTTCTATCTTTGGCGTTGTTTTAAACAGTTTATGTTGCACAAATCTGTCACTGCTATAGATACGATCTTGCTAGTCCTGCCATCGGCAGGAAATTACTCCTTGTTTTAAAATATTTCAATTCCCTGGTTGACCCAAACATAGGCAAAACCAAATGAAATCAAGCATTGACGAACTTTGGTAGCCCATGTCTTCCTGCCATTACAGATTACACAAACCTCATAAGATTGATTTCTCCCATGCGGGGTATATCCAGCCAGTATGTAATACATCTCTAAAACGAATGAGCATAAATTGGATATCTTCCGAGTTCGTCGTAAACTAAATCATTCGGAATTCGGTTGTCAACAATCAAAAACCTTTTCTTAGCATGCAAATGAAAATGTTCTCTTTCAAAGCTTTTCTCAAGAACCCAACTCTCCGCTCCATTACTTAAGACTGAATGCACCTGAGAGTAAAACAACTTTGAGAAGACTGAAAATATCTTACAAACTTATATAAAACGCGAAGTGTAGCTGTGACTGCAGTTTTGGCTCTATCTGTAATATCTTAGAACCACAACGTGAAGCTTGATAAGGTTGTGAAAAAAAAATCCAACATACACATGTGCGTTGACCACAACAATATACTGACGTCCCTCCCCCCCCCCCCCCCCCTTTGACCCATTTCTTACTTCATGTCCCAAATCCATCTTTACCAAAGACAATATTGATCTTATTCATTTAATTTTAATCTGGTTGCAACAGAATACAAGCTATTCAACAGTGACACCAGATAACAACAGTTGTAGACAATAAAATGATATGAGCAAAAAAGCAAGGCAGATAACTCATCTATGAATACACACACACACACACACACACACACACACACACACACACACACACACAACACAACACACACACACAACACAACACACACACAACAGAGACGAGAGAGAGAAGAGGAGAGAGGGAGAGAGGAGAGAGAGAGAGAGAGAGAGAGAGAGAGAGAGAGAGAGAGAGAGAGAACTACAATCGTCCCATGGCTGAACTCCTCTGTTACACATAACAAGATCTTATTATCTTATTCCACATTTTTTTGGGAGGGGGGGGGGGAGGTGTTTGTTTGCTTGTTTGTTTTGCTTTTACCTTGCCATAATACTCTTTACAGAACAACACAGTTTACCCCTAATTCCATTCTTTAACATAATAGGTCATTATAGTTTTCGTGAAACTTAATCGAAGGCTTTCAAGAAGTCCACAAAAGCAACATACAACATTCACAAATTGTTTTTGCACTGCAGCCACTGAACTAAACATATGAGCAGTTGTACGCTGTATCGTTTGTATCCAATCTTTTTTCAGAAAAAAAAATCTGAATAATCTACGTAGTTTACGTAGTAAGACCAATTAACGGCTGATCAGTATACAAGTAAGAGATTCTTACTACAACCATAACAGTCTTGATCAGGTATAGATGACATTGAACACTGATAGCCACAATCTATTTGAAACGCATACGGATTTTTTTCGCACCATACAAACCAATCCTCCTGAACACTGACTCTGGTTTGCACATCTCACTGCTGGTTTTAAAGATAATCTGTTTCCGAAAAAAAGAAAGACCCAAACGAATCAGCAAAAGTTCCAACCAAAGAGGTAAAATGAAAGGAAGAAACAAAATGTAGAAGATCTCTGGTGTGTAGTTTACGAAATAATCCACACATATTCCAGTGGAGAAATGACACGCTGTTCACAAATTTCTCTGCATTTTGACAAGCTTGACTTCTCTTGTTTTTGTCACTAGACGAAACAAGATCCTTCTGACGATGACAAACATTTCCAATTCTATGTTCATAATTGTGGGCGTCAAAGATGTGCGCGTGTAATTCATATATCTAATTATGGTTTTCATGTCACGCCCATGCTCAGTCACACAGTCACTGACTTGTCCAGAAGTTTCATTTTTTTCTGCCGCACAATTGGTATCACAATTTACATAGTCTTCAACACAACCGTGTTCAAAAGTTATAAGTCGTCACTATTATTAGTTTGATCCGCACTGACACAATTAACGTTATTGTTTATTTCATCTGCATGCGTACATTTACTACCATAGTCTCTTCACCCTATCATACACTTTCCCTAAACAAACCCCACTCAGTTGAGTTTTATAACCTACACACCACTGATCCCAGCATGACTTTTCTATGTGCAATGGAACACATATTGCTCATAACATGGCAGTCTAAAATCAAACCCACCTTTGCCGCAGTTAACTCATCGGCTGATTGTGTAGGCGTTACAATTCGAAACATCGTGGAGAGAGAGAGAGAGAGAGAGAGAGAGAGAGGAGAGAGAGAGAGAGAGAGAGAGAAGAGAGAAGAGACAGACGAGAGAGAGAGAGAGGAGAGAGAGAGAAAAGAGAGAAGCACATAGAGAAGAGGACTCAAGAGACAGAGAGAGAGAGAGAGAGACAGAGAGAGATGAATGAGACAACAGCAGAAGAGAGAGGAGGAAAAAGGGGACAGGGACAATCAATAGGAAGACACATAGGAGAAATAGGGGAGACGGACGACAACTGAAAAGCACATGAATAAATGGGAAGATTATCAACCATCAGGAGACAGCTGAAATGTACCTCGACAGGCGGAGAGATTATCAGCCAATCAGGAGACAACTGCAAGGCACGTGGGCAGTCGAGATGTATATCGGCCAATCGGATATTATTAGCCCATCAGGGGACAGCTATTTAGTAAATGGGCAGGCGAAGAGATTATCGGTCAGTCAAGAGAAAATTGAAAGGCACATTGGGTAGGCGAGGAATTCATCAGCCAATCAGAGATTAATAATATAATAATAATTAATACTTATATAGCGCCTATTCTCGGCTAGAGACCAAGCTCTAAGCGCTTTACAATCAACACTCGTTTACACAACGGGCTGCCTACCTGGGTAGTGCCGACTGAAGAGCTGCCAGCTGGCGCTTCATTCAGTCGTTTCCCGTGTCATCCAGTCAGTATCGTTCAATATCGATCACTCATTTTCCTTACTTCCTTCATTCTTTCCATTTCTCACGCAGGGTGCATGCTATGTGTAACGTGTCATCCATACCAACGGCCAAACTGGCCTACTCTTCCGAAAGTTGGTGATGGGATTTTACGTGTGTGCAAGATGTTATGCGTGCGTTCACACACGGAACCTCGGTTTATAGTCTCATTCGAAGGACTGTATGGGAAATGGAGTCAGAACCAATGTTAACTCCGAGGGAAAAATCCCCCTGTACCGAAACGTCCCGGCGGAGGTTCGAACCCGCAACCCCAGATCACCAAGATTACGAGTCCGGCGCTCTACCAACTGAGCTATTCCGGCTCCCCAACTTATTAGCCAATCAGGAGACAGCAGAAAGGGACATTGGGCAGGTGGAGAGATTATCAGCCAATCAGGAGACAGCAGAAAGGGACATTGGGCAGGTGGAGAGATTATCAGCCAATCAGGAGAAAATTGAAAGGCACACTGGGTAGGCGAGGAATTCATCAGCCGATCAGAGATTATTAGCCAACTAGGAGACAGCGGAAAGAGACATTGGGCAGGTGAAGAGATTATCAGCCAATCAGGAGACAGCAGAAAGGGACATTGGGCAGGTGGAGAAATTATCAGCCAATCAGGAGACAGCAGAAAGGGACATTGGACAGGTGGAGAGATTATCAGCCAATCAGGAGACAGCGGAAAGAGACATTGGGCAGGTTGAGAGATTATCAGCCAATCAGGAGACAGCAGAAAGGGATACTGGGCAGGTGGAGAGATTATCACCCAATCAGGAGACAGCAGAAAGGGACATTGGACAGGTGGAGAGATTATCAGCCAATCAGGAGACAGCAGAAAGGGACATTGGGCAGGTGGAGAGATTATCAGCCAATCAGGAGACAAGACAAGACAAGACAAGACAAAATTCTTTATTTACGAGGATAATAGATAAGCACTGATGTGCTTTTTTACATCCAGCCCTCGCCCTGAGAAGGGTCTACAATGCAAAATAATTACATCCAGTCCTCGCCCTGAGTAGGGTCAACAATGCAAAATAATTACATCCAGCCCTCGCCCTGAGTAGGGTCTACAATGCAAAATAATTACATCCAGTCCTCGCCCTGAGTAGGGTCAACAATGCAAAATAATTACATCCAGTCCTCGCCCTGAGTAGGGTCAACAATGCAAAATAATTACATCCAGTCCTCGCCCTGAGTGGGGTCAACAATGCAAAATAATTACATCCAGTCCTCGCCCTGAGTAGGGTCAACAATGCAAAATAATGACATCCAGCCCTCGCCCTGAGTAGGGCCAACAATGCAAAATAATGACATCCAGTCCTCGCCTGAGTAGGGTCAACAATGCAAAATAATTACATCCAGCCTCGCCCTGAGTAGGGTCAACAATGCAAAATAATTACATCCAGCCTCGCCCTGAGTAGGGTCAACAATGCAAAATAATTACATCCAGCCCTCGCCCTGAGTAGGGTCAACAATGCAAAATAATGACATCCAGCCTCGCCCTGAGTAGGGTCAACAATGCAAAATAATGACATCCAGCCCTCGCCCTGAGTTGGGTCAACAATGCAAAATAATGATATCCAGCCTCGCCCTGAGTAGGGTCAACAATGCAAAATAATTACATCCAGTCCTCGCCCTGAGTAGGGTCAACAATGCAAAATAATGACATCCAGTCCTCGCCCTGAGTAGGGTCAACAATGCAAAATAATTACATCCAGTCCTCACCCTGAGGAGGGTCAACAATGCAAAATAATTACATCCAGTCCTCGCCCTGAGTGGTGTCAACAATGCAAAATAATTACATCCACTCCTCGCCCTGAGGAGGGTCAACAATGCAAAATAATGACATCCAGTCCTCGCCCTGAGTAGGGTCAACAATGCAAAATAATTACATCCAGCACTCCCCTGAGTAGGGTCAACAATGCAAAATAATGACATCCAGCCTCGCCCTGAGTAGGGTCAACAATGCAAAATAATTACATCCAGTCCTCGCCCTGAGTAGGGCCAACAATGCAAAATAATTACATCCAGTCCTCGCCCTGAGTAGGGTCAACAATGCAAAATAATTGACATCCAGTCCTCGCCCTGAGTAGGGTCAACAATGCAAAATAATTACATCCAGTCCTCGCCCTGAGTTGGGTCAACAATGCAAAATAATGACATCCAGTCCTCGCCCTGAGTAGGGTCAACAATGTAAAATAATTACATCCAGTCCTCGCCCTGAGTAGGGTCAACAATGCAAAATAATGACATCCAGTCCTCGCCCTGAGTAGGGTCAACAATGCAAAATATTACATCCAGTCCTCGCCCTGAGTAGGGTCAACAATGTAAAATAATTACATCCAGTCCTCGCCCTGAGTAGGGTCAACAATGCAAAATAATTACATCCAGTCCTCGCCCTGAGTAGGGCCAACAATGCAAAATAATTACATCCAGTCCTCGCCCTGAGTAGGGTCAACAATGCAAAATAATTACATCCAGTCCTCGCCCTGAGTAGGGTTAACAATGCAAAATAATGACATCCAGTCCTCACCCTGAGTAGGGTCAACAATGCAAAATAATGACATCCAGTCCTCGCCTTGAGTGGGTTAACAATGCAAAATAATACATCCAGTCCTCGCCCTGAGGAGGGTCAACAATGCAAAATAATGACATCCAGTCCTCGCCCTGAGTAGGGTCAACAATGCAAAATAATGACATCCAGCCCTCGCCCTGAGTAGGGTCAACAATGCAAAATAATTACATCCAGTCCTCGCCCTGAGTTGGGTCAACAATGTAAAATAATTACATCCAGTCCTCGCCTGAGTAGGGTCAACAATGCAAAATAATTACATCCAGCCCTCGCCCTGAGTAGGGTCAACAATGCAAAATAATGACATCCAGTCCTCGCCCTGAGTAGGGTCAACAATGCAAAATAATGACATCCAGCCTCGCCCTGAGAGGGTCAACAATGCAAAATAATTACATCCAGTCCTCGCCCTGAGTAGGGTCAACAATGTAAAATAATTACATCCAGTCCTCGCCCTGAGTGGGGTCAACAATGCAAAATAATTACATCCAGCCCTCGCCCTGAGTAGGGTCAACAATGCAAAATAATGACATCCAGTCCTCGCCCTGAGTAGGGTCAACAATGCAAAATAATGACATCCAGCCCTCGCCCTGAGAGGGTTAACAATGCAAAATAATGACATCCAGTCCTCGCCCTGAGTAGGGTCAACAATGCAAAATAATGACATCCAGTCCTCGCCTGAGTAGGGTCAACAATGCAAAATAATGACATCCAGTCCTCGCCCTGAGTAGGGTCAACAATGCAAAATAATGACATCCAGTCCTCGCCCTGAGTAGGGTCAACAATGCAAAATAATACATCCAGCCCTCGCCCTGAGGAGGGTCAACAATGCAAAATAATACATCCAGTCCTCGCCCTGAGTAGGGCCAACAATGCAAAATAATTACATCCAGTCCTCGCCCTGAGTAGGGTCAACAATGCAAAATAATTACATCCAGTCCTCGCCCTGAGTAGGGTCAACAATGCAAAATAATGACATCCAGTCCTCACCTGAGTAGGGTCAACAATGCAAAATAATGACATCCAGTCCTCGCCCTGAGTGGGGTTAACAATGCAAAATAATGACATCCAGTCCTCGCCCTGAGTAGGGTCAACAATGCAAAATAATGACATCCAGTCCTCGCCCTGAGTAGGGTCAACAATGCAAAATAATGACATCCAGCCTCGCCCTGAGTAGGGTCAACAATGCAAAATAATTACATCCAGTCCTCGCCCTGAGTAGGGTCAACAATGTAAAATAATGACATCCAGTCCTCGCCCTGAGTAGGGTCAACAATGCAAAATAATTACATCCAGCCCTCGCCCTGAGTAGGGTCAACAATGCAAAATAATGACATCCAGTCCTCGCCCTGAGTAGGGTCAACAATGCAAAATAATGACATCCAGCCCTCGCCCTGAGGAGGGTCAACAATGCAAAATAATGACATCCAGTCCTCGCCCTGAGTAGGGTCAACAATGTAAAATAATTACATCCAGTCCTCGCCCTGAGTAGGGTCAACAATGCAAAATAATGACATCCAGTCCTCGCCCTGAGTAGGGTCAACAATGCAAAATAATGACATCCTGTCCTCGCCCTGAGAGGGTCAACAATGCAAAATAATGACATCCAGTCCTCGCCCTGAGTAGGGTCAACAATGCAAAATAATGACATCCAGCCCTCGCCCTGAGTAGGGTCAACAATGCAAAATAATTACATCCAGCCCTCGCCCTGAGTAGGGTCAACAATGTAAAATAATGACATCCAGTCCTCGCCCTGAGTAGGGTCAACAATGCAAAATAAGATAAGGCAATAAAGAAATGTAAAAGTGGCAAAAAAAATTTGATACGGAATTACCTAAAAAAGTAAATGAGAGAGAGATAGGAGAGACAAAAATGAGATACGGGAAACGAAAAAAGAAGAAGAGAGAGAGAGAGAGAGAGAGAGAGAGAGAGAGGGGGGGTGTAGGTGGGAAAGAGATAGACGCAGGAGCGAAAGGAGTGCAGGGAAGAGAGAGAGAGAGAGAGGAGAGAGAGAGAGAGAGAGAGAGAGAGAGAGAGAGAGAGAGAGAGAGAGAGAGGAGGAAGGAGAAGGAGAAGAGGCGAGAGTGGGGTGTGGGAAAGAGCATGTTTAGAATAATCTGACAATCAAAAGATACCAAGCAGTTGCAAGACAATCGATTTTGAAGCACCAGGAAAGAAAACACACACACACACAGACACACAGACACACACACACACACACACACACACACACACACACACACACACACACACACACACACAAATGGAGGGGAAAAAATGCACAATGATAGCCCAGTCAACATGGATACAAGAGGGGAGACAACAGAAAGAGACATCTGTAAGCGGAGAATCTATCAGGCAATCGGAGATTATCAGCCAATCAGGAGACAACGGGAAAGGACATGGGCAGGTGGAGAGATTATCGGCCAATCGGAGATTATCAGCCAATCAAGAGACAACTGAAAGGTACATAGGCAGGCGGAGCGATTATCAGCCAATCAGGAGACAGCAGAAAGGGACATGGGCGCGTGGAGAATTCATCATCCAATTAGAGACAGACAGACAACAAGAGAGAGAGACAGACAGGGAGAGAGAGAAAGAGAGAGAGAAAAGAGAGAGAGAGCGAGCACATAGGTTCTATAGCCATCTTGTCTACTTGCAGCTGTACAAGTATCTCCCTACAACCATCACCTAAGCTCATTTCTCGTTATTCGTCCTCCTCCCTGTCCTATTTTTATCTCCCAGGTCACCAACCCTCCTCCTCCCCCTCCCCCGTCATCCACCCCTCTTCCTCCTCCTCACCCCTCTCATCCCATCCTTTCTGACGGTTTCATGTTCAGAGCCATTAATGGAAATGGTCGTACATGACAACTGGCTTGGAAGGAGCGTCCTATTTGCAAAGAATGCACGTTATCAAAGACAGTGGAAGTGGATATAATGTTGCCCCTGTGCGTCTGTCATCTACAATGATGTCTTACTTGTCGGGGCAAGAGTTTCCATTGTTTTGTTTATTTTGTTATTTGTTGGTTTCTTTGTTTCTGTGTTTGTATCTTTATTTCTTTCTTTTGTTTTCATCTGGCATGGGGATTGTGGAATTGTATAACTCTCAGAAAGAGAAGTGTGCATGTGTTTACCTATGCTCTCTCTCTCTCTCTCTCTCTCTCTCTCTCTCTCTCTCTCTCTGTGTGTGTGTGTGTGTGTGTGTGTGTGTGGTGCGTGCGTGCGTGCGTGGTGTGTGTGTGTGTGTGTGTGTGTGTGTGTGTGTGTTTGTGTGTGTGTTGTGTTGTGTCTGTATGCGATCATCATCATCATCATCATCATCATCATCATCATCATCATCATCATCATCATTGTCTTTATTTTTGTTGCTTATTATTAAGCGTTTTGCTCTGAGTGTTGTCGTTGATCTTGTTGTTGTTGTTGTTGTTGTTGTTGTTGTTGTTGTTGTTTTCTTCTTCTTCTTCTTCTTCTTCTTCTCTCTTCTTCTTCCTCCTCCTCCTCCTCCTCCTCCTCCTCTCTCTTTATTATTATCATTATTATTATCAGTAGTAGTAGTAGTAGTAGTATAGTAGTAGTAGTAGTTAGTAGTATCATTATTGTTCTTGTTCTTGTTCTTGTTGTCGTCGCTGTTGTTGTTGTTATTGTTGTTGTTAACGTTATTGCTATTGTGATTTTTAGCGGTGGTGGTGGTGGTACTACTGCTACAACTACTACTACTACTACTACTACTACTAGTAGTAGTAGTAGCAGCAGTAGAAGTGGTAGTAGTAGTAGTAATAGCATTAGTAGCAGTATATAGTAGTAGTAGTGGTAGTAGTAGTAGTACTTGTACTACTAGTAGTAGTACTTGTACTAGTAGTAGTAGTACTAATAGTAGTAGCGGCAGTGTTTCAAACACACACACACACACACACACACACACACACACACACACACACACACACCACACACACGCACCACACACACACACACACACACACACACACACACACACACACACATACACAACACAAAGAGAGAGAGACAGAGAAGAGAGAGAGAGAGAGAGAGGAGACAGAGAGAGACAGAGAGAGGAAGAGAGAGAGAGAGACAGAGACAGAGAGACGTCACAAAGAAGAGAAGGAGGGAGAGGAGGGAGAGGAGGGAGAGAGAGGAGAGAGGAGAGGAGGAGGAGAAGAGGGAGAGGAGAGAGAGAGAGAGAGAGAGAGAGAGAGAGAGGGTGTGTGTGTGAGCCAGAGACGGGCAGTCAGAGAGAGATAGTCACACCGAGAGAAAGAGGGAGGAAGGAAGAGAGAGAGAGAGAGAGAGAGAGAGAGAGAGAGAGAGAGAGAGAGAGAGAGAGAGAGAGAGAGAGACAGAAGAGAGACAGAGAGAGAGAGAGAGAGAGAGAGAGAGAGAGTGAGCCAGAGACGGGAGCAGAGAGAGATAGTACACCGAGAGAACGAGGGAGGAAGGAGAGAGAGAGAGAGAGAGAGAGAGAGAGAGAGAGAGAGAGAGAGAGAGAGAGAGACAGACGAGACAGACAGACAGACAGACAGACAGACAGACAGACAGACAGAGACAGAGACAGAGAGACAGTCACACTAAGAAAGACGAGGGAACGAGGATGGGAGAGCGGGGAGGGGGGAAGAGAGAGAGAGAGAGAGAGAGAGAGAGAGAGAGAGAGAGAGAGAGAGTGTGTGTGTCAGCCAGAGACGGCAGTCAGAGAGAGATAGTCACACCGAGAGAAACGAGGGAGGGAGGAAGAGAGAGAGAGAGAGAGAGAGAG
>CM065720.1:80198793-80203071 GCA_033310375.1 Conus canariensis | reverse complement strand
CACGGTAAAGGGTTTCCCCCGGGTTTTTCCCCAGTCATATTGTGTGCCCCTTTTTTGTTTCTTCCCTTTGACCCCCCCCTTTTTTTCACAACCATTTGGGGGCCCTTTTTTTTTTTTTATTATTTTCAACCCTTTTCCCCTGACCACTTTCCCCCCCCTGATATTTTTTCCCCGGCCCCTTTAAAAGGGTTTTGGGGGACAGGGCCCCCCGGGGGGCGATTTAGAAAAAAAAATTTCTACAATGACAATACAGAAAAAGTCTTTAAAAATTTTGGGCATACAGAAAAGTCACTTGACAATGGGCGAAACGGGGGAAAAGTTTTTTCTAAAAAATGGGCAATACAAAAAGGGGTTCACTTGCCCAATGGCGAAACAGTGAAGCAGTCCTGCGGGGGGCAATAAAAGAAAACCCCCCTTTTTTAAAAGGGGGGGCGATACAGTGAAGCAGTCTGAAAGGGGCAAAAAAGTAAAGTCACTTGACGGGGGATTTTTCAGCAAAGCAATCTGACAAGGGGCAATACGTAAACCCCCTTTGAAAATGGGCATACAGTGAAGCAAAAAAAACCCCCTAAGACAGCTGGATTTTTAAAATTTTTTACCCATGTCCCTTTTTAATTTTTTTAAAAAAAGGGTTAAAAGCTGTATGGGGGACGACGAGATATCGTTTTTTTTGGGGGGGGCCTTTTCTTTTGTTTCCGCCATTGCTAAAAAACCTTTCATAAAAAAAATAATACTGACGAAGTTTGGGCCAGAATATGGGGGAAACCCCCAAAACCCCGTTGAAGAAAGAGGGGGGGACTCAAAATGTAATAAACCCACCTTTTTTGAGGGATCATGCTGACGAGGTGATCTTTTTGGTCATATAAAAAGGGGGCGGATTTTTGGGGGCCCCTTTTTAAAAAATACTTCTCGTTTTCTCCCCCGCAAATCAAGCGCCCCAGTTCTTTGAAACACCCCAAAATTTCCCCCCAAAAAAACATCTCTTTTTTATCAGCTTCATCGTTTTTTGTTTTCCCCCCCCCCCCCCCCCCCCACAAAAAAAATTTTTCTTTCCCCTTTCCTTTTTTAAAAAAAAAGCATTTTCTATCCCCCACACTCCCCACTCCTTCCCCCCCCCCCCCCCTTCCCCCACGGTAACGAAAACCCCAAAAATTTTTTTTTTAAAAAAATTTTACACCCCCGGGGAAACACACACACACACACACACACACGCGCGCGCGCCCCGCCGCGCGACACACACGCACTCACGCACCCCACACACACACAAAACACACACACACACAACACACACACACACTAAAAACCACACTCCCCAAAACAAAAACCCCGCACGCATGCACGCACGCACTGGGGGCAAAAAACCCCCCCAAAAATTTCCCATACAACAATACACATACACCGCACCAGGGACGCCCCCACACAACCACACACCGCGCGGGGCGCGAAGCGCGCACACACAAACACACACCCCACACAAAAAACACAAAACACACACTCCACACACACATCCCACGCTGCAGGGCACGCAGGGGACGCCCCCAAAACGCTCGCACGCACCCGCACGCCCCGCACGCACGCACGCAGGGGCACGTACGCCGCACCCCCCCTCCCCCCCCCCCAAACACAAAAACTTCGCGCAAGGCACACCACACACACACGCACACATACAGTACATAAAAGCCATCGAACAGAGAAATTTTTTAAAAGGGCTGACAAATTCACGCCATCGCAGTTTTTAATTTTTTTTACCCAACACTGAAAACAAAAAGGGGGGCGCCATTTGTCACCCCCAATCACCCCCAAAGGGGGTGACGTGAAATGGTTTTTCCCCTTTGAGTCACATGACGGTTTTTGGGCCCCCTAGTTTTTGGTTGGAAGGCCCCGGGGGTTTACAGGAAATATTTTTTTGGGACAAAAGGGGGTTTTAAATTTAAATTTCCCGGGGAAAAAAATAACAAAAACAACGGGCAAAAAACCCAACCCGAAACCCCAAAAACAACAACAAAAAAACCACACACCCCAACACCCACACACACACCACTACACCCCAAAACACACACCACACACACACAACAAACACACACGCCAGAGAGAGAGAGAGAGACAACCCCACACACACACACCCCCCCCAACACACACACCCCACACACACAAAACACACCCCCAACAGGGGGCCCCAAAAGGAACGCACATGCACCGTTCCCCGCCAATGTATGCCACGCACGTGCGAGCACTCCGCCCCCCCAGCAGGGGCGAACTCAAACACACACAAAACAAAACACACAAAACACACACACACCACACGTGTGCACCTCCTCACCCCCTCTCTTTTTTCTCCTCTCTCTCTCTCTTTTCCCCCCCCCCCCCCCCCCCCTTACAATTCGCCCAAAACCCCCTTTTTTAATTTTTCCCCCAACCAGCAGTTAGACCCCAATTTTTGGGGGCCCCAAAAAAAACATTACAGGGAGTGATTTTTGGGGGTTTGGGGGGGGAAAAAAGCGGGAAGGCCAGTGATGTCTGCGGGGGGAAGGGTTTAAAAAAGTAAGGGAAAACGATAGTCTGGGGCCCCGGGGGTTTTTGCCCTGTACATTTTTCTTTTGGGGAAAAACCCACCCCCTTTTTTTTGGGGTGCCCCCGGGGGAGGTGTTTGGGTTTTTTGCCCCGTTTTTAAAAATTTTAAATTTTTGGGTTTTCTTTGCTTAGCTTTTGGAATTTTTTAAGTCTGTTTTTAAAAAAAAAAAGGAAGAAGTTCGGATGTATTTGTCTAAAACAGTTTTAAAACTTTTGCTTCCTATCCTTTTTTCCTCATTCTCCATCCTTCTCTCTCTCCTCTCTCCTCCCCCCTCTCCTCCTTTTCTTCTCTCTCCCCTCTGTCGGGGGTGCCCCGTCTGTCTGTCTGCCCCTCGGGCTGTCGGGGGTTTTTTTTTCGTCTGTCTGTCTGGGTCTCCTCTCTCTCTCCCCTCTCCCAAAACCCCCCACATACACACACAGAAAACACGCACGCGCACACACACACAACAAACACTACCCAAAAACTCACCAATTTTAAACGACTACCGCACACCACAACAAACCAAACACCAAACCCACCCCACACCAAAAAAACCACAAAGCACCACACACTTTTCAAAAAGGGGGGGGCGGGGCCCCGGGGCGCCGGGAGCGGGGGTAACCAAAACCCCCCAACCCCCCACCACCCCACCACCACCCCCCTTTTAAAAAACCCAAAACACAAAAGGCAAAAAGGGGGTTTTTTTGGGGGTTTTGAAAGGGGTGTTTCCCCCAATTTTTTTTGGGTTTTCCATCTTTTTTCTTTTTTTTCTTTAAAAAGGGAAACCTTTCTAAAATTTGGGTTTTTTGGGGGGGGGGGGGGGGGGGGTTTTTAAACTTTTTTCTTTTCCGGGTTTTTTTTTTTTGCCGGGGTTTGGGGTTTTTTGGGCGGGAAGGTCAAGGTTTGTTCCAAAATTTTTTTTTTTCAATGAACGCTTTTTCCCAAATTTCAAAAAAAACCCCAACCCCAAAACTACTTAAAACACTTCACCTTTTTTGCGGAAGGACAGGCCCTTTTAATCATGTTTTATTTTTTTTCCTTCCAAAGAAGGAAAAAAAACCCTTTTTCCAATCTAATCTCCTTCCCCCCCCTTTCGCTTACCCCCCCCTAAATTTTCCCTCCCATTTACTGCCTATCCCCTTCTACCTAGCTCCTTGCCCCCTTCGTCTCTCTCTCTCTCTCTCTCCCCTCCCTCTCCTCTCTCTCTCTGTTCTGTCTATCTGTCTGCCATCTGTCTGTCTCTCTGTTTGTTCTCCTGTCATACCACACACACACACACACACACACACACACAAAAACACCACACACACACACACCACACACACAAACACACACACACACAGAAAGAGAAAAGAGCAAGCAAATAAACAAGGAGCAAAAAGAACAACCCTGCACTAATCTTCCACGGCTTGGTGCAATGAAAACTTGTTGCCCGGGAACCTTAAACGCAAACAGCATTTCCACAGCGCTACAGATTTCAGCAGAGACCCCGTCATCAGCAATGGCCGCAATCATCATTCCAATCATCAGGCAATCCCGTGCGTCAACACCACCACCACCCCCCTTTCCATTACCAGCTGTTGACCCTTTCCCTCTCATTCTCTCTGTCTCTCTCTGTATCCCTCTGTCCCTGTCTCCGTCCTGTCTCTCTCTCTCTCTCTGTCTCTGTCTCACTCCCTCTCTGTCTCTCTCTCTCTCTCTTACTCTCTCTCTCTCTCTCTATCTAA
>CM065720.1:80168793-80176293 GCA_033310375.1 Conus canariensis | reverse complement strand
TTCTAGAGTAAACACTGCATCAAACCGTCGTGAAAATTAAAATCCACTCACTGCGATGTCCAGGCTGGTGCATTGTCCCACCAGCTTCAGTGGGTCAATATTGTTGATTATCTCCCATGCACCTCCGGTCTATACAGGTTTTCTGCCACAACATGGTTACTGGCCAAACCCATGATCAGTTTTTTTATGATGTAAACGCTAACACCAGGAAAACGGGGATTCCGAGCACCTGTCATAACACAACTGGCATGTCGGATTTCTGGTCTTAGAGAGATATCAGCTAGCTACTGTTCCTGTTTGCCGTTGTAGAATGGTGAGGCAGTGAAAGCGTTATCTGAAATCATGACTAATAAGTGGTCACATGGAGATTCGCGCTTTATTGAGGCCGGTGCTCTCTGTCTCGGTCTCTGTCTGTCTCTGTGTCTGTCTGTCTGTCTGTCTGTCTGTCTGTATCTCTCTCTCTCTCTCTCTCTCTCTTCTTGTTTGTTTTTTTTTTTCTAATATTATTACGGTACTAGCATGTACGAGGATATCCAGGAACGATCCGGTCTTTAATGTATTGTTAGCTTTTGAGTTGATTTTACACTGGATTAAACTGTAATATTTCCTCGTGATGAAAGAAGAAGGAAAAGGTTATTGTTCTATTACCCCCCATGTCAAAAGACTTTTTTTTTGAATTAATGAATAATAAAATTATAAGTCAAGTGTAAAGATAGTGACAAAGTGTCAAAGTTCTCTCCTCTCTCTCTCTCTCTCTCTCACATTTCTTGTCCCCCCCCCCCCCCCCCCCCCCCCCAACACACTTCCTGCACTTGTGTTTTGCCACCATCCAGCAGTATCCAAACTTTCCCCACACTCTTTTCTATAATATATGTTTGTGAAGAGCAAGAGATGCTGTTAAACGTGAAGATTTTACCGTCCCCCCACATCCTCCCTTTCCATTGCTTGCATCCATCCTGTCCTCCCGCCCCTCCCCTTTATCATCTTACTATCCTTCCTGATCCCCCCCCCCCCCCTCCTTTTGTCTTCTTGTGACTCATCGCTGTTCACTCTACCCCTCCCACTTTCTCAATTGCCTTCCCTCCTGTCTCTTCTACCCGCACCCCTCCAGTTCCATTTTCGTTCTGTTCTTTTTCTCATGCTGACTGGTGTGTATGAAGTATTTTCTATGCGTTTTTTTAGAGGTTTTGTTTGTGACATCCAAAGAAGATAAACCTGTTGAAAATCTACTGTCCTGTTTCGTATTGTGTATCGATTTAGAATCTGGCCTGTCACCTTCACTACATTTTAACAAAATATGATTTTGGAATAGATTATCAGCTTCTAGAGTATAAGACCTCTGTTCAACCTTATATGAAATTTCAAAATTCACTTAAAGAGATTTCCACTGCTGGTTCACCATCATACCAAGTTGAGTGCATCAATGTTTGTTGATTATCTCCCCTGTAACTCCGAACTGAACGGGTTTCCTACCACAACATGGTTACTAGCCAAACCCGTGATCAGGTTTTCTTCACGATGTAAACGCCAACACCAGGAAAACGGGGATTCCGAACACCTGTCATAACAGAACTGGCATATCGGATTTCTGGTCTTCGTGAGATATCAGCTACAGCTACTGCTGTTCCTGTTTGTTATTGCAGAATCGTGAGGCCGTGAAAGCGTTATCTGAAATCATGACTGACAAATGGTCACATGGAGATTTGCGCTTTATTGAGGCCGGTGCTCTCTGTCTCTGCCTCTGTCTGTCTGTCTGTCTGTATGTATGTATGTATGTCTCTCTCTCTCTCTCTCTCTCTCTCCCCTCTCTCTCTCTCTCTCTCTCTCTCCTCCCTGTCAATCTTTACACACCCCCCCCCTCTTCCTGCACTTGTGTTTTGCCACCATCCAGCAGTATGTTAACTCAACCTCTCCAAACTTTCCACACACACTTTTCTATATTCAATATTTATAAACAGCAAGAGATGTCTGATTTCTGGTCTTAGAGAGGTATCAGCTACTGCTGTTCCTGTGTGTTGTTGCAGAATCGTGAGGCAGTGAAAGCGTTATCTGAAATCATGACTAACAAGTGGCCACATGGAGATTAGTGCTTTAGTTTATTCTGGCCAGCTCTGTCTGTGTGTCTGTGTCTGTGTGTCTGTCTCTGTCTGTCTGCTGTCTGCTGTCTGTCTGTCTGTCTGTCTGTCTGTCTGTCTGTCTGTCTCTCTCTCTCTCTCTCTCTCTCTCTCTCTCTCTCTTGTCTCCCCCCCCCCCCCCCCCCTCTTACCGTGTTTGTGTTTTGCCACTGTCCAGTACTACGTTAACCCAACCTCTCCAAACCTTCCCCACACACTTTTCTATGTTCAATATTTATGAAGAGCAAGAGATACTATAATACGTGAAGATGTTTTTGCCCCCCCTCCCCCCCCCCCCCCCCCCACACACACACACATCCTCCTATTCCGGGGCTCACTTCCGTCCTGTCCCTCCCTACCCCCCCCCCCCCCCCCACCTTCTTCATCATCTTATCATCCTTTCTAATTCCCCCTCTCTTCTCTCCTTTTTTTTTTCTCTCGTGGTCCTCCATTCGTCTGTTCACTCTCCCGCTGATTGCCTTCCCCTTCCAGTGTCTCTTCTGCCCCCACCCCTCCCCTCCTCTTCTTCTATTCTTCTTATGCTGAAGGCTGTATGGCGGGTATTTGTTATGCATTTCTATGGCTTTTGCTTGTGGCGTCGGAAGAAGACAAGCCTGTTTGAAAATCTATTGCTCTGTTTTGTATTCTTCATTTAATTATGATTTTACTGTACACCTACGGTCTTCACTGCATGTTAACAAAATATGACTTTGCCATATATTAGCAGCTTGTAGGGTATATGACCTATGTTAAACCTTCCGTGAAATTAAAAAAATCCCTTAATGAGATTTCCTGTGTTGGCTCACTTTAACACTAACTTGAGTGCATCAATATTTGTTGATTATCTCCCTTGCACCTGCTACCTAAGCGGGTTTTCTACCGCAACATGCTTCTTAGCAAACCCATGATAAGGGCTTTTTATGATGTAAAAGAGAACTCCAGGAAAACGGGAATGTCGGATTTCTGGTTATAAATAGGCATTAGTTGAGGCTACTGCTGCTCCTGTTTGCCATTGGAGAATCGTGAGGCAAAGAAAGCGTTATCAGAAACCATGACTGACAAGTGGCCGCAGAGAGTTTCGCGCTTAAGGAGGCCGGAATAGCTCAGTTGGTAGAGCGCTAGACTCGTGATCCTGGGGTCGCGGGTTCAATCTCCACCGGGCCGTTTCGGTACAGGGGGATTTTTCCCTCGGAGTTAACATTGGTTCCGACTCCATTTCCGTACAGTCTTTCGAATGAGACTATAAACCGAGGTTCCGTTTGTGAACGCACGCATAATATCTTGCACACACGTAAAATCCCATCACCAACTTTCGGAAGAGAAGGCCAGTTTGGCCGGTGGTAAGGATGACACGTTACACATAGCATGCACCCTGCATGAGAAATGGAAAGAATAAAGGAAGTAAGGATAGTGAGTGAACGATATTCAACGATATTGACTGGATGACACAGGAAACGACTCAATGAAGCGCCAGCTGGCAGCTCTTCAGTCGGCACTACCCAGATAGGCAGCCCGTTGTGTAAACGAGCGTGGATTGTAAAGCGCTCAGAGCTTGGTCTCTAGCCGAGAATAGGCGATATATAAGTATTCATTATCATTATTATTAAGTTGATTGAGACCGGTTCTCTCTCTCTCTCTCTCTCTCTCTCTCTCTCTCTCTCTCTCTCTCTCTCTCTCTCTCTCTTGTGCATACGCGCATGTGTGAATGTGGATAGGTGTGTGTGTGTGTGTGTGTGTGTGTGTGTGTGTGTGTGTGTGTGTGTGTATGTCTGTGAGCATGTGTGCGACCTCCCCCCGTGTGTGTGTGTGTGTGTGTGTGTGTGTGTGTGTGTGTGTGTGTGTGTGTGTGTGTGTGTTTAGGTCTTCAATTTAACGTCTATACACATTATGTGATAGACGAACCTAATCTATAAGAATAACATTAACAGCAACATTTAGTTAGAAAGAGAGGTGTTAGTTACCCTCTCTTTCTAAATTTTGCTTCGTTCGCCGCCGTCAGTCACTCCATTTTGAAACATTAACAGCAACAGCAAAAAATGGATAACTAACTATAAAACATCGAAGAATAACCTGTCATAACAAGGACGTTACTAAAACACCAGTTCCCATTTTACAAAACAGAAAAAATAGGACTTTGATGCAATGAAACAGCAATTTTACACATTAGTGATAAATCGGTTACAACTGTATCCAGAGAACAGTTAGGTAGAGGTGGTAGATGAGGTTTTAACTGTTTGCAGTGGAAAAGTATGTGGGAATTTGTTATCATTTCACCACAAAGGCATGTTATATTTTTGCAAAACTTTGTCTTAAAAGCGTTTAGTTTGTCTTATATATTAGCGAAATTATGATCCGAGAAAACGGCAAACTACATTGATAAAAAGAATGAAGTGTGTCAAAGTTTAATAGCTGGTTTATGCGAGTATCAAGAGAACATCCCGAATTTTGTTGTTTTTTTCCTAAAATGTTTCCAGCATGCATTTTCTAGAAGACTGTATCCCTCATGGATAGACAATGGGATACTGATAACCTCCGACCCGCTAGTATTTTTCGCTCCCCGTTTTGCTGCTTTGTCTACTCTCTCATTAAACCGAATCCCACAATGAGAGGGAACCCAACAGAAACTAATTCTTGTACCCCTAATAATCAAGAAATGTATTAGGTGATGAATATCTGTAATCAGATCTTGTCTTACTATAGGGTTTGTTTTACTTAGGGCGAATAAAACTGATTTTGAATCAACGCAAAAGAGGACTTGGAATATTGGATTTGAAAAGTCAAGTAGAGAATACAAAGCCATTAGAATGGCAGTTAGTTCTGCTGTAAAAATTGATCTGTTTTTTCCAAGATAATAAGATTTTTCAATTTTCAATGAAGGAATTGTAAATGCTGCACCTGCTTCTTTGGTATCCAAAAGAGACCCCTTCTGTATAAATTTTAAGATGAAAGGGATACGAATTTTCAATATACTCTTTTACTATTTGGCCTATCAGGTTTTCATTGTCACTTTTTTTCATCGACGTATGGCTAATATCAAATGATGCTCTTTGAAGTTCCCATGGCGGGCTGGGAGATGCCGGAAGTTTAGGTCGATTTATATCGCTGAGGTTAACTTTTGACTCGCTGAACAGATCTGAAGTGAAAGTTCCAATAGTTGTGAGTGAAGAAATTGATTTTGCCCTTTTTGGGAAGCTAATGTCAGATCTCAAACTGACTTCATTCTCAACGTTGCTGTCACGTGTTGAAATTCGTAAGACATATTTTGCAACAGCTAGCCGTCGATGTTCATCTAATGGTAATACTCCTACTTCGCTATATGTTCCCAAAGATGATGCATGATACGGCACACCAAGAGCCAGTTTGAAAGCTTTGCAATCCAAACTTTGCATCTTATTAAGTAAACTTTTCGGGGCACTGAAAAAGACTTCCTGCCCGTAAGAGAGTCTAGAACGTATCAGTGACAATGCGAGCTGTTTCAGTACGTTAGCATCTTGGCCCCAGTTTTGTTTCTGTATAACTTTTAAAAAATTAAAGCTTTTTCGAGCCTTTGTTAATAAATATTGTATATGATCATTCCAAAACAATTTTGAAGTAATGTATACTCCGAGAAATTTCACCATTTGTCTGTATTCTATAGTCTCGCCATTTATTTGAAAAGTGGGTAATTCAGGTGGATCTAGCCCACTATTAAAAAGTAGATTTGTTTTTTCGGGTGATAGCATTAATCCATTCTCCTTCATGTAGTTACTTAGTTTATCGAGTTCCAGTTGATATAATTTTTTTTAAAATAATTAAGCTGTCTTTTGGGTGTTTTCCTTTTCATAGTAACTTTCATCCACACAACTATGTCATCGGCATATTGTACTAGTACAACATTATTCAATACAGACTGTGGCAAATCACAAAGCAAAATATTAAATAAATAAGGGGCAATAACTGACCCCTGTGGGATTCCCATTTTAGGAAATCGTAGGGTGGAATACTTGTTGCCAACATTTGTCTGCATGCTTCTTTCAGATAAAAAGTTCTTAATATAACCATATATATTTCCAGATAGACCAATACTTTTTAGTTTGTATAGTAATCTATCATGCCACACTTGATCGTAGGCTTTCTTTATATCAAAGAATGTGGCCAGTATATTTTTCCTACGAGCAAACTGATGTTTAATCTGCGTAGTCAGTTTAACTAAATGGTCAACTGTACTTCTCCCCTTCCTAAAACCAGCTTGGTTAGTGGGAATAACTTTTCTTTTATCACAGTAATGAATTAATCTGTTTAGAACTATCTTTTCTAGCAGCTTCCCTGTGTGTGATGTTAGAGCGATAGGTCTACAATTGTTTATATCTTTTTTTTTACTTTCCTTGTTTAGATACTGGAACTACGATTGAGTGCTTCCATATTTGGGGAATACAGCCCTCATCCCAGCATTTCTGTAATAATTCGTGCAGTAGTATTATCCAGTTATCTGGCAGATGTTTTAATAGAATGATGGATATCGCATCTGCTCCAACAGCTGTTTTCTTTGCGCTTGAAGAAAATAGAGTATCTTTTAGTTCACTTAAAGTAATTGGAGCATTGATATAATTTGCGTTATCTGCTACAGGATCTTTGTACATATCTTTTTGGGCCTCATTTACCCTAAACGTTCTGATTTCATGTGGAAGTTTACTAGGAAGCATTGTATCCGAAAAAGAGTCAGCGAACGACTCAGCCTTGTGTAAGTTTGTAGGAAGATCATCGCCTTCAATCCTGATTGGATATAATGGTAGATGTACCCCATTTTTCATATCATTAAATTTTTTCCATATCTTTTGTATATCTTTATGGCTGTAAATCTCATCTGTGCAAAATGTAGCCCAGTACTGCCGTTTCACTTGTGCTATGGTTTTATTACTGAGTGAATTTGCTTTCCTAAGTGGAGTGTGATTTTCTGTTTTTTTTTATCCTGTAAGTAGACTTTGAATAAACGTTTCTTTTCATTTACAACTTTCTCACAGTCTTCGTTCCACCAGATGTTTCCCAAATGTTTGTTAGACTTCAAATTAGAATACTTGGGTATGGAACAGTCAGCGGCTTGCAACACTGTGTCCGTGAATTTTGAGCAAAAATTATTGATATCATCATCTCTTATGTCATTAGTATTTTGTGATTTCAAAATATTTTGAAATAAGTTCCAGTCAGCACAGTTATAATTATATTTTGCTATGACATCTTTATCTGTACTATCCTGGGCTAGTTTCTCATTTAGCGTAATAATAATGGGTAGATGGTCACTTCCTAAGCTATCTGTAAGCGTGTTCCAGTCACTATTTGGTACGAGAATGGGAGAAATAAGAGACAAATCAATAGCAGAAGCTCTTTGATTAGGTAAATCAGGGATCCT
>CM065720.1:80158793-80163793 GCA_033310375.1 Conus canariensis | reverse complement strand
CTGGACATGGTCGGTTTCTACCCAACATTGAGTATACTGTGGGCTCAAACACACACCACACACACACACACACACACACACACACACACACACACACACACACACACGCCCACGCACGCACGCACGCACGCACACACACACACACACACACACACACACACACACACACACACACACACACACACACACACACACACACACGAGTTTTAACCACTTAATTGATGTAAAACTACATTTCTCAAAATATTGTGTGTTTTTTTCAAAATTTCTAACCAGCACGACAGATGCCTGTATTTCTCGGGCCTGGTTGACGCACGGGAACCATTTGAAAAGGAAGCGTTGGATACAGCTCTGCCACATGGTCTGAGACCAAAATGGATCTCCATAGAATCTTCCACACCCTCCGCATCCCTGTTCTCATTCATTGTTACCCAATGTTTAATTTCTGTGGTCCCTCCTCCCTGCTGTCGTGGTGGCCTCATTTGTAGTCTCCTTTCCACACCCAGGCATGTTTTAAGTTTGTATTAGCATCGCCGGTATTGGCGAACGCATCCGGACCGTCGCTGGATGGACGTGGTGGTGATCATGGGAACGCTGACTCGTGCTTGCTCCTTTCCAAGATGACGCGGTTATTGCCCACTTTAGCCACTATTAACACTGCAGCTATCATCGTCATATTATCACCAAAAGATGGACAGTATTCCTCCTCTTATTATTTACATGTTTTCATGTTCGTCACTGTTATCACTTTTATTAGCATTGTTGCCATTATTATTATTATCATCATTATTATTTCAATTCCCATGATCCCCTTCTCAACGACCACGTTTTCATCCAACACCCATTTTGCGCCGAATATGAGAAGATGTGTTCTTCGTCTTCATTGTCCTAAAGATGAGTTCTTCGTTTTCATTGTCCTGAATATTGTTGTTTTTGCCTGAAGAAGGCCCAAGAAGTCTACCTGCATTGTGTTTTGTCCTGTAATCTGTTTGTCTGTATTGTCTTGCGGAACTAATACCATTTTTTTTTTAATTTGCTTCGTTTTCCGCCCTCAGTCACCTCGTTTTTGAAACACACGCAGTTATTACTGTCAGTAGAGAGTTTAGCAAATTCATGGCTTACATCAAATCTATCAGTGACCAGACGAATGCCCACTGGAAGAGGTCAGGACGGGTGGCTAAGATTTACGTGAGGACGACGTGGCCCTTCAGATTGAGGCACGGGACCTTGAGGATGAACACAGCAATCACGAATCCAGAATCTTGATCTCAAGAAAACTAACAATGATCTATGTGCTAAAGTAGACGCGTTTGGTTCCAGAATTGATGACTTGGGGGGTCGCTCTAAACGCAATGATCTTGTTTTTTACGATTTGCCAGAAAGAGATAATGAAACGTGTACGGACAGTCGGGGATTACTCCGTGACCTGTTCACACTCTGGACCTGACTGAGCAAGTACAGTTCAACACAGTACATCGACTGAACACCAGACCCGATGCTCTCATTATGGCCTGGTGTGTGTGTTCCTCAAGCGAAATAGATAAGAAGAAAATAAATAAAGGAGTAAGTAAATAAACAAATAAATGGATAAATAAATAAATAGATAAATAAATAAATAAACGAAGAATAATCTGAATAACAAACGCGAACTTCAGGAGTCCAACGCAAACAGGGCAAAGCATGATGTAATGTGTATTATGCAACATCTAATATCTAGATAAGGAAAACGGTCTCTTACGCTTTTTTTAAATTTTTTTTTAGTCGTTTGATTCTAAGGTGCAGTCCATCGTAAAACATGGGGCTGGAATGTTGGGGCTTGATAAATGACTTTGCAGTGTGACACGGTCCATTTTGTTTGCATTGAACAAACTCAATTGTGGGACATTACAGACACGTCAAGTGATTTAATATACAATGAGACAAATAGGTTCAAATTCTGTTATTAGATGCATACATTATTAGCTTTAGTGTCCACGAATGTAGAAATCAAGACTACCGAGAAAACAAAACGGTGCAATATGTTGTATGATTAAGATGATAGGGCAAAGTAAATCGGGGAAGAATGGAAAAAGCGAAACAGTATGAACTAGGTCTGGTACGTGTATGGTTCAGTAAGGCTGTAGGGCACACTGCTGATTTTTACGCTTATATCTTACAAGATGAATAGACTGCAGGTGGCAAGTGTGACCTACCCATACTCAGGATTGCATCAGATTTGGATTTTGTATAGACAATATAATACTCTCCAATGTATTCCAGCATGCATTAATGACTATGGATAGACAGTTAATATGAATAATGATACGATTTTGATTTGGTGTCTGGAATATGTGTGTTCATCATCATTCTTAGAAACGGTATAATCAACGTGATCTTATTCGCCCATTATGAAAACATGCACATGGAGATGAAGACCATTTTGTGTTTTGTTACTCTGCTTTACACGATCACTGAAACCAGGTATTCCTTACGGAAAATTAGAAGCAGTTTTTTTTCCCAGGTAGACTGATATTGCTCGTGTCATCTAACAATGAATATATTTTCAAATAGTCTGCTTTTCATTTGCATAAAGCATTCAAAATGTGATCGGTATACTGCTCATTTAAATGGTCTGCTTGTCATTTGCATAAACCATTCAAAATTCGATCAGTATATTGCTCATTACTTCATTGTTCACTTTTCTCTGTTCTTTATGCCTGTTTCCATTTCTTTGTTATGAATATTTGCTGTGCCTGTGATTTACTGTTGACTCACAACTTCGAATGGCTCACCCCTTCAAACGAATCCCCTCTGTCTGTCTGTCTGTCTGTCTGTCTGTCTGTCTCTCTGTCTGTCTGCCTGCCTGTCTGTCTGTCTGTCTGCCTGCTGCCTGCCTGTCAGTCTGTCTGTCTGTCTGTCTGTCTGTCTGCCTGTCTGTCTGTCACGCTCTGTCTCTGCCCATGGTTGTCTGTCTGTCAGTCTGTCTGTCTGTTTGTCGGTCTGTCTGTCTGTCTCTCCATACAACCCTGCACGCCTGCATCTACACACACACACACACACACACACACACACACACACACACACACACACACACACACACACACACACACACACACACACACCTTTTACCTCCAACTCCTACCCTCTTTCCCATATCTTCAGGTTTTCACTTCTTTCCCATCCCTACCCTCTCCCTCCTCGCCGACCGGGTGTATCAGATACAACACTCGGAAAGTCAGAATCAGTTACCTTTAAGTCTTGTTCATTCTGTCAGCTACCCACACCCCCCAACCCTCCCTCCTCGTGCCCTCTCTACTTCCGTCTTGCCTATACCGATACTCTGTGGCAAACCGCAGTTTCTAGGTTTCTCCGCCTTGGCATCTCCAGGAAACTAACTGGTCGTTTGCCCTCGAAGGAAAGGGGTGGGTGGGTTCTGGCATTAGGGTCAAGAAGACAGAGGATGATAGGCATTTAAAGAATCGTTCGAGCTGTAAGGTGGGATTGGGCTATTTTACAGCTCCTCCTCCTCCTCCTCCTCCTTCTCCTCCACTTCCTCTTCCTGCTCCTCCTCCTCTTTCTCCTTCTCCTCCTCTTCCTCCTTCTACTCATTGAGTCAGTGATTAAGTATGGCAGATAAAAACGTGTCATATGCAAATAACTGAACAAATATGCCGACTGAAATCATAGACACTTAAGGACACCAGGTCACTGTACATAAACGTTTTGATGCTCGCTCGTATGTTCATGCCGGAAGAGAGAAAATGGGGTATGTATATGTGTGTATATGTGTGTTTTGAGGGGGCAGGGGGAGGGAGGGGGATTGTATTGGTGGGGTCTGTCATGTTGTGTTGTAGAATGCAGAAAGGACTGGATATCGGTGAGAGTTTGCTTGTTTGTCCTTGTGGGGCATTCCCGTAGTCGCATCTGCTGCGACCGCATCATGGCATTTGCAGAGACTTTCTGTGATATGGTGGTAGTAGTGATGGTTGATTACTTCATACGTCGGTTGGTGCTTGTTGATCCGTGAATGTACAGGCGCTTATGCGACTAGTGTGAATGAAATCTTGTACAGTGCATATGTAAATACTTGGCGGTGTGTTTCCTTTTCTTTATATACATATATGTGTGCATGCGTGCGTGCGTGCGTATGTGCGTGCGTGCGTGCGTGCGTGCGTGTGTGTGTGTGTGTGTGTGTGTGTGTGTGTGTGTGTGTGTGTGTGTGTGTGTGTGATATCATTATTATTATTATTATTACTATATTATCATTATCATTATTGTTATAATATTATTATTATATTATTATATTATTTATCATTATTATTATGTTATTATTAACATTATTATTATTATTATTGTCATTGTTATTATTATGTTATCATTAACTTATTATTATTATTAATATTATTATTATCATTATCATCATCATCATTATTTTCATTACTGTTGTTGCTGCTGTCATTACTTAATGTCGCTACTTCCAGTGTGCACATCTCCTGCCCGCCTGTCACACGCTAGTGAAATAATTCAACGGATCGTAAAAAAAAAAAATGTCTGTTGATTTCTGTAAAGTGTGCACGGTGTTAATATCAAGCCTGAATGAAAAACAAAATCACCGAAACTTTCTTGTCCCAAATATAATAAAGAAAAAAAAAAAAAGATAAAAAGGAAAAAAAGGAGAAAAGAGAAAAAGAAACCCTTTCACATACAAGTAGGGAAATCTTTTAACTTTTGTACTTTGAAGACTTGTCTGATGTATCCCCCCCCCACCCCCTCCCGTAGACTGCCTAACATGCTAATGCATTCCCTGTGTCCGACTCGGTTCAAAGCTATGCATCTAAATTGAGCTTTAAATTACCCAGATGTACGCATAGTACGACTCCACTAAATCGTCTTCATTGGCTGGAACTTGGTAACGGGGTCGATCTTTAGCTGTTCCAGATATATGTACTGCTGCAGTGCCATCTTCGCTGCCTTTGCACGATTTCCGGTTCCTCTTGGAATCAGTCGGAGAGAGAGAGAGA
>CM065720.1:80143793-80151293 GCA_033310375.1 Conus canariensis | reverse complement strand
AATAAATGAACAAATAAATAAATAAATACATATTTTTGTTGTATCAGTGTGTTCTGATTCATCAAAATATTTCCTAGTCTTTTCGTGAATCCAGAAAAAAAGAGACATGTAGAAACAAACAAACAAACAAGCAAAAACAAAATAAAAACGAGCACTGGTATGATCGGGTTAAACAAATATCAGAGTGTTGAACGATTATCAATAGTTTTACAAACTCAACGTTATTTGTTCAAATAAATGCAAAAATGGGTGTAATGACAAGCGAGAATCATTTAACTATGAGAGGAAAGTAAGTTGGCTTTTTTTGTTTGTTTTTTCGTTTTTCATAATGAACGAACATCACCACAAATATGTGTATAAAAGCATCGATCAAAAACAATAATTTTCAATAATGATGTTATACAGTTTTGTTGTGTTGTCATAATTTTGTTCATGTTAAAAACAATAACTCTTTAAATTGGTTTCCCAAACACACAAGATACGTATTCTTAAAGACTAAAAAAAAATATAGAAAACAAATCTTGCGGTTATTTGGGTCACCAGTCATACCGTCTACCTTCGTGAGTGGAAATTCCCAATTCGAGATCCAAAATTTAAAACTTCAAGAGTCAAAATTCAAGATTCAAGATTCAAAATTCAATTTGTGCAGAGGTAAAACTGAAACAAACTAACGTCCCAGACACGGACACAAAACAATATCAAACTTATGGCCTGCACAGAAGAGACATGATGACACCACGGAAGAATGAGTTTTGTTGTCCCTCTGCAACTCACCATGTGAACATCTGGACACCTTTTTTCTGTCTTAGTTCGTGTGCCCCTCCAGTGGCATCACCTCCACGCTCGTTCCGACTCTCCGTCCACATTCATACTTTGGCTTGAATGGGGAGAACCATCCACAGATCATCAGGAAGCATGGCATGGGACTGAATGTTGTACTCCACTCAAGGTTCATCAAAACAATCAGTTCTCATTGAACTCACTGTGCCATGTGAAAGCAACGCGGAACAAGCTCACACTACAAGACAGAGAAGTGTTCCTGTCTAGCCCGCAACGGGAGGGAATATGGCTTCCAAGCTGAAGTCCTCGCCACAGAAGTTGGAAGAGGGGGTGTCGGTGTTGTAGGCTCATGACCCCACGATGTCATGAAACAGGCCGGGATGTCTGGTGAGAAGAGGACCAGAGCTCTTAAGGATACAGCAGAGATTAAAAAAGAACCTCAGAAAGTTTGATGTTCTTGTCATCTAGAGCAGACTCTGACAGTGATGTTGGTAAGACACCGTCCAAAAAGGCAACACCTAAGATACTCGCCCTTGCAGAGTTGCAGTGCGGGGAAAAAAAGACACACCTGAAAGCGGAAAGGCTCTACGTGTCATTGACCCGGTCGCGGTCCGACCTCTATGGTGTGGTGTGTGTGTGTGTGTTGTGTGGTGTGTGTGTGTGTTGTGTGTGTGTGTGTGGTGTGTGTGTTGGATGGAGGGGTTGCTCTCTGAAGACCTTCTGTTGTCAAACTGTCGCCCTAGGATTCGTTCTGCTGAGCATGTCACAAGGGCGAAGTCTGCAGAAGCATCAGACTGCGTGTGACTCGCCTGAGACCTGCCGACCACACAAAAAGGCATCAGACTGCCTGTGACTCACCCTGAAGACCTGCTTGACCACACAGAAGAAAAGAAAGCTGAAGTGGCGTGGACTGTAACCAGAACAAGTGGCTCCCGACGACACTCTCTAAGGATGAGCAGAGGGAAGAGAAGATGGGGCAACAGACAGAGAACTGGACAGACACAGACAACTATGCTGAGTGCAGCGAGAGAGGCTTCCGTCACAACCGTCAGCGGTTGAGGCGGTTGGTACAGCGCAGCGTTGAGGCGTGGTACAGCGCCACAGACAACTATGCTGAGTGGAGCGAGAGAAGCTTCCGTCACAACCGTCAGCGGTTGAGGCGGTTGGTACAGCGCCACAGACAACTATGCTGAGTGGAGCGAGAGAAGCTTCCGTCACAACCGTCAGCGGTTGAGGCGGTTGGTACAGCGCCACAGACAACTATGCTGAGTGGAGCGAGAGAAGCTTCCGTCACAACCGTCAGCGGTTGAGGCGGTTGGTACAGCGCCACAGACAAACTATGCTGAGTGGACGAGAGAAGCTTCCGTCACAACCGTCAGCGGTTGAGGCGGTTGGTACAGCGCCACAGACAACTATGCTGAGTGGATCGAGAGAGCTTCCGTCACAACCGTCAGCGGTTGAGGCGGTTGGTACAGCGCCACAGACAACTATGCTGAGTGGAGTGAGAGAAGCTTCCGTCACAACCGTCAGCGGTTGAGGCGGTTGGTACAGCGCCACAGACAACTATGCTGAGTGGATCGAGAGAAGCTTCCGTCACAACCGTCAGCGGTTGAGGTGGTTGGTACAGCGCCACAGACAACTATGCTGAGTGGATCGAGAGAAGCTTCCGTCACAACCGTCAGCGGTTGAGGCGGTTGGTACAGCGCCACAGACAACTATGCTGAGTGGAGTGAGAGAAGCTTCCGTCACAACCGTCAGCGGTTGAGGCGGTTGGTACAGCGCCACAGACAACTATGCTGAGTGGATCGAGAGAAGCTTCCGTCACAACCGTCAGCGGTTGAGGTGGTTGGTACAGCGCCACAGACAACTATGCTGAGTGGAGCGAGAGAGGCTTCCGTCACAACCGTCAGCGGTTGAGGCGGTTGGTACAGCGCTCGTTGCTCGAGTGCCCAACCCCTCGCGTTCCAAACTCCACTGTTACTACGACCACCACCACCACCACCACTACCGCTCCTCCCTTCCCTTCCGATACGGTAGTTATGAGTCAAGTGAGTAGGTTACGAGTCAAGTGAGTAGGTTATGAGTCAAGTGACGGCGACCATAGCAGCAAAAAAAAACAAAGAGAGAGAGAGAGAGAGAGAGAGAGAGAAGAGAGAAGAGAGAGAGAGAGAGAGAGGAGAGAGAGAGAGAGAGAGAGAGAGAGATAATGGAAAGAAAAGAAAACAAGCATACCGACATGGTCCAAGCCTTCGCAATGTTTTGTCAGTGCGCAAGGTGGCGTTTTCTTATGTTACCATCTTTCATGAAAGGATGTTTTTCCCTGTGCGCTTACACCCCTCCCTGCACGCATGACAACAATATCTTTTCTCGGTCACAAGGTTAACGAGTTGTTGTTGTTGTTGTTGTTGTCGTCGTTGATTCCCTCACTGACTTTTGCAGGTTTTCAGGTCTTCTTTTGCCAGAGACATCGAAATCGAATCGGCTAAATACACGTGACCCAAACCCGTAATCGGTGGACTGACCCGGCTTTTCGACCTTGCTGACGTTTTTCGGACTATGGCTTGGAATGCTGTATGTCGGTGTATGTTTGGTCACTGTAAAAAATATTTGTACTCATAACAAATACTTCATTTCTCATGGATAAAATACGCATATGCTCAATTAATGTCAGAGGTTTGAAAAATAAATTTAAAAGAAATTCAGTATTTCACTATCTAAAAGGTCAGAAATTTGATATAGTATGTCTCCAAGAGGCACACATAACAACTACTGTTTAATGATATGGGAAAAACAATGGGGGGGGGGGGGGGGGGGGGGGGGGACAAATCTTTTACAACGAAGGAACAAATAGAAGTCAAGGAGAAGTTATTTTGATAGCTAAACATTTCGATGGAGAAGCCAAATTAGAAACTGTGTGTAACAGGATTCTAGTAGTATCAATTAACCATAGTGAATATAGTTTCAAAATAGGAAATATCTATGCCCCTAATAACTCGAAAGAAAAGATGTTGTTCATGAAAAATTTACAAGAAACCTTAAATGAATTCAGTGAAAGCAATCTTCTTCTAGTTGGTGATTTTAACTGTGTTCTTGACAATGAGCTGGACATTATATCAGGTCATACCCATGCTGATTCAGAAGTTAGACTATTTAATCATACTATTGCTACTCTACAACTCACAGACATGTGGAGAGCATCTCACAAAAGCGAAAAAGACTTTACATGGTCTCGAGTAAACCCTTTTGTCGCCCGGCGCTTAGACTACTGCTTTCTATCCGATGGGATGCTTCAGTTCAGTGTTTCGTGTGAACACACCAGTTTTCCTCATTCGGATCATAAAGCGATAATATTAGAACTTAGCAGCAATGATTTTATTCGTGGGCCTAGCTATTGGAAATTTAATAATAGCTACTTAAAGGACCCAGTATTTGTGCAGAAAATGAATGAATTATTAGACAGGGAACTTAAAAGAATTTCAGATAACGCGTCATATATGTATACATGGGAATTATGTAAAATTAAAATTAGAGATTTTTGTAGTGAATATGGTAAAATACTAGCCAATAAAAGAAAAAATCTTGAAAAGAAATTAGAATTTGATATTTTGGAAGCTGAAAAACGAATGATTCATAATCTGACTAGTAAAGATAACCAAGAACAATATCTGATATTAAAACAAAAGTTAGAGTTACTACAAGCACAAAAAGCAAAAGGTGCACAGGTAAGGTCACGAATTAAGTGGATTGAAGAGGGTGAACGCAACACTAAATATTTCTGCAATTTAGAAAAAGCAAGGGGAAAGAAGAAAATCATCACAAGGTTGTGTAAAGATACGGGGGAAGTAATTACAGATCAACAACAGATTCTAGAAGAACAGGTAACATTCTATAAAAACTTGTATACTCGGCCTGTAGAAGTAAACAATGTTCGTGAATCAGTTGATGCGTTCTTAGAAAATGAAAACATTTCTCGTTTAGAAGAAAATGATGTTGCTAGTTGTGAAGGCATGGTCACTACTGAGGAAACAACAAACGCTTTAAAAAAGATGAAAAATGGATCAGCGCCAGGGAGCGATGGAATAACTATTGAGTTTTTCAATTTTTTTGGAATAAAATAAAAGTAGTCTTAACAAACTCGTTTGTAGAATCCTTTGGTAAAGGAGAATTAGCATATACTCAAAAACAAGGCATAATAACATTGCTACATAAAGGGAAAGAACTTGAACGAGACAAATTAACTAATTGGAGACCAATAACTCTGACAAACACTGATTATAAGATTCTGGCCAAAGTATTGGCAGAAAGACTTGGAAAAGTTATCCACAAATTAATTAATAACGATCAAGTAGGCTATATCAAAGGCAGAAACATTGCAACAATTATCCGATCAATAGATGATGCAATCAATTATCTTAACCAAACAAATAAAACGGGTTACTTGCTGGCAGTTGATTTTTCAAAAGCTTTTGACTCGGTGTCCAAAGACTTTCTGTTGCATGCCTTTGAAGTTTTTGGCTTCGGAACTGAATTTAGAAAATGGGTTGCCATACTGACAAAGGACATCGTCAGTTCAATAAATCATGGAGGATGGCTATCTGACCTTTCAAACTTTCTTGTGGAATTAGACAAGGATGTCCCTTTTCTCCGCTAGCCTTTGTTCTGGCAGTGGAATTGTTAGCAATTAAAGTCAGAAGTAGCTCCATATCTGGCATTGACGTTCCAACCACTGTTCCAGATAATAATATTCCCTTAAAAATCAAACAAATGGCGGATGATACAACCCTATTTCTCAGAGATAAAGGAGACATGGATAAATCTTTAGAAATCTTTAGAACATTTCAAAGTTTCTCTGGTTTAAAAGTTAAACATACAGAAAACAAAAGCCTTACTTATGGGAAGGCAAATAAGAGAACCAGAGCTTCCTTTCAACACAGTAGAGAAAATAAAGATATTAGGCATTTATTTCCAATGTGACAGGATGGCTAGGAACATTGAAGATAATTGGAGTAATAGGATGTTTCAAATGAATAAACTGATCAGAGAATGGAATAAACGGGATATTAGTATTCAAGGTAAGATTGTTGTAATAAAAACATTTTTACTTAGTCAGTTCCTTTATGTTATGCAATCCATAGGACTTCCGGATTGTGTGCTAAATAAAATCAACTCAACTCTTTACAAATTCCTATGGAAGAAAAGATTTAACAATAGAAAAGCATTCGAAAAAGTTAAAAGGAAAACAATGGAAGCAAGTTTGGAGGAAGGAGGACTTAATATGATTAATATGAGTAATTTTCAAAACTGCTTGTACTTACAATGGGCGGGGAAACTCTTTAAAGCCACCGAACAAGAAAACTGGTCATTAATACCCAGATGGCATTTACAACACCTTGCAAAGAATGATGCTTTTTGTATAAATTGCAGAGCCAAAGACTTGAAGGATTGTAGTTTAATCAGTAATGAATTCTGGAAAGAAGTAGTAGCAGTCTATCTAAACCACAAAATATTGATAAGACTTGATGATATCGACAAAAGTAATTTCCACAGTCAATACCTTTTCCACAATAATCTAATTAGGTATAAAAATCAGGTATTATATTACAAAAACTGGGCAAATAATGACATTGTGGAAATTAAGGATATAACTCATGAAAGAGAAAATAGAGTACTGACTTTAGAAGAAATACAGGAAATGGTTGGGCAGAACAGAGCCCTTGCATTGTTTCAGTACAATGCTTTGATTAACTCCATACCTGCGCAATGGATCCAGTGGATCCAGTCAGGAGAAAGAGGATCTGGGACGCTCCCATGTTTTGCCAGTCTGTTAAATACAAAACCTAAAGAAATAAGGAAACTAATTATACCACATAACGAAAGTCAAACACCACTGCGAGTGCCTTCTGGAAAAGAAAATTCGGAATTGACTTAGACAAATCCACATGGTGTCGAGCTACAGACGTTACAAAAGAGGTAAGACTTAGAGTACTCCACTGGAAAATATTACACAATATATATCCTACTAATATCATGCTTAGTAAAATGAAAGTAAAAGAATCAAACAAATGCTCTTACTGTCCCGACACAACTGATTTTATTGAACACTTCTTCTGCGAGTGTCCAATCGTTTATAACTTTTGGAGATTTATTGAGCAAAAAATTTATTTAGAAACAAATGCACATATTAAACTATCCAACACAGATATATTATTTGGTATTGATAAATCCATTGCTTCGAAGGTAAATTATAAGTGTATCAATTTCATCATATTACTAAGTAAAATGTGTATCAGTATTTGCAAAAAGACGAACTCGGGTATCCCTCTGCAGCTCATTTTTGAGAAAGAATATAATGTCCGAAGGGGTTTAAAAGGAAAACTTCCCCAAGTAAGCGGGAGAGTGTAAATATCAAAAGAATTGTGAGTTGTCTATGTACACACTTTTTTTTTTTTTTTGAAGGAGGGAGAGAGAGGGGAGGTGGAAAGTTGTATTATCCGTGCGTTAGGTGTTAGAGGGAGAGAGGGGGTGGGGGAGGGGGTGCGGTGAGAGATGGGGGGGGGAGGGGGGGGGAGAGACCGGAGAGCTGTGTGGGTGTATGGATGTGTGTGTGTAGGGGGGGGGGGGGGGAGGGAGAGATCGTGTGACTGTTGTCTCGCTTCTTGGCTTTCCTCATGTCTTCCTTGTAGACCTTTTCTTTTCGCTATAAGGTGGGCTTCATCGGGG
>CM065720.1:80136293-80141293 GCA_033310375.1 Conus canariensis | reverse complement strand
TCTACCTGGGTAGTGCCGACTGAAGAGCTGCCAGCTGGCGCTTCATTCAGTCGTTTCCCGTGTCATCCAGTCTGTATCGTTTAATATCATCCACTCAATATCGTTCACTCAATTTCCTTACTTCCTTTATTCTTTCCATTTCTCATGCAGGGTGCATGCTATGTGTAACGTGTCATCCTTACCACCGGCCAAACTGGCCTTCTCTTCCGAAAGTTGGTGATGGGATTTTACATGTGTGCAAGATGTTATGCGTGCGTTCACACTCGGAACCTCGGTTTATAGTCTCATTCGAAAGACTGTACGGGAAATGGAGTCAGAACCAATGTTAACTCCGAGGGAAAAATCCCCTGTATCGAAACGGCCCGGGACAGAGAATCGAACCCACAACCCCAGGATCACGAGTCCGGCGCTCTACCACTGAGCTAGTCCGCCGCTCTACCACTGAGCTAATTCTGCATATTGAAGTTCATATTGTTTGTAGAGTTTGCATTGTTTGTTCCTTGGTTTGTTTGTGTTTATATCTACTGTCTACATGTGTGGAGAGTGTAAAGTTTGCATTGTTTGTTCCTTGGTTTGTTTGTGTTGATATCTACTGTCTACATGTGTGGAGAGTGTAAAGTTTGCATTGTTTGTTCCTTGGTTTGTTTGTTTGATATCTACTGTCTACATGTGTGGAGAGTGTAAAGTTTGCATTGTTTGTTCCTTGGTTTGTTTGTGTTGATATCTACTGTCTACATGTGTGGAGAGTGTAAAGTTTGCATTGTTTGTTCCTTGGTTTGTTTCTGTTTATATCTACTGTCTACATGTGTGGAGAGTGTAAAGTTTGCATTGTTTGTTCCTTGGTTTGTTCTGTTTATATCTACTGTCTACATGTGTGGAGAGGAAAGGACTGGTGACTGTTAAACTAAATTGTGGAGAGAAAGTGGGCGAGGTGGACAGGGTGCGAGGTGGACAGAGTGTGTGTGTGTGTGCGTGGTGTGTGTGTGTGTGTGTGTGTGTGTGTGTGTGTGTGTGTGTGTGTGTGTGTGTGTGTGTGTGTATAGCGGGAGATGGGTATGGATGAAAATGGATAGGGTGATTGTGTGTGTGTGTGAGGGGGGGGGGGGGGGGTCAGGAATGCAAAAAAATCTCCTGGAGATTGGTTTGGTTTTTATAGGAATGGCAAGCGGCTGCGAGAATTCGTGGTTAAAAAGTAGTGGTACAAAACTGTTGTTGTTGTTGATGTTGTTGTTGTTGTTGTTGTTGATGTTGTTGTTGCTGTTGATGTTATTGTTGCTGTTGTTGTTGTTGCTGCTCCTATTGCTGCTGCTGTTGCTGCTGTCGTTCTTCTGTAACATGCATTCCCTACGTAATTTGTAGATGCGATGTACATGATGGAGAATCTGAAACTATGTGCTCAGTGTGCATGGCCTAGGGGAGCATATACTACAGTATTTGTACATAAGTTATTACTCATTGTAACCACCATCATTTTGAAAGAAAAAAGGCGTGGAGAGAAATGTGAGAACAGGATGAAATCTAATGCAGATCAAGAAGGAAAGAAGAGAAAACATATCTTTAAAGCATTGTCAGCACATGTGGATGGCCAAATACTACTGTCGAAAGTATTTTGCCGCGTGCTCTCTCTCTCTCTCTCTCTCTCTCTCTCTCTCTCTCTCTCTCTCTCTCTCTCTCACTCTCTCTCTCTCTCTCTCACTCTCTCTCTCTCTCTCTTTTCGTGTGTGTTTGTGTGTGCGCGCGCTTTGTGTTGTATGTATGTGTGTGTGTGTGTGTTGTGTGTGTGTGTGTGTGTGTGTGTGTGTGTGTGTGTGTGTGTGTGTTGTGTGTGTGTGTGTGTTCGTGGCTGTACACTTCTAGCACATTTGTAATTCTACGTGCCAAACATCTTTTTACCTGTGAAATGTATTTGGTTGCATAATTCCATGATCAGCTAGAACTATTCACACGAAACTGTACAAAAATGCACATTCTATTTACAGCACCACAACTCCAAAACAAATGCACATACACTGAAAAGGGAAAACAATGATATTTCAATGTGTAATACTAAGTCCCTGCATAAGTTTCTTCCCGAAGGAAACAATTCAACAACAAATGTGAGCTTACCATAGAGCAAGCCTTAAACCTCAATATCATCGACGTGAGTCACATCAAACTATCTACTTGACCTATATATAGATCTACTCATGCCAATACATGTTCTACACATTCACACTCACGAAAAGCCAGTACACGCAATCATGAATCAGTACACTATCAATGGTAACAACGAGATCACAATCGAAAAGTACAACAATGGCCATCGTATGGAGTCTATATATGGCCAAATGTATGGTAAACTCATAAACTGTATTACTTGTAATCACAAACAAACAAAGAAACAAAACATCAAAGTTAATCAATAGTTCAGTGTCGCAAGAGTTAACAAAGTACCGATTCGGAGATGAAGAGCAAAAGGAGGATAAAAAATGGGAATAATGAACGATATAGACACAGAGCGAAAAGAATCTTAAGAAATAAATACAGAAGAAAACAAACGAACAGAAACAGGCTCCTTGTTTTATATTTATTGCACAGGTGTATTATACCGGAATCATCATAGACTAGAAGAATCTTTATCCCCTTCACAACAACAACAAGAACAACAAAAACAACAACAACAACAACGACAACGACAACAACAACATAATAATAATAACGACCATAATGGAAAAAAAATAATGAAAACAACAACAGCAACAACAATAATAACAACAACAACAACATCACTACTAATGATAAAGATGATAATAATAATGATGATATGGCAAAGTGAATTTGAAAATCATTCCTAAAGCTCCGCCCCCAAAACAACGTTGATAAACGAATCGCAAGACAAAACACGACGCGTTTCGACCTCTCAGGGCTTCTTCATGCAAGATACACAGCACTCTGGACAACGAAAATGAACGAGCAATCACTTATCTTTCAATTGCTCGTTCATTTTCGTTGTTCAGAGTGTTGTGTATCTCGCCTGAAGAAGACCCAAGAGGTCGAAACACGTCGTGTTTTGTCTTGCGATTCGTTTCTCAACGTTTCTTGGACGGAGCTTTCGCGATAATTTTTTTCAAATTCAATAATAATAATAGCAATAGCAATAATAACAATAATATAATAAAAGTATCAAAAATGATGATGATGATAATAATAATAATAATATAATAACAATAATAATAATAATAATAATAATAATAATAATAAAACGATAATAATAACGTGATGATGATAATGAAAACGTGACTTTCCAAAGCAACTGATTATTTCCATTAACGAACATCTAAATTATTCGTAGACTTTCAGCCATCAAATCCATGAAACGAATGCATTGATGCCGACATGTTCGGTTACAGACACGGTCAAAGTCTGCAATTAATGAAAGGTGTATACAGTCGAAGAAATAGCTATGTACACCCATGCAATGACATAATCTGTACAGTGAAACACTATTTCGTTATTTTAACAGCACGACCGCAAAAATTATTAAATAAGTGAATAAAAGCTTTACTTCAGATTACATAAAAGGTACATTCCTCCAGTATACAATCAGTTTAAAGCTATCGGGTTTGGAATTAGTAGACAATGGTGTGTGGTATCTCTTGGTGTGTGTGTGTGTGTGTGTGTGTGTGTGTGTGTGTGTGTGTGTGTGTGTGTGTGTGTGTGTGTGTGTGTGTGCGTGAAATA
The DNA here is from genome assembly GCA_033310375.1 of Conus canariensis. Lineage (NCBI taxonomy): Eukaryota > Metazoa > Mollusca > Gastropoda > Neogastropoda > Conidae > Conus > Conus canariensis. The sequence goes on along the minus strand of CM065720.1, from coordinate 80,137,573 downwards.
TTATCCATGACTAATTATGACAATGCTTTTTTTCATTATTTTCTAATTAAAGAAGCAAAAACCTCAAGCTTGCTTCTTTGCATCATTCATCACCATCCATTCAGTGTTGCATATAAGTAAGAGTTTGAAAAGGATTGCCTGGAATCTTCATATAAATGTCTGCTCTGACACAATAGTTCATTTTGAAGCAGGGTTTAAGCATACATATATGACAGAGAGAGAGAGAGAGAGAGAGAGAGAGAGAGAGAGAGAGAGAGAGAGAGAGAGAGAGAGAGAGAGAGGGTTTCATACTGGAGCAAAATCAATAGTTATACACATACTGATTACAATACATAATTGCATATTATCAAAATAATTAGTTAAACATGTTCAAGCAATTGATCCACATACACAGTAAGCACACATTATCCAAAAGAAAACAACTCTCTCTCTCTCTCTCTCTCTCTCTCTCTCTCTCTCTCTCTCTCTCTCTCTCTCTCTCTCTCTCTCCGTTTTTTCTTTTTTTATGCACTTCAGTTGTGTCACTTACATGTCCAAATTATCATCTGACATGACTCAGATACTAAAGACTTTGCGAACGTCGTCTCACTTTGAAGACTTAGTTGAAGAGAAATGTTCAAATCCGATGGTAAACTGATTCTATGTATTGTCGTAATACCTTGAAACCGGTTGAAGGCTTTCAGTGGCTGGTGTGTGTGTGTGTGTGGTGTGTGTGTGTGTGTGTGTGTGTGTGTGTGTGTGTGTGTGTGTGTGTGTGTGTGTGATGTGTGTGTGTGTGCGCGCGCGCATGTGTGCGTGCGTGCGCGCTTGCTTTTGTGTGTGTGTGTGTGTGTGTGTGTGTGTGTGTGTGTGTGTGTGTGTGTGTGTGTGTGTGTGAATAGAAACCTTACTTCCGATTGCAAAAAAGGTACATTCCTCCAGTACACACTCAGTTTAAAGCTATCGGGTTTGGAATTAGTAGACAATGGTGCGTGGTATCTCTTGGTGTGTGTGTTGGTGGGGGGGGGGGGGGGGGTGCGGAAGGGGGAGAGAATATGTTGGACATGTGACTGGTGGAAGATCTAGGATTTTGTTTTTGTCTTAAAGACGGACTGCATAAGAACATACAAAGCAACCAAATGATACATGATGGTTAAAATGTGTTCCGGGCAATTGAAGTTATATTTTCAAAGAAGAGGTTGAAGAAAGAGTTATAAGCAGAATCGTGGGCTTATAGTCGTTCACGCAGGATCTTCTGTGATATTCTTCTTCCTGGAAAGAATGTCTTGAATTGGATTGAA
>CM065720.1:80098793-80116293 GCA_033310375.1 Conus canariensis | reverse complement strand
GTGAATCATGCAGAGGGTACACTTACACAGTCTCAATCAAAAGGCAGGGAAACTCGTTACAGATGAGCGACCAAAAGTCAGAGCAAAGAGAAGATCACCGGTGAAACGCGGTAAACTTAGCGTCGGCCCGATAGACAAGGTGCCCTGTGTGACAGCACCTTAATGATCCAACGCCTCCAAGTCTGTCGTCATCAGTCTACTCTCCAAGGACCCACAGGGTCAGATCTGACGACCCTTGAAATCACACGGTGAAGCACACAATCTATAGAGGACAGATATTTCCGTGAAAGCAATTCGCGAGGACAGCCTTGTAAGGAAAGAGTTTCTCATACCTTCCAATACGGATAACATTATTTTTAAGATTACATCAACGTTTTCCCTGGAGATGTACTTGGAAAGTTCTTTTTTGTGGCAACTCACTCTCAGAACACATCAAAACGATAAACATGGTTTTCTTAATGTGGTTTGTCAAGAGGCTGTGGGCTTGTCTTTTTTTTTTTTTTTTTTTTTTGCAGCTTGTAACATTGGTGCATTTTGAGATGAAATCGGTGTGCAGCATTGAAAAGGGAACAACATGTTCAGTGAGGTACATAGACTGAAAATGACAAAATGTTCATTAGACTCGATTTGTAGGGATTAATGTGCTTATTCAGCGCCTCTGTGCAACTGTAATCTAAAAGATAAGCTCATAAACATATGATAAACACCTCACAGAAAATAGTGTTTTTATGACATCGTGGGCTGTGCTCGCTCTGTGCCGGCCCATCTGTTCATTTTTGCCTTGCACTTCCAAGGTCTCATGTTAAAGTCACACGTAAGCGACTGTTCTGCACATGACAGACAGAGTACATTGAAAACAACAACAACAGCAACTGAGCGTTGATACATCAGTGCTGCTCAGTCTGTATAGTTGTCAATCACATCAACTTCCACAAAGGCCGGCGGCCTTGCTTCCGACATAGCATCCTTTTATTTCACCCGCCTCTGAAAGCAGAGGTTGACGGACTGATTCTTTGCCCGTTGCCATGGATTTCCGTGACTTGCAATGTCTTTGAGAATGAGAGAATAATTATATTGTTAGGCAGACCATTTGCAAAAGTATTTGTAGAAAGGCTTAAGCACGTAAAGGAAGGACTCTGAGAATAACACACACACACACACACACACACACACACACACACACACACACACACACACACACACACACACACGAAGCAAACAAACAAACGGACTGACAACAAAAGTCTCACTTTACAACTCAGCACGCACACCCAACACCAACTAGCTCTCTTTATCGTCCATTCTCCATTTCCCGCCGACCCCCCCCCCCCAACCACCACCACCACCCTATTCCCCTCTTTCCTCATCAAGCTCTGAGGTCCTTGCGACAACAACGAAGTGTATTCCTAAGTATAAATGACTTTCCTGACCACCTGACCTGCTTCCCTTGAATTGGCACCAGGATGGACAAGTACATATTCACAACAAACAGATGCAAAAACAATCAGTCCATTAACTACGGGTACAATGCATTCCACCAACACATCGAGATGTTACAATTCTCCAATTCAATTCATGTACGTATAGTAATCTGTGTAAAACCGTCAGATGGTATTACCATTTCCACACATCGTTCTCTCCATCTTTTACTTCCCATAAGATTCTGGTATGGATACTAACTTTGTACGAGATTATGTGAATCGCATTTCCATGTAATGCATCTATTTTTCGATGTTATATTTGCTGTTCAACTCAGTCAAAACGTGTTTGACAATAGGTTTGATTCAGCTCACCTGCCTGATCAAGATGCCTCGCTCCAGATCCAGGTCCTGGGACGCGGCATCCAGGGTGTCCAGGGAGCGAGTGTAGATAGGAGAGGAGGTGGAAGGTCCATTCTCCAGGGAACGGCTGGGTGGGAAGTGGGGAGGGGGAGTGCCCTGCCCCTGCCCCTGCCCCTGCGCGAGGCCTTTCTCCTGGCGGCGGCTGAGGACGTTGACGATGGCGAACTCCAGGAGAGCGGCGAAGACGAAGACCAGGCAGGTGGACATCCACAGGTCAATGGCCTTCAGGTAGGACACTCTGCGCATGGGACAGCACGCACGCAAGCACGCACACACGGACGCACGCACGCACACACGCGCGCGCGCGCGTACACACACACACACACACACACACACACACACACACACACACGCACACACACACACACACACTCACTCACTCACACATACACACACACACACACACACACACACACACACACACACACACACACACACACACACTCACTCACTCACTCACATATACACATACACCCACACCCACACACACACACACGCACGCACGCACGCACGCACGCACGCACGCACGCACGCACGCACGCACACACACACACACACGATCACAACACTTCCCACAGTGAGCAGGTACATCATGATAGAACACACACTTTAAATAGATGTAATGAATGAGAAATCTTAAATGTCATCACCGGGGTGGCCAAAATCAACTCACAGATTTCAGCTTGATCTGCCTATGCCAAATGGGCATTAGCACGTTAAGGCACAAAGGCTAACGGAACAATGAACCTGTATTAAATCCTTAAGATTCCACCCTGGGCTGGGAAAATGGACATACGACCTTACCGTGAATATACAAAGGAATAGCATACAGTGCTTGTTTTACCAGCACTGATCTATACGAACATCCTTGGCGTTCGTTTCGGGATTTCTATCAGACAGAAAACCACTGGCTTTCCATGTGATCATGCTACAACACCAGATCATGTTTATCACCAATGTCACTGTCACTAAGGCCATGACAACCACCACCAACCGCTGATAGGGCCAGACATCATGATTTGATTTGCCAACAGGGTCAACAACATCCACCGACCGACCTTCATCCAGGAAGCGGAGTATGATAGGATAACCCATGGGAAATCCTGTTATGAACACCGCTAATGTCAACACCACCTCGACCCTCATCGCCATCACAACCCCCAAATCCCAAGTCGTGCAAAAAAAAAGAAAAACGTGTACTTCTACATAGTCAGGATGGCTGTATCGTCAAAATAATGACATAGTTTGTATAGCCTACGATGAGTAGCTCACTGGATGGAGAGTTATCGACGGCATGGTACCATTACCCAATATCTCTGTCGTCATTACCAGTACTATATCAATACTGAAACATTCGTATTCCCGCTTGAGCAAACAACCCGCGGCCACAGCAGGACCAAGCTATGAGGAGTCACCAGTACGATCACAGCCTAACTAGCCACCGCAAACACCACGAGGTCCATCAAGACTAACAGTTCCTTCCATCACCTACCCTCTCCTCTCCACCACCACCCTTTCTGCCACCCCCCCCCCCTCCTCCTTTCCCATTCCCCACTTTCCCGCTTCCTCTCTGATCCCTTGACGTGGGTACCGAACTTTGGCACTGACATATGAACTGTGAGAGGCCGTTCTTTTAAAGGACTAGTAAAGCTACACTTCCACGTCTTTCATTGTAGTCATCACCACCAGCACTGCAAGACGTTCTGTTCGGTGGTGCTCGATTCGCACAAGGCGTTGAGGTACTGTATGATCCAGCTGATGACGACAAGCTTCGTCACTATCATCACCTCAACCACTACCGCCATCACCACCACAACCGTCCAAACCACAACGTTCCCTTCAGACCCTCTACCTGGATGATCTTAACGGGGTGGTCATGCAAAAAAACAGTCAGCAACAACTCGCCACCACAACAATCACGATCTCCATCTTTCTACCCAAACTGAGACCCTTCAGCTTAATTGCAAAGAAAATAAATGCCCATCTGCTGAGTATCAGCTATTCATTCTCTTATATATAAAAAAAACATACGTTACACACCCGCGTACGCCTGCATGCAGTGCGCTCGCTTACACACACACACACACACACACACACACACACACACACACACACACACACACACACACACACACACACACACGCACACACACACACACACTAACTAACACACACACACACACACACACACACACACACACACACACACACACACACACACACACACACACACAATCTCCCACTGGAATAGTTACACAGAGCACAGACTAAGAGTGAATCCCCTTGATCAATGCTCAGAGACAAAGGCCTGGCATCAGATAAACAGAGCTCCTGATAGGCACCATTCGTGAGGAGAATTACGCAATCTGCAAATCCGACATATGTACATGTGTTAATATGTTTAAGTAAGAGAGAAACGAAAACCAAGCAGAAAGTTTAAACAACCCAGTCTCTCATTTCTTCCCGCATTGATTCCTCCTTAATCGGCACTATAAACGAATTGAAACATTACTAGAAATACCAGACGACCTTTCTTCATGTACCACATTGTTTTTCTTCAATGTACATCAATATTTACATCTTTTGATCGGTGCAGCACACACATATTGTGGGTGAACCGTTAGCTCTTGGGGGTGAAACGTGTGTCTCTGATCTTTCTTGCAAGAGAACGACGCTTGAGCACATGTAGTCTGTCTTATCTGCTATGTGACAGGCTGGCGGTTCACTGCGTGATTTGACTGGTTACCTTGAAAAAAAAAAACCTTTTGCAAGGTAGCATACAGAAGGAAATAACGTGGTTGAACCAAAGGGAGCACAGTGACATATGCTTCTGGATACTCACGTTAAGGTTCGGCAACCCAAAATGACTTTAAGAGTAATGCCCCATTAAACATGAACTTAGCTTGTTTTGCGCAGTTTGTGCAGTGTTTTAAAGCAGTTTGTCCCACCTGTCACAACTATTTTCGGTCATCGTCAACCGCGCATGAGAATTAAGGATTAGGAAAACACGTGGCAGAGCGAAACGTGATGGACCCTTCCAAACCCCCCCCCCCCCTCCCTCCAGATCCCAGCCCCCCTCCCCTCACCTGGGCAGGGAGGCGTTGACGGAGGAGCTCTGGGTGGTCATGGTGAGCACGGTGAGCACCCCCAGGGAGATCCTGCCGGCCACGGCGCCCACGGTGAGCCAGAAGGACAGCCAGGACACGATGACGATGAGGGTGGAGGGGATGTACATCTGGATCAGGTAGTACTGCAGACTCCGCTCCATGTGGAAGGTGGCCTCCAGACAGCTGTGGTTCCCTGCAATTGTCACCCAGTCAAAGGGCAATTCAGTGTGTCATGATAGGGGCTGTTTTCTTATATTATCCATGAAGATGATAGGTAGAATTCTGCTGCAAACAGGTAGATCGTCTTTCTCTCTGCCGCTACGCGTTTTAAATTGTCGACTACCTCCTTTTTTAATTTTTTTTCTTTCGTTCGCAGTCTGTTTGAACGCTTTGGAGGATGGGGTTGGGGAGGGAAGAAGTGGGAGAGGGGGCATAGAGGCGTGCACGTGACATCCGAACCTCTGTAATAGTTTTACCTATCCTCACATCCGTTGGTGTGTCTATCTTTCACGTTTCCCTGCGTTCTCCATCTCTGTTGTGATTTGTCACGAGGTTTTGTTTATATCCGATTGTGATGTATTTGCGTCACACCCCTTCTTTACTCACTTCCCCGATGAATTTGTAATCTCTTACAGCTTGATTTAGATTAAGATGATGATGATGATGATGATGATGATGATGATGATGATGATGATGATGATGACGATCATCATCATCATCATCATCATCATCATCATCATCATGAAAATCTTCAGCTCATCCCTTTTTCTAAGAGAATCGAAGCGTTATCGCAGACAAGCCAAAATGTATATGTTACGCCTAATCCGTGTATGTGCCTATTTCATGAAATCGGCAAAGTTTTGCCGATTTCATGAAATAGGCAACCAAATTGCTTATTTCATGAACTCAGCAAATCACTTGCAGATTTCATGAAATAGGCAAAACGATTTTGCTCATTACATGTAATAGGCAAAGTACAAATTCTCAGTTCAACTGTCATTACGCATTTTGCCTATTTCATGAAACACACATACATTATAGTACACACATGCACGCACGCACACACAGTTTCCAAAACAATGATGAAGAAAATTCTAAATTTGAAGGAATTTGCAAAGGAAAAATCAAACTGTCAAAAATTCAAACTTTCAAACCGTTCTTCGTCTTAACAGTTTTTGCATGCTCGTCGTGGGTGGCATGCGCTATTGCACAGGAATCCGTTCTTTAGACAGGAACACCTTTTTGTGAGGCAACTTGAAGTGCAGTTGCATCGCCTGTACCCCTGTCCATGACCAACTGACAGGGCCCTCACAGCCGATCTGACTGTGATGTCGTTGTCGGGGATCATTTCGGATGAACTTCCTTTGAACTTGGTCAGTTCAATTTGATTCCTTGAAAACCTGCCGGCTAGAATACCCGCCTTTGTACCCACCCGAAAGCCAGAGTCCCCCTTTTCAAGTACAAGACCGATCAAGTTAGCAGGATCTCCCCTCCCACGGTCGAACTCAGAGACAGGTATACGTACGTTGTCTCCAACTTCTATTGTCTCCAGTTTTGCCACTGATCTACTAACCATGTGCTTGGCTTGTTTTCTGAGGTTTTTAGCTGCTTCAGCTCGTAAACAGCTAGCCATGTCACTGGCGTCTGAGACTGCACCCTGGCTCTCTTCGTCGACACTTGCCCCTCCTCGACACTGTCATATTGACTCACCTCACTCTGACCTTCTCCGAACTCACTCTGACTCAGCTCAATCACAAACTCATCATCTTCGACACTGTCACACTGAATCACCTCACTCACACACTGACTCATCTCACTCACACACTGATTTACCTCACTAACACTCTGGCTCATCTCAGTAGCACTCTGGCTCACCTCACTCTGACCTTCTCCGAACTCACTCTGACTCAGCTCAATCACAAACTCATCATCTTCGACACTGTCACACTGAATCACCTCACTCACACACTGACTCATCTCACTCACACACTGATTTACCTCACTAACACTCTGGCTCATCTCAGTAGCACTCTGGCTCACCTCACTCAAACTCATGCTTATGATGCTCTCCTCACCCTGACCCTCTTCACCAGTGCCCCCCTGACTCTCCTCACCAGTGCCGCCCTGACCCTCTTCACCCTGACCAACTATTTCTAAGAACTCTTCTTCGAGAATTCCGTTGCCAATTTTCTCCAGGAACTCCACGGGGATTTCTGTTGAGAGCCCCAAGGAGGGTTTTTTGCCAAACATGAGTGTGTACGGCTCCTTCTTCGTTGCTTCACTCACACAGACATTCATTTGCCATTGCACGAACCTGGTTCCCAATGTCCAGTTTGGGCAACTGTTATCTCTCATCCACGCAGTGAGTTTGTCTTTCATCACCCCATTTGCCCGTTCCACAGATCCCTGTGACTGAGGGTGACGTGGTCTTCCGTTCACGAGGACAAGCTCGGGGAACATAGAAGCCAGTTCTGTGATGATTTTCGCCGTAAATTCTCTGCCATTGTCCGATTGCAGAATCTTTGGTGCCCCGAAATCAAGGAAAATCATTAACAGTTCTCTAGCAACTTCCACAGCGCATTTCGACGTCAGAGGACGGAGAATGTGAAATTTGGATAGGTGTTCCTGGTAATGAAGGATCCATTTAAACGCACCGTCCTTCATGCTCTGCATGTCAACGAGGTCTATCTGACCTCGCTGATTCAAATTCGACACAAGCACAGGACGAACCACAGTTCCCTTAGCAATCTCTTTTCTTTTCCTTTTTTCCAGGCATCTCTCGCATTTCTCGATGTGCTTTTTTACAGCCGCCATGGGAATGTTATCATAAGTGTCCTTGATTCGTTGGAGAGTTTTCTTCTCACCGGCGTGCCCTGAAAAAGAAGATAACTCCGTGTGAATAAAACACATAGGACATAGTAATGAAATGAGAGAGAAAGAGAGAGAGAGAGAGAGAGAGAGAGAGAGAGAGAGAGAGAGAGAGAGAAACAGACTGACAGACAGACAGTCAGACAGACAGACAGACAGACAGACAACAGACTCTGACATACAAAGACAGGTAAGATGATAACTCTGTGTAAAGAAAACAGAAAAACACGGACAGACAGACAGATAGAAAGACAGACAGAGAGAGAGAGAGAGAGAGAGAGGGGGGGGGTAGAGTAGGGGGTGGAAGGGGGGGGGGGTGTCTGACATAGTGGCAATGAAAGATTGTACTTACCCAACGACAGGTGGACAGCGCCGATGATTTCTTTTGCTTTCTGCTCTGTCACCATGTACTTTCCGTTTTTTTCTTCTGGTAACTTTCTCGACCTCAGCCAGAGTGGCTATTTGAAACGTGGAGAGAACATGGTATTCCTCTCTTGTCTTTGGTGTTTTAGAGTGGTCACTTTTCAAAATGTCTATCACTTTCCGTTCATATTGTTCCGTCCACAACGTAGACGCAGCCATTTCTGTCTTTGCAACAGCAAATCCCAAATGACAGGGAAGTGTCACAACTGAGCTAGCAGGTCTACGGCTACCTGAAGCAAACTCAGAGTGAGCAGTAAAATGAAGCAAACTCAGCAAAGGCTGTTCTCTCTATATCAGTAACGCAATAAACGGATCACACAGCCACAGTGACACAGTGAAGCAAATTCACCCCTTACAGTACAGGAAACACTTTGACCGGTAGTCAGGCAGTCAATGCCGTGTGTGTGTGTGTGTGTGTGTGTGTGTGTGTGTGTGTGTGTGTGTGTGTGTGTGTGTGTGTGTGTGTGTGTGTGTGTGTGTGTGTGTGTGTGTGCGTGCGTGTGCTTGCGTCACCACAGCGGACAACCACTAGTCTATACACTCTATACTTCCTTGGTGTCTTCCTTGCCTATTTCATGAAATCGGCAAAATGCATCATGAGAGTTTAACTGAGAATTTGCATTTTGCCGAGTTCATGTAATCGGCAGTTACGTTTTGCCTAGTTCATGAAATAGGCAGGTGTTTTGCCGATTTCATGAACTAGGCATTTTGCTTGCCTAGTTCATGAAATCGGCAAAACTTTGCCTATTACATGAAATCGGCAATTACACGATTTAGGCGTAACATATACAAACATGCACACAGAACGCGAATTAACGCCCAGTGAGCACCCACTACAGACCTGACAAGTCAGTGCTGACACACACCATTATTTTGCCGTCCATCGTTTGTGGCTGAAGACAGTCCGCTCATTTTCTTTTCTTTCGCCCCTGACCCCCCCCCCCCCCCCCCTTTGCCACCTCAGTCCTCATCCTCCCTGCCCTCCTTCGCTCATCCACCATTTGGGCGTCACAAATAAAAGACATTTTTAATGCACAAAAAGTGCCCAAAAGATGGTTGCTGGTGATCAGGACAGTGTACAAACGAGAAGGAGAGTTTTGAAATAGAGAGCAGGAGCACGGACGCAGGGACGCAGGGGAGAGCAGGAGGGGTGGGGGTGTGTGGGGTGAAGTGGGCATGGGATGGGGTGGAGCGTGAGGGAGTAGAAGTGGGGAGGTGGGAAGGGAGAGAGGGAGAAGGGAGCTGAATTTGTTCAGAACTTGGGAAAGGAGTCGGTGTGGAACGGTGATGTGGGTGATGATTCATAATCACATACAGTGATGTGGGTGATCATTCATTATCACATACAGTGATGTGGGTGATGATTTATAATCACATACAGTGATGTGGGTGAGGATTCATAATCACATACAGTGATGTTGGTGAGGATTCATAATCACATACAGTGATGTGGGTGAGGATTCATTATCACATACAGTGATGTTGGTGATGATTCATAATCACATACAGTGATGTGGGTGATGATTCATAATCACATACAGTGATGTGGGTGAGGATTCATAATCACATACAGTGATGTGGGTGAGGATTTATAATCACATACAGTGATGTGGGTGAGGATTCATAATCACATACAGTGATGTGGGTGAGGGCTCATAATCACATACAGTGATGTGGTTGAGGATTCATAATCACATACAGTGATGTGGTTGAGGATTCATAATCACATACAGTGATGTGGGTGAGGATTCATAATCACATACAGTGATGTGGGTGATCATTCATTATCACATACAGTAATGTGGGTGATCATTCATTATCACATACAGTGACGTGGGTGATCATTCATTATCACATACAGTGATGTGGGTGATCATTCATTATCACATACAGTGATGTGGGTGATGATTTATAATCACATACAGTGATGTGGGTGATGATTTATAATCACATACAGTGATGTGGGTGATCATTCATTATCACATACAGTGATGTGGGTGAGGATTCATAATCACATACAGTGATGTGGGTGAGGATTCATAATCACATACAGTGATGTGGGTGAGGATTTATAATCACATACAGTGATGTGGGTGATGATTCATAATCACATACAGTGATGTGGGTGATGATTCATAATCACATACAGTGATGTGGGTGAGGATTCATAATCACATACAGTGATGTGGGTGATGCTTTATAATCACATACAGAATGTGGGTGAGGATTTATAATCACATACAGTGATGTGGGTGAGGATTCATAATCACATACAGTGATGTGGGTGAGGATTTATAATCACATACAGTGATGTGGGTGAGGATTTATAATCACATACAGTGATGTGGGTGAGGATATCATAATCACAATACAGTGATGTGGGTGAGGATTCATAATCACATACAGTGATGTGGGTGAGGATTCATAATCACATACAGTGATGTGGGTGAGGATTCATAATCACATACAGTGATGTGGGTGAGGATTCATAATCACATACAGTGATGTGGGTGAGGATTCATAATCACATACAGTGATGTGGGTGAGGATTCATAATCACATACACGTGATGTGGGTGAGGATTCATAATCACATACAGTGATGTGGGTGAGGATTCATAATCACATACAGTGATGGGGTGAGGATTCATAATCACATACAGTGATGTGGGTGAGGATTCATATAATCATATGCAATCACATCAGTGATGTGGGTGAGGATTCATTATCACAATACAGTGATGTGGGTGAGGATTCATAATCACATACAGTGATGTGGGTGAGGATTCATATCACATACAGTGATGTGGGTGAGGATTCATAATCACAATACAGTGATGTGGGTGAGGATTCATAATCACATACAGTGATGTGGGTGAGGATTCATAATCACATACAGTGATGTGGGTGAGGATTCATAATCACATACAGTGATGTGGGTGAGGATTCATAATCACATACAGTGATGTGGGTGAGGATTCATAATCACATACAGTGATGTGGGTGAGGATTCATAATCACATACAGTGATGTGGGTGAGGATTCATAATCACATACAGTGATGTGGGTGAGGATTCATATCACATACAGTGATGTGGGTGAGGATTCATAATCACATACAGTGATGTGGGTGAGGATTCATTATCACATACAGTGATGTGGGTGAGGATTCATAATCACATACAGTGATGTGGGTGAGGATTCATAATCACATACAGTGATGTGGGTGAGGATTCATAATCACATACAGTGATGTGGGTGAGGATTCATAATCACATACAGTGATGTGGGTGAGGATTCATTATCACATACAGTGATGTGGGTGAGGATTCATAATCACATACAGTGATGTGGGTGAGGATTCATAATCACATACAGTGATGTGGGTGAGGATTCATAATCACATACAGTGATGTGGGTGAGGATTCATAATCACATACAGTGATGTGGGTGAGGATTCATAATCACATACAGTGATGTGGGTGAGGATTCATAATCACATACAGTGATGTGGGTGAGGATTCATTATCACATACAGTGATGTGGGTGAGGATTCATAATCACATACAGTGATGTGGGTGAGGATTCATAATCACATACAGTGATGTGGGTGAGGATTCATAATCACATACAGTGATGTGGGTGAGGATTTCATAATCACATACAGTGATGTGGGTGAGGATTCATAATCACATACAGTGATGTGGGTGAGGATTCATAATCACATACAGTGATGTGGGTGAGGATTCATAATCACATACAGTGATGTGGTGAGGATTCATAATCACATACAGTGATGTGGGTGAGGATTCATAATCACATACAGTGATGTGGGTGAGGATTCATAATCACATACAGTGATGTGGGTGAGGATCATATCACATGATTGGTGAGATTCATATCACATACAGTGATGTGGGTGAGGATTCATTATCACATACAGTGATGTGGGTGGAGTTCATTATCACATACAGTGATGTGGGTGAGGATTCATTATCACATACAGTGATGTGGGTGAGGATTCATATCACATACAGTGATGTGGGTGAGGATTCATTATCACATACAGTGATGTGGGTGAGGATTCATAATCACATACAGTGATGTGGGTGAGGATTCATAATCACATACAGTGATGTGGGTGAGGATTCATAATCACATACAGTGATGTGGGTGAGTATATTACGTAGTGTAATAATCACATACAGTGATGTGGGTGAGGATTCATAATCACATACAGTGATGTGGGTGAGGATTCATAATCACATACAGTGATGTGGGTGATGGATTTATAATCACATACAGTGATGTGGGTGAGGATTCATAATCACATACAGTGATGTGGGTGAGGATTTATAATCACATACAGTGGATGTGGGTGAGGATTTATAATCACATACAGTGATGTGGGTGAGGATTATAATCACATACAGTGATGTGGGTGAGGATTCATAATCACATACAGTGATGTGGGTGAGGATTCATAATCACATACAGTGATGTGGGTGAGGATTCATAATCACATACAGTGATGTGGGTGAGGATTATAATCACATACAGTGATGTGGGTGAGGATTCATAATCACATACAGTGATGTGGGTGAGGATTCATAATCACATACAGTGATGTGGGTGAGGATTCATAATCACATACAGTGATGTGGGTGAGGATTATAATCACATACAGTGATGTGGGTGAGGATTCATAATCACATACAGTGATGTGGGTGAGGATTCATAATCACATACAGTGATGTGGGTGAGGATTCATAATCACATACAGTGATGTGGGTGAGGATTTATAATCACATACAGTGATGTGGGTGAGGATTCATAATCACATACAGTGATGTGGGTGAGGATTTATAATCACATACAGTGATGTGGGTGAGGATTTATAATCACATACAGTGATGTGGGTGAGGATTCATAATCACATACAGTGATGTGGGTGAGGATTCATAATCACATACAGTGATGTGGGTGAGGATTCATAATCACATACAGTGATGTGGGTGAGGATTCATTATCACATAGAAGGAACGTGAGTGTACCTGAAAGGGAAATACGCGCGGCTGTATGTGTGAGGGGGAGGGGGGTGATAAGGAATAATAGTAGTAGTAGTGGTGATAGTAGTATTAGTAGTAGTTGTAGTAGTAATAGTAGTAGTTGTTGTAGTAGTAGGACGAGGAGGAGGAGGAGAAGGAGGATGATGTGGTGGGAGAGGAGGAGAAAAAGAAGCAGAAGAAGAAGAACAAGAACAAGAAAAGAACAAGAAGAACAAGAAGGAGAAGAACAAGAACAAGGAAACGAAGAAGAAAGAAAGAAAGAAAGAAAGAAAAGAAAGAAAGAAAGAAAGAAGAAGAAGAAGAAGAAGAAGAAGAAGAAGAAGAAGAACAACAACAACAACAACAACAACAACAACAACAACCAGTACAAGAACAAGAACAAGGAGCAGAACGCGATCTCACCAATTCTGGACAGGTCTTTGGTCTGGCAGGCCCTGCTTCAAGCCCACTGGAACTGCCCAACCTACTCCTGTGAACTGGCGGGGAACACTATACATCCTGTTCGGTCCAACCAGTCTGCGTCCCGGAACACACCAACAACATTGAACAAAACCAACTGCACCCAGCAACAACACCAACAACATGTGACAATCATGCACCACAAAACCAACTGCACCAGCACACAGACAAAACCAATACCCACAACAACACAACAACATGTGACACCCACAACCAACTGCACCCAGCAACAACACCAACAACATGTGACACCCACAACCAACTGCACCCAGCAACAACACCAACAACATGTGACACCCACAACCAACAGCACCCAGCAACAACACCAACAACGTGTGACACCCACAACCAACTGCACCCAGCAACAACACCAACAACGTGTGACACCCACAACCAACTGCACCCAGCAACAACACCAACAACGTGTGACACCCACAACCAACTGCACCCAGCAACAACACCAACAACATGTGACACCCACAACCAACTGCACCCAGCAACAACACCAACAACATGTGACACCCACATTGTACGAAGCATATATTGAACTCTGAACAGAGTTACAAGAGCTACGTATATCATAGTGAGAAAGAAAGAGACAAACAGACGGTTTGAGACAAGTCAAGTTACGTTGTTTAAAGCCCAACCGACCACAAAGCCATCATGAGGGCTGCAGGCCAGTTATGAGGACAACTGTGAACAAACAAGAATTCCCAAACTTCGATTCAAAAGCATGTCTAGTCACCCAATAAAAGACTGGTCTGAATTAAAGTCGACGACCAACTAACCGGGTCATGTATTTTAAAAACACACTGTTGATTTCCCTGAAAGACTACAAACTCACATCAGCCGGATCTTCTGTATTATGTTTGTGCATTCGATTGTACGATTTCAACTCTCAGTCAAAACATGTATGACACCAAGAGTTTTATTGCACAATGGAGACAAAAGACATGATCAGCAGCAGAAGCAGCGGTAAAGGTAGTAGTAGAAGTAAAAGACAGTCGGAATGAATAAAAGGCAGCTAGGGTAGTATACAAGCTGCCAAAAAATTCCAGAAGTTGTTTCTAAAAGTGTTCCATGCATTTAACTAGGCATGCTACGCTCTGTTCCTAGAATATTTCACGCATAATGTTTGCCTCTTCAATGCCATAATTCTCCTCTAAAAAAAAAGTCATACACTAAAAGTGATGGAGGTTTGGGATGTTTGACGGGTAGTGATACTAAATTTTGTTGGAGATGAAGAATACGTTTCTTTTTAGTTACTGGTCATTTGAAGATTGGATTTGTGAGCCTTCCACTGAGAGTAATAGACGATCTTTTAAAATCTGCAAGGGAGGTAACCAGTGTTAAAACCCGCGTTCAGGGAGAATGACCCCGCCGTTTTCATGGGACAAACGCTGCTGGCAGGCAGGCCCATGCCTCATCAATCAGCTTTAGTTCAATCAATGGGAGAAAATGTCAAAACATGGCTGTGGAGCAGGGCGTCTGAAATGCAGACAATATCCCAACCGTCATGTTGGCGTCCACTTCAAAATTAAATATATACACGCTCTGAATTTGTTTGTTTGAAATACAAACTGAAAAGAAGACAATTCTATTTACGATAGAAAGAAAGTTGTTATCTTCCCTTGATTTTTTTTTTGTCTCCCGGAACAGGTCTATTGACTATCATTGTGTTGCCAGAGACGATATTTTCTGGGATGCAATTCACCAACAGCCTTGAACCATTTCTTGTGATTTACCTTAATCAGTGTTCTACGTCTCTGAGGTGTCTTATCAAAACAGGAAACTGATTTTTTTTTTCGTCGCAAAATGTCCCGAAATGACACGAAAACACAAATATATGAAAGAAGTCTTTCAACAATACGTATAATCACCCACCTGGTTGTAAGGGAGGGGGTGGGGATGAAAAAAGGAAATAGAAAGCGGTTGCTCTGATTTCTTTGTTTAATTTCATTTCTTTCTCTTAACATCCAGCCAATTCTCTGTAAGCAATCTACATCCAGCCTCTCTCTCTCTCTCTCTCTCTCTCTCTCTCTCTCTCTTTGATCATAACAAGAGTCAAAACCTTAACCATATTTTGCAAACAAATGATGAAACATTGTTAAAGATGCTGGTTAAATATGTAGCATAAGCTGTAGACGCTATGAAGAAAATTATGAATGAATAAAATTTCAAAACACTGAGGGAATATCAATTATATTTCATTTTTATTGTGTAGAATACTTATTTGACCTTGAAGCTTGATGGTTCAAGTGAATGGTGTTCATAATGTCAAGCCAGATACATTATCTATACAGATAATAATTATGTGTGGATGGGGAGAAGGGAGGATAAGGATATAAATGCGTGCGTGCAAGTCGATGGAAGATAGGACGGATCAGTGTGCGTATGTGAAGGGAATGGTTGTTATGTGAGAATGATTTTGTACTAGAACATACACAAGAAACACAAATGAGTGATGGAAATGGAAATAAATTCTTAATTTTGCTTAGTTATGTAGACACCTAATTTGCTATTTTTCTTTTGTTTTCTTTTCTTCTATGCAAGATAAAAAAGACACTGTATCCCTGACAAAAAAGCTGTTAGCCAATGTCAATAAAAGATGTCAGTGTCAAAGTCTCTCTCTCTCTCTCTCTCTCCCCTCTCTCTCTCT
The DNA here is from genome assembly GCA_033310375.1 of Conus canariensis. Classification (NCBI taxonomy): domain Eukaryota; kingdom Metazoa; phylum Mollusca; class Gastropoda; order Neogastropoda; family Conidae; genus Conus; species Conus canariensis. Next base: position 80,099,868 of record CM065720.1, on the reverse strand, counting down.
CTCTCTGTAATTTTTTTTCTGTCTTTCATGTAATAAAATGAAAATGAAAATATCTACTTTAAAAAATCTACTTTTAAGATGTTCTGGTGCAAAGCCGGTAGTAAAATGGAAAAGACAAAGTCAAAGAAAGTAAGGGAAAGAAGAAGTTGCCAGTACAACACTATGTGAAGGCGGGGAAGCTATTTGCACTAAAAGAGCCCCTAACATCCTCAAGGGAGACTGGTGGCGGAATAATTATACTTTGCCGAACATCAGCCATGGACCATAAACTAGAGGAACACTCAGTGGAGCACAGAGCTTCACCAAGATGGAAGCGATCCTCCCTGTGGGGTCGTTCCTGGGCCACGTGACGTCTTCCCGCTATGCTTTGTTACCATCGATTTTTTTTTATACATCTCATTCGACGGCTTCAACGATTACAAGGATGGCCTTGGTGACTAAACCGGTCAATCCATACAGCAAAAATCGTTGCTGTTTTTTTTCATAATATATTTCAGCAGGAAAACATAGCCAGCATTGATAGTTTTGCACTCAAAATTATAATCTATCAATAGACATACAGATGAGAGAGAGAGAGAGAGAGAGAGAGAGAGAGAGAGAGAGAGAGAGAGAGAGAGAGAGTGAGAGAGACAGACAGACAGACCGAGAGATACAGAGAGACAGAGAGAGGCAGAGAAAGAGAAATAAATAGAGAGAGAGGAGAGACATAGACAGACAGACAGACAGACAGATAGACAGACAGACAAATGAGGCAATCTACTTGTGTAGTAGGGAGAAACGTGCAAAGGAGAATATAAATAAATGGGGCAGTACATTTCAAGGGGATGTGACCCATTTTTTTTCAATAACACACACATTAACCTTCTTCTGCCACCGAATCACACACTCTGAAATATTCTTAACCAAACATCGCTGTATGCATCACTTGGACAGAGAGAGAGAGAGAGAGAGAGAGAGAGAGAGAGAGAGAGAGAGAGAGAGAGAGAGAGAGAGAGAGAGAGAGAGAGATGGTTTAAACTTATCAGCATTCAATTCGCTGTACTATTCTTTGTTAACATCTCTTGGGAGCAGTGAG
>CM065720.1:80076293-80081293 GCA_033310375.1 Conus canariensis | reverse complement strand
AGACAGACATGATTCAGTTAGTTTCTTCGCAGTAGCCGTCGTCAACGTCGGCCCCTTTAATCGCCTCCAGTTATCGATCGTGGCAATAACCTCCTTTGGATTCTCCGCCAAGTCGATGGAAGGGAGACAACCTGTAAGAGATCATGTCTGAGAGCTGCGAACCAATAACTGAATCGTGCCATTCACCAGGTTCAAATGGCTCTTTTGTTATAGCCTTCCTCTTTTTTACAGACTGTTTTTGCAGTCTGCGATGTTTTATGCTCTGCAGCGCCTGTCGTTAGTTCCTGATTGTTCCTGTGGGATCAAACGAGGTTATATGATCTAGGACATAAAATCGATGGCGGTTCCCAAATCGTTCGAGTTTGTCGAGCCCACTGCTGTAAAAAAAGAGAAAGTTTTCAAGAGATGAGAAGAAAAAGAAGAAAAACTCACCTAGCATATTTTGTCCAATAATATATAATTCTGGGAAAGACTGGTATATTAGTTAGATTTGTTTATTTATTTTCTTTTTTTTCAGTTGCGTTAGTTATTTTGACCATTTAGTTACATTTGTTTATTTATTTTCTTTTTTTTTCAGTTGCGTTAGTTATTTTGACCATTTTCATATTTCCTCCATTTGACTGGTTAATTTCTATTTCATTGGTTCTGTTTAGTTTTGTATTTTTTTTTATTTATTCATTGTTGTATCATTTGTTTTCCTTTTCATTACATTCTTATTTAATTGTTTTGTCTATTTATTCATTGATTTGATTATTTCACTTTCGTCTCACTATTTATCTAGTTGTTATTTATTTATCTTGGAGAGGTGGATTTCGGTGACGAACAGGAATTCAATATTTGCCAGACAGTTACTTTCTGGGGAACGAACGACTCTATCAGTCACAAAGGAAGATGGTGATTCAGGGTAAATAACATTATCATGATACTAAAATTGATCCTTCAATGATAAATGAAGTATTGTACATACCAGAGAGAGAGAGAGAGAGAGAGAGAGAGAGAGAGAGAGAGAGAGAGAGAGAGAGAGAGAGAGACAGACAGACAGACAGACAGACAGACAGACACTCAGACAGACAGACAGACACAGACAGAAAGACAACAGACAGACAGGATTCAGTTAGTTTCTTCACAGTAGCCGTCGTCAACGTTGGCCCCTTTAATCGCCTCCCGTTATCGATCGTGACAATAACCTCCCTTGGATTCTCCGCCAATGGGTCGATGGAAGGGAGACAACCTGCAAGAGATCATGTCGGAGAGCTGCGAACCAATAATTGAATCTTGGCATTCACCACGTTCAAATGCATCATTTGTTATTTCTTTCTACTCTTTTCTCTTTATATTGTCAAACTGTTTTTTGCAGTCTGCGATGTTTTATGCTCTCCAGCACGTGCCGTTGTCCTGATTGTTCCTGTGGGATCAACCAAGTTATAATTATGTTCCTGTGGGATCAAACCAAGTTATAATTATGTTCCTGTGGGATCAAACGAGGTTATAATTATGATCCTATGGATCAAACGAGGTTATAATTATGATCCAGGGCATAAAATCAATGGGGTTTCCCAAAATTGTTCGAGTTTGCCGAGCCCACTTCTATAAAAGAAAAGAAAGATATCAAGAGACAAGAAGAAGAAGAACAAAAAACTCACGTTGCAATAATATATAATTATTGGGAAAGACTGATGTTTTAGTTACGTTTGTTTATTTCTTCTTTTTTTTTTTTCTTTTTTTTTTTTTTTGCATTTGCGTTAGTTACTTTGACCATTTTATATTTCCTCGAATTGACTGATCAATTTCTATTTCATTGGTTATGTTTAGTTTTGTAGTTCTTTTTAATCTATTCATTGTTTTATCATTTGTTTTACTGTTTATTGTATTCCTATTTAAATGTTTTATTTATGTATTTATTAATTTGATTATTTTACTTTATTCTCACTATTTATCTAGTTTGTTTATTTTTTCATCTTGGAGAAGTGGATACGGTGACAAACATGAATTCAATATTTGCCAGACAGTTAGTTTGTGGGGAACGAACGACTCTATCAGTCACAAAGGAAGATGATGGTTCAGAGTAAATAACATTATCATGATACGAAAATTGATCATTGAATCATGAATGAAAAATTGTACGTACCAGCGAACAGAGAGAGAGAGAGAGAGAGAGAGAGAGAGAGAGAGAGAAGACGAACAGACAAACACGATTCAGTTAGTTTCTTCGCAGTAGCCATCGTCAACAGCGGCCCGTTCAATCGCCTCCTGTTATCGATCGTGGCAATAACCTCCCTTGCTTGGATTCTCTGCCAACGGGTCGATGGAAGGGAGACAACCTGCAAGAGATCATGTCGGAGAGCTGCGAACCAATAATTGAATCTTGCCACTCACCAAGTTCGAATAGCTCTTTTGTTATATCCATCTATTCTTTTTTTTTTTACAGACTGTTTTTGCAGTCTGCGATGTTTTATGCTCTGCAGCGCCTGCAGTTAGTTCCTGATTGTTCCTGTGGGATCAAACGAGGTATTATGATCTAGGACATAAAATCGACGGCGGTTCCTAAATCGTTCGAGTTTGTCGAGCCCGCTACTATAAAAAAAATTTTTCAAGAGACAAGAAAAAAGAAGACGATAAACTCACCTAGCATTTTTTGCCCAATAATGTATAATTCTGGGAAAAGACTGGTGTTTTAGTTGCATTCATTTATTTATTTCCTTTTCTTTTCAGTTATGTTACTTATTTTGACCATTGTTTTCATTATTTTATCATTTGTTTTACTTTCTACTGTATCTTAATTTATTTTGTGATAATGTATTTATCTATTCATTTGATAAATTCACTTTATTCTCACTTTTATCTAGTTTGTGTATTCATTTTGTAGAAATGGATACTGTGACAGACAGGAATTCAAATTTACCAGACAGTAGTTTCTGGGGAACGAACGACTCTGTCAGTCACCAATGAAGTTGGTGATTCAGGGTAAATAACATTATTAGGATACTAACATTGATCATTGAATGTTGGATGAGTTATTGAACGTATCGGCGAACAAGGTAGAGAGTGAACCAAAAACAAATTAAATGAAAACAAAAATAATCAAAGGAATAGACGAACAAACAAACGAGTGATTTGCTTAATTACACATGCACGTGAGTGGTTGAATAAATCAAATTTGAATTTCTCTCTCTCTCTCTCTCTCTCTCTCTCTCTCTCTCTCCACACACACACACCACACACACACACACACACACACACACACACACACACCCCACACACACCCACACAGAGCCGCTGTGGCACAGTGGTTAGTGTTGCAGATTACCGGCTGGAAGGTCGTAGGTTTGATTCCCATCAGACCCATTTACATTTGTCCCATGACCGGATCTAGGACTGAGTTTGCTATGAGCTCAGTAGGGAAGACTGGAACCACGCAGACGAATTTCATCCACTTACTGGATATATCTCTGAGAGTGTTGCTCAAATTTCCTGACCAACATTTCAGGTGTCTGTATTCCTCGGGGCTGGTCAATGCCAGGAAATATTATAAAAGAAAGCGTTGACTACAGTTGTGTCACGCAGTCTCAGACCGGAATGAAACTCCAGAGCGTCATCCTCATCATCCTCATCCTCATCGATCGGCAGAAAAAAAAAATCAAGTTCTATGGTCTTTCTTGTCCTGCTCTCTGGGTGGTCTCGAGTTTAGATTTCATCTCCAAGTCTGTACCCTGGTATAGTCGTGTCGATGTGGTCGCTGTCGGTAAGTTCAATGGGGTTGTCGCTGGACGGACAAGGGGACATGGTGGCATCCTATGGAGGGGAACGCTCCCTCACGCTGGCTCTGCGACCAAGCAATTACTGTCGACATTAGGGGCCTAGTAGGTGGCGTCCAGGAAGACAGGCAGACAGACAGACAGACAGACAGACAGACAGACACACACACACACACACACACACACACACACGCACACACACACGCACACACACACATACACGCACGCACGCACGCACGCACGCACGCACGCACGCACACACACACACACACACACACACACACACACACACACACACACACACACACACACACACAATCTCGGGCATGGAAGCATTCAGGCTGCTGCAGAAAGAGAAATATAGCCATACAGAGAGGATACAGAGTCATGTGTATGCTGTCTTTATATGTGAGCGCGCACTCATTTGTGTGTGTGTGTGTGTGTGTGTGTGTGTGTGTGTGTGTGTGTGTGTGTGTGTGTGTGTGTGTGTGTTGTCTACGTGTGTGTGTGTGTGGTGTGTGTGTGTGTGTGTGTGTGTGTGTGTGTGTGTGTGTGTGTGTGTGTGTGATGTGTGTGTGTGTGTTGTGTGTGTGTGTGTGTGTGTGTGTGTGTGTGTGTGTGTGTGTGTGTGTGTGTGTGTGTGTGTGTGGTGTGTGTGTGTGTGTGTGTGTGTGTGTGGTGTGTTGTGTGTCTGCCTGTCTGTCTGCCTGCCTGTCTCCCTATCTGTTTACCTTTCTGTCTGTGGCCCTTTACCCCGAGAGACGAATATGAACGCTCTTGCTTACAAATGCCGAAAATAGCTAATAGCAGATAAGAGGATTTTTTTGTGTGTGTGGTGGGGGAGGAGTGAGAAAATATGAGAGCTTGGTTGTAAAGGGACAGGGGTAGGGGGATGGAGAGTGGAGGGTGGAGGTTTTCAAATTACATTCACCTCCTCACCTCCCTCTTCACCCTCCTTCTTCCGTTTGTGTTTTTCCTTCACGATTCTTATAAACTACTCGTTTCTTCCGTGGAATGCCCTTCCGATGGCGTAGGTCTGTTTTCTTTGTTGTTTTCTTTTTATTCGCATGGACGACTATGTGAGGTGTGCTCTCATCTTAAACAGTACACTAAAAGAAAGAAAGAAAGAAAGAAAGAAAGAAAGAAAGAAAGAAAGAGGGAAAAAGAAAGAAAATGTTAGGATTTTTCTTTCTCCTTCCCTTCTACCGATCTACCCCTCTCCCCTTCCTGCCTCTCTTTGCTCCT
>CM065720.1:80066293-80071293 GCA_033310375.1 Conus canariensis | reverse complement strand
TCCTTTTTTCTTTCTTTTCTTTTCTTTTGGCCCCGTAGGGCTGGATGTAAAAAAAAAAAAGCAGTTATGCTTACTCCACTACCCTCTGAAAATAAACTTCGTTCGTTCGTTCTTCTCACCCCTTTCCCTGCTCCTTTCACATCCCCCACTGGTTCCTCTCTCTCTCTCCACTCCTTCCCGCCTCTTTACCATTTCTTTCTCTCCCCAGTTCCATCACCGACACTCACTGGCTTTGTAATTGATGGCTATCCTCGGCTGCTCCTCCTCCTTTCCAAGTTCTCTCTACCTCTGCTTCCAGAATCATCAGTCTTTATCTCTGAAAGTCTCGTATCTGGAGAAAATGAGAATGCGAGAGGCACAGCAATAAGAAACGTAAGAAGAGAGAGAGAGAGAGAGAGAGAGAGAGAGAGAGAGAGAGAGAGAGAGAGAGAGAGAGGGGAGAGAGAGAGAGAGAGAGAGCAAAAAAAGAGAAAAGAAACGCGTCTACCTATCCTTTTTTGAGAGAGATTACACTGAAGATAAATGGAACGTAATCAGGAAAGGAGGAGAGGGAGGAAACCAAGGTATGGGGGTGGGGGTGGCGGGGGGGGGGGGGGGGTGGAGGAAGAAAACAAAACAAAGAAAGAGAGTGAAAACATGTACGAAAAATCACACAGAGATCCTATGTTGTGGAAATGTTCTAGTATGGATTATAAGCTACCAGCAAATCAGTAGCAGCCATTGACAATAAATCACCGTATTTAAAGAACGTTCATTTCATTATAAGCCACAGTCGGAGTAAGGGCAGCCATTGATTGGGGGTCCCCAGTAAAAGCAAGGACGGCAATTAACAGAAACCACAGGCAGGTAAAGGGCAGCCATTGATTATAAATCACTGATTATAAGCCAAAGCTAGAGCAAAGGGCAGCCATTGATTGCAAACTGTAGCTAGAGCAAGGGTAGTCACTGATTATAAACTATAGCTAGAGCAAGGGCACCCATTGATTATAAACTACATTTAGAGCAAGGGCACCCATTGATTATAAACTACATTTAGAGCAAGGGCACCCATTGATTATAAACTACATTTAGAGCAAGGGTGTCCATTGATTGTAAACTGTAGCTAGAGCAAGGGCAGCATTGATTATAAGCCACAGCTCGAACAAGGGCACTATTGATTATAAACTACAGCTAGAGCAAGATAGTTATTGATTATCCACTACAGCTAGAGCAAGGGCAGCTGTTGATTATAAACTACAGCTAGAGCAAGTGCAGCTATTGATTATAAATTACAGCTAGGGCAAGGACAGCCATTGATTTATAAACTGCAGCTAGAGCAAGGGCGACCATTGACTTTAAACAACTGATTATAAACTAAGTACAGAACAATGGCGGCCATTGAGTATAAACCACTGATTATAAGCCAAAGACTGAACAATGGCGGCCATTGGTTATTAACCAGAACCACAGTAAGGGCGGTCATCGATTATAAACCACAGCTAGAGCAAGGGCACCCATTGGTTACAAACTATAGCTAGAACAAGGGCACCCATTGATTATAAGCCACAGCTAGAGCCAGGGCAGCCATTATAAGCCACAGTCAGTGCAAGAGCAGTCATTGATTATAAACCACTGGCAGATCAATAGCAGCTATGCTATAGAGACAGTATAAAGCCATGGTATAAAGGCACTGGTGTTTTCAGGAGTGTCCTATTCGAGATGAGAACAAACATCACATTCAGCATGATGATGGAATTCTGTCGTCCTAACATATTGGGGACGGTGGGGTGGGGGGGTGGGGGTTGCAGAAGGAAAGGACCGGCTCCTATCCAAACTTGAGTTCGCTAAGGGCTCATTTGAGAAGACTGGAACCACACAGTCGAGTCTATGCATACGTCTATGATAGTGTTTCCCCAATTGTCTGAACAACGCGGCAGGTGTCTGTATTTCTGGGGTCTGGTTGTCGCCGGCATATACTATCAAAGTTGAGTCCTGTCTAACAGTCTAAGAAAGAAAATCCGTAGCAATACATTCACCTTCCTCATCCTTACTGAATGGTATACACAGAAATGCATCAAATTCGGTGGCTGTTCACGCCCTGCTTTCATAATGGCCTCAATTTCATTTCCTCTCCTTATCTATACCCTTGGTCAGTTTCTGTTGGGGTCACTGGTGTCGGGATATCCACGAGGACCGTCGTTGGACGGATGTGCTGGTACCTGCCGGAGAGCGCTCATGCTGGCTCCGTGACTGATCAAATATCGTCGACAGGAGGGGGAGCTTAGTAGATGGTGTTCTGCGTATGTTGGATCATAAAAGGCACCACAGAACTCCCCCCCCCCCCCCTCCGAAGTGACTGTGCAAGGCAGCAGAGCAGTGTCTCCTCTAGTGGGTGACCTCAAGATGACTTGACGTTGACTACTCTCCATGGGTTGCCGGTGGCGGAACAAGCCAGGCTGTGGCAGTGGACGGGGACCCGGAATAAGCGGCGTGGGTGCAGTGCAACTTATCTGGCACAGAAGATGAGACAAAAAAAAAAGACAAACGCAGTTGGAGGGACATTCCATGAGCGAAGCGAGAGAGTTAGCAACAATAACAGAGATAAGAGATAGGTTGAAGAAAAGATGAACACAAAAAAAAAAACCCCCTGTGATTTGAAAACTTTCAACCCCCACTATCTCCGCCCCAAAGCAAAATCCAAAAACAAAAACAAGATCTTGTGCTATCTTTTCGCCGCCTCTACTTCATGCTCTTTTAACAGGACAAACATCTCCACCATCCCCCCCCCCCCCCCCCGCCCACACAGACACAGACACACACAGACACACACACATATGCACGCACGCGCACGCACGCACGCACGCACGCACGCACGCGCCACAAGCACACCAACACACACACACACACACACATACACACCTGGAAGCAACTTACAATCTCTGTATATCTCTCTTCCTTTTCGAACCTGTTTCTCTTCATCCACATATCCAATGTGTGTGGTGGTGTGTGTGTGTGTGTGTGTGTGTGTGTGTGTGTGTGTGTGTGTGTGTGTGTGTGTGTGTGTGGTGTGTGTGCGTGCGTGAGTGTGTGTGTGTGTGTGTGTGATGTGTGTGTGTGTGTGTGTGTGTGTGTGTGTGTGTGTGTGTGTGTGTGTGTGTGTGTGAATACGATACTATGTCCAATGTCCGGGTTCAGCAACTCGGCAATGCTCTCTGCAATATTGGCCATGTCACTATTTTTAGCCTGTAATCTGCAGAAGACACTCCAAGCCTTGTCAGATTGTGTTGTGTTTGGTTTATACGATCCCCTTCTCATCAGGAGTTTCCTTCCCCACCACCCTTCCTCCCCACCCCCTACCCTTTGCCATCTCCCCCGTCCTTGCCCTCCCCTTATCCTCCCCCCCCCCTTTATACACCACACACTACCCCCCCCTCCCCCGACTGTCCCGTTATTCCCTCCTTGGCACTTACCTCTCTCCCACCCATCGTTCATCGCTTTGTCCCTCCCCCTCCCCCTCCTCCTCCTTTCATTCATATCTCCTCTTAATGTCTCTAATCCTCTCTTTCCTATTCTTTTTATTCCACGGTGTCCCTCTCCTCCTCCTTTTCCTCCTCCTCCTCTTCCCAGTATCGCACGACCCTCCCCCCTCCCCTCCTCACTTTTTAAACTGTTTTCTGTCATTCAGCTTGCTTTTTTTGTTACCGTGTTTGGGTTATATTTCTTTTCTTTTTACTTATACTTTGCTTTCTCTCCTTCTTTCTTCCTTTCTTTGTAATTTCGTTTCTTTTCACTTCCTTTTTGTACTCCCAGTTCTTATAGAACAGGGAGTACTTTAGAATGGGAACGAAGAAATGCTGTCTGTGTGTCCGTGTGTCCGTGGTCAAAAATGTGTTCCACTCGCTCCAGACAAAACTACTGGGCCGATCTTTCTGAAAATTTGTAGGTATGTTCATTATGGGTCAAGGATGATGCACGATGTTTTAGTTCACCGTTACAGCCGTTACTAACGGCTGTAACAGCCTGTAACGGTTTTTCTTCTTTATAGAATATCTCAAAAAGTACTTGGCCGATCTTTCTGAAAATTTGTAGATATGTTCATTATGGGTCATGAATAATGCGTGATGTTTTAGTTTGCCGTTACAGCCGTTACTAACGGCTGTAACGGCCTGTAACGCTTTTTCTTCTCCATGGAATATCTCAGAAAGTACTTGGCCGATCTTTGTGAAAATTAGCAGGTATGTTAATTATGGGTCACGGATGATGCCCGATGTTTTAACTTACCCCGTTATAGCCATTACTAACGGCTGTAACAGCCTGTAACGGTTTTTCTTCTTTATAGAATATCTCAAAAAGTACTTGGCCGATCTTTCTGAAAATTTGTAGATATGTTCATTATGGATCATGAATAATGCGTGATGTTTTAGTTTACCGTTACAGCCGTTACTAACGGCTGTAACGGCATGTAACGGTTGTTTTTCTTTATGGAATGTCTCAGAAAGTGCTTGGCCGATCTTTGTGAAAATTAGCAGATATGTTCATTATGGGTCTCGGGTGATGCCCGATGTTTTAGTTTACCCCGTTATAGCCGTTACTAACAGCTGTAACAGCCTGTAACGGTTTTTCTTCTTTATAGAATATCTCAAAAAGTACTTGGCCGATCTTTCTGAAAATTTGTAGATATGTTCATTATGGGTCATGAATAATGCGTGATGTTTTAGTTTACCGTTACAGCCGTTAGTAACGGCTGTAACGGCCTGTAACTGTTTTTCTTCTTTATAGAATATCTCAGAAAGCACTTGGGCGATCTTTCTGAAAATTTGTAGATATGTTCATTATAGGTCCCGAATAATGCCTGATGTTTCAGTTTACCGTTATAGCTGTTAGTAACGGCTGTAACGGCCTGTAACGGTTTTTCTTTTTTATAGAATATCTCAGAAAGCACTTGACCGATCTTTCTGAAAATTTGTAGGTATGTTCATTATGGGTCACGGATGATGCCCAATGTTTATGTTTACCTTTAC
>CM065720.1:80056293-80058793 GCA_033310375.1 Conus canariensis | reverse complement strand
ATAATAACAGTGATAATATAATAATAATAATAATAATAATAATAATTATGAATAATTAATAGAGGAGAAGAAGAAGAAGAAGAAGAAGAAAGGAAGAAGAAGAAGAAGAAGAAGAATGATAACAATGATAATAGTAATAATAACAGTTATAATAATAATAGCAACGATACCAGGTGAAATATAATTTACAGACGCGTACATTTCCTTTGGGTAAAAAAAAAAAAAAGACTTTTCAGTTTTACTTTTCACAAACCTTGGTGTTGCTACTTTAAATCAGTAAGACGTTCTCCAAGTCTAATGTAAATGCAATGAAGTCATCTGAGACGAAAATACATCTCACTCAATTTTCAGGTCACGTTTTGTAGCTACGGCAGAGGCTAAATAACGAATAGACATATTCAACATCCTCCACCCCACGTCCCACAAACACACCTCCCTTCCTTCTCCGAAACATTTATAAAACATAAATTTACGATTCGTAGATGAAGTCCACACTACCTTCACATTATATACTTAAAGTGTTCGAAGCAGACACGTATCAAGACAAACATCGTAGCCTTTGCTATCCACAGTGAAACGGTAGAAAACCTCACGCTGTCAACAAGGAAACGGCAGGAAATTCTACCGACGAGTAACCAGTAGTAAATCCCTGTCATAAATGAAGCCGTAGAAACCCGCTCAATGAAATGGGAGAAAACCTCCATCTGTCCACAGTCAGACTGTTGAATCCTTAAACATGTTGGAACACGAGAAAACGTCTTCCAGCAGTGAAAGTGTAGAAAACTTCTCTCTGTCGATACTAAATGGATGGAAAACCCCATCTGTCAACAATGAAAGTATACAAGCGTCCAAGAATGGAACAGTCGAAACCTCTGCCACTAATGAAAAAGATAAAAACTCTATAAATGCTACCAACGCAACAGTAGAGAACCTCCATCTGTTAGCAGTAAACAACAGAAACTTCCCCCGGTCAACCACGAAGCAATAGAAAGCCCCCAGCTAGAACGAAAGAGTGAAGAATCTCAGTAAGTGAGCAATTGACGTTATATAAAGCAATAAAAAAAAAAATCATGTTTTACAGGAGTGATCGAGAGGCATTTCTATACTGTTCTTCTGTGTGGGAATGTCTTTAGTTGAGTCCATTTGCTGGTTGGCTGGTTGAATGGTTTCCAGAATAAAGTTTGTTTCTTTGGTTGGGCAAGTTTTTAAACTAAGTTCAGAGGAAGCGATCTAGTAAAAAACATGAAAGATTGAAAAACAGTCCGGTCGTTTACTTGATATAGAGGGCGGCTAAATGCAACTCGACGAATTTTTTGATCTGATTGATGGATAAGCTGCTGCTCTCCAACATGATCTTTGGCTGGCAGTTTCCCTTCCTGTGACCTGTCAATCTCAGAATGCTGGCGGAAGCTGTTTGCCAGGATCCATTAGAGGCAGGATTAATCGGCTGATTAATGTTGGAAACTGCAAACAGGATAGCCGAATTACTGTCAATGTCTTCGTCTGTGTCCCAGTCTTTCTGTATTGAGTGTGTGCCCCCCCTCCCCCTCTCTCCTCTCTCTCTTCTCTCTCTCTCTCACTCTCGCTCTCTCTCTCTCTCTCTCTCTCTCTCTCTCTCTCTCTCTCTCTCTCTCTCTCTCTCAGGCACACACGCACACATAACCACCAGAGGTTTCTTTTGTGCGGTGTAATTGTCCCCGTACACTTTTGATACCAGCGAGAGACCATAATGTTGTATGGTCTGCAACCGAAGTCGATCATCGTTCACTTCATAATGACACGTATTAACAGAAACTAATTATTGATAATGATGACGGGGTCCATGTTGGCTGTAGGTTTCGAACAAAAAGCTTCTCCAAGAGACGAGCGCTTGAATCAGACGAGGTTACGGAGATTGTGTAATTGCAATGTAAGAGGCAATGCCGTTGCCTTTGATGGACCTGAAGTCTGTAGGTGCCCAAGAGCCCTGCAGTCCAGGACTGAAGTGTTGGTGCATAAACAGAATTGGATAAAGAGTGATATTACAAGTGTAGAATCTCTCTCTCTCTCTCTCTCTCTCTCTCTCTCTCTCTCTCTCTCTCTCTCTCTCTCTCTCTCTCTCCTCTCTGAAAAGTATCATGACTACAGCGTGCTTTTTTAAGGAAGCGTCTCAACCTCTCATAAACGTTCAGTGTCAAACAGTGTAACGCACTCAATACACTATCCGGAAATGAACTTTAATCTTGAAATGTCAGACTTCTTTGAAAAATTAAGAAGTTGTCGTTGCTTCTCAGACTTCCTCGACTTCTCCTTCAGGGGTACGGGGATTAGCGGGCCGGGCGTGGAGACGTGGGTATCGCTTGTCCATGTCTTCCCCTAGCGGGTGCACACAGATTGTCCACAGTAAAGTCAGCATTAATTGTTTGTGAAGTAGAGAGGGATGCCGCCAAAATGGCAATAAACTGAGTTGCAGCTCTTGCCTATCTCCTGTGCTCTTAACGTCATTGTCAGCTCTTATGTA
>CM065720.1:80048793-80051293 GCA_033310375.1 Conus canariensis | reverse complement strand
CTCTCTTCTCTCTCTCTCTCCTCTCAAATCGTCATCACTCCATATTCAGCTTAATATGGCCAGAGTATTTGTTAACATTAAGCTTATGCGCGTTTCAAACATGGGACGCGTGCATGTGTTGCACTACACAGCTGAACTGAGATATTCTAGTCTGACTCCAAAGTAGAGTTTTGCATTTAGTCCCAACATGATGCGTAAACAGACTGACAGTGCATACACATTTCTTCTCTGGTATCTTAACCAGTTTCGATGACTTGAATAACATCTGTCACTGTATGAGAAACTTTTGCAGGTGTAAAAGATATCTTTCAACATCGCACAAGACTTACAAGAGAAAATAAAAACGTTAGCAAACATACCAGTTCTCTTTGTAGATCTATGATCTTCCAACAATGTTAACTGGCACCCTCCATGAACGGCTTGAGTTGTAAGACATCCTGTTGCCCAAAGAGATTAATCCCCACATAGTCCACGCGTCAGACGAGGAAAGAAGAAAGACGAGGAGGAGAAAAAGGAGAAAAGAAGAAGAATCATCCGTCTTTTCCTTTCACGTTGGCATCTTTGACTGCAGTCGATTCATCTGCTGGGGGAGACGGTTAGGTCTCAACCACACAGGCTTTTCAGCAGAACTTGGGGGAACTTCGGTGGCTAATGCCCTGTCAACGTATGGGAAACGTTTTGGAGTTGAGCTTGGGTTAGCAAAGCTAGCCTCTCTTTGTGTCTCTCTGCTACTATGCCTGTGTGTCTGTGTGTCTGTCTATGTGTCTGTCTGTCTGTCTGTTTGTTTCTCTCTCCCCCCCCCACCCCGCTCTCTCTCTCTCTCTCTCTCTCTCTCTCTCTCCTCCTCTCTCTCTCTCTCTCTCTCTCTTCTCTCTCTCTGTGCGTATATGCATAGAGCACATCTGTGTGGATATCGAGCTCTTAATGTATGTGTGTGTGTGTGTGTGTGTGTGTGTGTGTGTGTGTGGTGTGTGTGTGTGTGTGTGTGTGTGTGTGCGTGCGCACGTGTATGCATGCGTGCGTGCGTGAGTGAGTACGTACGTGCGAGCGTTCGTGCGTGCGAGCGAGCGCGTGCGCGCGTGCCTGGATGTGTATATGTGTGTGTTTCGAATGTGTGTGTGTGTGTGTGTGTGTGTGTGTGTGTGTGTGTGTGTGTGTGTGTGTGTGTGTGCATGAGGGCATATATATGGTTTATAGGTGCATCCGTGTGTGCGTCTGTGTGTGTGCGCATGCGCGTGCGTCTGTGTGTCAGTGTTAATAACCACCGAAAACAAATAACATGAGTCAGGTATTTCCATCTTCTTTAACTGCATGTGCGTTCCATTAACTTCCACGTCTGTCCTATCTGACACAACTAGTTTGATTCTTTCTTTCTTTGTTATACTATACATCTAAGTAGCAAAATATACCGTAAAACATATGGGGCCGGGTGGGGGGGGGGGGGGGGGTAGGGGTAGGTGCTAGAATATTTTAGTTTCCAATCATATTCATATCCACACTCTAACCAAACTGATGATGCAGCGGACAGGGACAACCTTACAAAAACATTATAGAAAAGGGACTTAGCTAAAGCATTATGTACAGCCAATGATAACACATTAAGACAAGCAGAAAAAAATAATCATGTGGGAACACCATCGGATTTGAACTTACAGCACTTGGAAGTCAGTCAATGCACAGTATGGAAAAGGGACTGACCGCGGTATTGTATACCGCCAATGATAACACATTAAGACAAGTACCAGAAATAATGTTTTGGGGGACACCCTCGGGATCTGAACTTACAACACTTGAATGTCAACTCAGTGCACTAGCCGCTGAGCCCAAACAGACATCCAGAGGACTGGGAACAAGTAGTCAGACATCACATGGAGTGCAGCTATTTTTGGAACAGGCGAACGGGTTGATCTGGTCGAGTGATTCTCTGCTGCTCTCCAACATGATCTGTTCGCAAGTTCCCTCCCTTTTCCTTTGACCTCTTAACCCTGCAATCCTAGAAAAGCCGATGCCAGTACTGATCAGAGAAAGCAATGAATCAGGTAATTAACTGCAAGGGATATAACTCTTTCTCTCTGTGTGTGTGTGTGTGTGTGTGTGTGTGTGTGTGTGTGTGTGTGTGTGTGTGTGTGTGTGTGTGTGTGTGTGTGTGTGTGTGTGTGTGTGTGTGTGTGTGAACGGACAAATGTGTTCACACACGCTTATGGTGAAGTGTGTTTATAGGACCCAGTCTGGATTTAGCATGAAGGAAACTGAAACGTTATACCTTCAGAAGCGTCACCATGAGCAATGCTATTAATATGAATATTTTTTGGGACAAAAGTAGCGATTTCTATCATGTTCCTTGTCCCTTCCTTCTAATATGTTTGTTTGTTGGTTGGTTGGTTGGTCGGTTTGTTGGTTGGTTGGTGGGTGGATGGGTGGGTGCGTTGGTTGGTTGGTTGGTTAGTTGGTCAGTTTGTTGGTTGGTTGGTGGGTGGGTGGGTTGGTTTGTTGGTGGGTG
>CM065720.1:80038793-80041293 GCA_033310375.1 Conus canariensis | reverse complement strand
GCTAGTGCCAAACCGGCATTTGTGGGAACTGAAGTGCTGCCAGATATATCAAGAAACGTCAACTGTAATCTCGTTCATCAATAGCTGTCACGCTTGGTGAAAGACATTATTTAACAGATGGAGCGATATATAACCTTTGAAAATGCATAATTTTTACACACACACACACACACACACACACACACACACACACACACACACACACACACACACACACACACACACACACACACACACACACACACACAGAGGCGCACGCGCTAACGCACGCCCCCCCCCCCCCCACACACACAAATAGAGAGACAGACAGACAGACAGATAGACAGACAGACAGAGGGATACATACATACATTCGCATACATACAGGCATACATACATAAATACATACATATATACATACATATATACATACATACACACGTACATGTATGCATACATACATGCATGCATGCATACATACATACATACATACATACCATACATACAAACATACATACATGCATGCATATATACATAACATACATACATACATACATACATCAAAACACATACGCACAAACACACATACATACATAAATAGAATTGTATGTGTATAACTATCTATATCTCGGTCTGTCTGTCTGTCTGTCTGCCTGTCTCTCTCTCTTTTCTCTCTCTCTCTCTCTCTCTCTCTCTCTCTTCTCTCTCTCTCTCTCCTCTCTCTCTCTCTCTCTCTCTCGTAGTTTTGTTTATTTGTAAGTTTCCTTCTGTTTCACCATCCCCATCTCATTAGTACTTTTATGAATAGTTTGCTTATTATTGTAGAATTAGATTACAATGTTGCTATGTTGAATTGTCAGTATGAATGATATGTGTTGAAATAATGTGTGCATGACAAGGACAGATTGTAAGACTAGGCTTTGGCCTAAAATCGTCATCCTTGTGTATTAAAGATCAATCAATTAATCAATCAATCTTCTCTCTCTCTCTCTCTCTCTCTCTCTCTCTCTCTCTCTCTCTCTCTCTCTCTCTCTCTCTCTCTCTCCTTAACTCAGTTCTTGCCACTCACAAGTCAAGAATGTCCCAGTGGTCGCTCACACACACGATCGTATCTCCAAACAAAAGGACTCACAAATGTACACATATGTTTCGGAATGGTGTCATATATTTCGGTGTCGTTGCAAAGGCACTGAATATTCAAAAAGAAAGAAAAGAAAAGAAAGAGAAAAAGAGTGAAAAAGAATGGCAGAATGAGAGACAGGACGCTGGAATAAATTGAAGAAAAAAAAAGATACCAAAGGTTGAAAGAAGAAAAGAAAAAAGGAAGGAAAGAAAAAAAAAAAAGCAGAAAAAACGACAGGAAAAACAATGGGGGGAGTCGAGAAAAACCGACCAAAAAAAAACCAAGGGAAATAAAAACAACAATAAAAAAAAAAAGGAAAGAAAAAAAAAAGAGATCAAACTCAAACAAGCGAAATATCCCCGGCCCCCCCAGAGAGAGAGAGAGAGAGAAGAGGAGAGAGAGGGAGAGAGAGAGAGGGGGGACAGAGGGCAGAGACAGGGGCAGAGACAGAAGAGACACAGAGAGAAGAGAATGACCGAAAGAGAGAGAGAGAAAGGAGAGGGGAGAGAAAGAGGGGAGAGAAAGAGAGGGGGTGGGAGGGGGGACTTTAAAAAGGGCGGGAAAAGGGAAACAAGAATCGAACCCACCCACCAACCCCACGACAGACAATGGACATATGGATGGGTTTTTATGGACCCACGAGAGAGAGAGAGAGAGAGGGGAGAGAGAAGAGAGAGAGAGAGGGAGAGGAGAAACGAGAAGAGAGGACAGAGACAGAGAGAGACAGAGACAGCCCGGGCCCCTGACAGCCAGGGTAGCCCCCCCGAAGACAGATGACAAACACGAGACACACGAAAGGGGGGACACACAGGGCACACAAACAGACACAAATTTACAGGGCAGTACACGGGAAAAAGGGGAGGCGGAAAAAAAAAGGGAAATTTAAAGAAAAGACGGAAAATCAGAGAAAGGACGACCGACCCGACAGCCGAGACGGGAGAGAAGGAAGACAGAGACCCTTGAATGTCATTCCCCCCCCCCCCCCCCCCCCCCCCCCCCCCCCCCCCCCCCCCCCCCCGTGTTATTTATAACCCCTAATTGCCTCGGGGGAAAAGGAAACAAAACTGGGGGGCCCGGGGCAAAAAACCCGGGGAGAGGAAAATAAAAGGGCCCCTTTTATTGGTGAAAAAGCCAAAAAAGGATGGGCTGGAACTTCTCTCTCTTTTTCTTCCTTCTCTTTTTTTCTCTCCCCTCTTTCTCTCTCTCTCCCCTCTCTCACTCCCCTTTTTATGTTGTTGTTTTGGGAGCTCTGGAGACCCGGGGAAAAAACCTATTGAAAACTTCAAAGGGGTAAGGGGCCCGGGAAAAAGGGCAATTTTAAACAAAACATTACCTAAATTTGAAAAGAAAAACCCCCAAAAAAAAATTTACCCCCCTTTAAAAAAAGGGGTGAAAGGA
>CM065720.1:80023431-80025931 GCA_033310375.1 Conus canariensis | reverse complement strand
CACACACACACACACACACACACTCACACACACACACACACACACACACACACACACACACACACACACACACACACACACACACACACACACACACACACACACACCACACACACACTTCAGTGACTAGTGCATTTTTAGATTTCGGCACGATTGGCTATTGCCAGAGTGGATATTTTGATCGTCATTTCCGTGGTAGCGGTTTAAAATAAACTGCGCTAGTGAGGTACTGTTACCAGTTCTCATCTTCCTCAGGTTGGATCGTAATTGCCATTTACCCCGGTACGATTATCAATGTATGGGATTCTCATGTGCTCCGCTGCATATCTCTCTCTCTCTCTCTCTCTCTCTCTCTCTCTCTCTCTCTCTCTCTCTCTCTCTCTCTCCTTCTCTCCAGATGAATATTATAGGTAGGTGGATAGACAAATACTATACACTTAAATAAATAGATAAACAGGTAGGTAGGTAGGTAGGTAGGTAGGTTGGCAGGTACGTACATACGTACGCAGGTAAGTTGGTAGATAGATAGATAGATAGATAGATAGATAGACAGACAGACAGACAGACAGACAGACAGATAGATAGATAGATAGATAGATAGATAGATAGATAGATAGATAGATAGATAGATAAGATAGATAGATAGATAAGATAGATAGATAAGATAGATAGACAGATCGAATGATAGGCCCGTAAGCATACATATGCGTTTGTATAATGGACATTTGTGTGTCTTCTATGCATGTCCTTTCGTGAATACCAGTGTGTGGGTTTGAATACCTGCATTTGTGTGGGGTTATCTATGAGCGAGCCATTTACACTGATAACCTAAAAGTCCTTTGTTCATAAATCTAAGTAAAGCAAACAGAATCCGTCAAGAGTTATGTTGTGTTTTCATTTTCTTTGTTAAAAGTAATCATTTGATAAGATACCCTCTGGCATTGATTCTGCGTTATAATTGCTTATCAATTTCAGAATACCCTCAGACATGTGTCTTTAAGTAAATACATTTGTTCTTACATAAAGTGGAACATTTTTCTCCTTTTCTTTCTTAAGTCTAGTAAAACCTTGACAATGTATTAATGATACAGTCACGTTGTCAGTCCTTGAGAGAGAGAGAGAGAGAGAGAGAGAGAGAGAGAGAGAGAGAGAGGGGGGGGGGGGGCAGCGTACGAAAGTTGGGTTCTTCTTAATAAGTCACAATGCTGTTCTCCCCTATTATACTATGAATGCGTAATAACTGAAGGAAGCTGGCAACACGGTCTCTAAAAAGTACATCAGATCACAAAACATGTCCTTCCAAAAATACACAAACAGCATATTCATCCAATATACTTAAGGCTAAAACAAAAATACACTATCAAGTGTAGAGACTAGAACGATACAGAGTTATCAATGGTTGATTGAAATCTTCCTTACTCTTACATTCAACAGATAACGATACAGAGTTATCAATGGTTGAACATTCAACAGATAACGATACAGAGTTATCAATGATTGATTCGCTTCGCTCACGTGTTCCTCCAGGGCGCCGTCGTCACAAAATGTGTTTTGTGGTGTGTTACATTTTGATCTCCCTCCCCAGTCTCCCCTATTCCTACCATCACCCTTGCCACTTCACACACACGCGCGCGCAAGCGCGTGTGCACACACACAGATATATACACACACGTGCGTACGCACGCACGCACGCACGCACACACATCCACAAACACACACGTCTCTGTCTCTCTCTCTCTCTCTCTCTCTCTCTCTCTCTCTCTCTCTCTACACACACACACACACACAACACACACACACACACACAAAGATAGTATCATTAACAATTTTGGAAAATCCCTACTAGAATTTTGTTATTTGTTTGATTTAGTTATTGTTAATGGATCTGTTGACAAGGATGTTGATGGTGAATTTACTTTTGTTTCATCTCAAGGGTGCAGTGTAATTGATTATTTTATAGTATCTGATGATTTGTTAAACTTATGTAATTTACATGTTGGTGATAGTCTGTATTCTTCGCATCTACCAGTTGAACTGTTTTGGAACAAAAGTCAAGCAGCAAATGATAAGCAACATATGCCAACACGGACTCATAAAGAAGAAAAGATTATATGGTCAGATGATTTTGTTGAAACTTACCAACATGAACTTGATTCTGAAGAATTTATGGAGTGTTTGAATCGTGCGTATCGGAATCTTAATACAAATATCAGTAATGCTGTAGAAATATTTACCAATGCTATTTATAGTGCAGCAGCATGTATGGTGAGAGTAGTGGGGAGAAATGAGAAAAAATGCAATGATTGGTTTGACAGTGAATGTAAACATAAAACGAAGGCAGTGAAGAGACTGTTACAAAGTTTTCGGAGAGCTAAATCAGTAGAAACAGAACAGCGCAAAAGGAGGCCTTTGTTAAAGAAAGAAAAGAGTACTCTGACCTCAAAAAGTAAAAAGAAGAAATGGGATGAAAACAAAATTCATGAACTGAAACGTCAACAAA
>CM065720.1:79998431-80003431 GCA_033310375.1 Conus canariensis | reverse complement strand
TGGTGTTGCTGGACGAATGTTCATAGCATTGCAAAATTTTTTTAATTTTTGTAATTCATTTGAGTCAGTATTCTTTTCTTTGACAATGTGTTCTGCAACTGTTGTAAAGTGTTGGTTGAGTTCATTTGTTGTTATGCTGGTAATGGGACTTGTCTTTGACTGTGAAGTTTTATTCGTAAGTTCATTTATTGCTTGCCATATGGACTTCGAATTTTGTTTGTTGGCTACAAGTTCACGAAAAAAATTCATTTTTGCTGTCCGTTTGAGTGAATTGACTTTATTACGTTGCCTTTTAAATCCATCCGACTTCCCTTCTGCTTCAAGCAGATCGTCGCGTAAGAAACAAGCAGCTTGTATTTCATCAGTCATCCACTTTGGTTGTGCACTATGTTTAACTCGACGCGTTTTGAATGGCGCATGCTTGTCATAAACAGAATTAAACGTGTGTAGCCAATACTCAAGCGCTTTCTCTGGATCAGTGTAATTATAAACATTTATAAAGGGGGAATTCATGAGGTCAGTGAGAAAGGTATCTTCGTGGAAGTGTCCGAAAGATCTGTAAGTGATGTGTTTGTGGCCAGTTTTAGGAATTTTGATTCCACTTCTTTTCCACGTAATGCATACTGGAAAGTGGTCGCTGCATCCATTCAAAGGCACACATTTCTCAATGACGTTTTGTGGTTCAGAAAGATAGATGTGGTCAATTAATGTTTTGCTAGTGAGTGTTACTCTGGTTGGCATGTCTATAATTTGGGATAAGTTGTATGAGGTAGTCCTATCTGACCATGATGTTTGGCACTTCAATAGATCAATGTTGAAATCACCTAAAAGTATTAATTCTGTGGCATCAAGCGATGCTGCATCCATCATGGCCGTAAACTTGTCCATCCAAACAGCATTTTCCGCTGGGTTTCGATATACAAATCCTATTTTGATGGGTTTTGTTCTCTTCAACTTGATTACTAACCAAACTGCTTCAATTCCAAAACTTTCAAGATCATACAAACGTTGGGCATTTAATGTTTCATGAACGTAAAGTAATATGCCTGTAGATTTGGATTCGGTGGGATCTCTGCGTACAATATTGTAGCCAGAGATTAAGACAGTGGCATCAGGGACAATATCTGAAAGTCTTGATTCAGTGAAGCCAAATATATGAAAGGGTTTGTCTTGATTATACAGTATAGTGGGTACCTCCTGTAACTTGTTTTGTATACGGTTTATATTAAGATGTCCAATACGTAGTCCGTCTTCCTGTGGCCACTTTGAAGATGATTGCACCATTTGTGCAACTAAAACAAATATAGCAAGGATACACTTGAATACAAACTCAATGTGTCCGTATGGTATACACACACAACAACTATCTTCAATTCAAAAGGATAATGAAAATGAGAAACAAGCAAGTCAAAACTACAAATAAGTGTGATACAACACACTTACACACCAAAGCCAACAATGCTCAATGAAAAAGGATAATGAATATGAAAAAGCACAAAAGTTAAATTCACAAAGTTCCGTAACACGCTTGTGGCAAGTATCACCGAAGCTTTATCCACTCCACAGGTTTCTGAGCGTGCTCACACACCATTCAGGTACAATAAAACTATGATATAAAAGTCTTGCTTTCTTCAGAAATGCTAATAATGTAGTTCGCAACCACTTTTTCTTCTCAGCTTATCAGATGGTCGGCAGATTCGGAATTACACAGTCCACATTGGCAGATGCATATAGTTCAAACTCTGCACTTTCCACACTAGTGTATATATACATATAGCACACACGCACACGCATACACATACACACACACACACACACACACACACACACACACACACACACACCCCACACACAACACACACACACACTGATTCAAGTCTAGAACTGGCCATAGTTTGGTGGCATTGGCATGAAGTGTGGCCACTGCCAAAAAGCAGGTGGGAAGCTACGAGGAAAAGAAGGGAAGAACATAGAAGGATACATTGGCGGTGGCATCATGGGTGGTGGTTGTGGAGGCGAAGTGTAGGTCTCTCTACTACCATACGAATTAGTTCCCCGCGTGGTAGTGGGCTTACTGGCCGGTCGTCGGAGTGGTGGGTGGGGTTTAGAGTGGTGGTAGGGAGGGGAGGAAAGACTTCCGAGTAGTGTGGGTCGGCCGGAGAATGGGGAAGAGTAGGAGGGTTCTCGGGGTTGAGAGGACTGTGATGTGTGATTGTTTGTTGGTAACATGCATGGAGTAGGTGATGGACGGGAGGAGGAACGGAGCGGTGATGCAAGAAGGGGGAAGTGGAGAGACGTCCAGTGGGGCGAGGCCTGTGGTCACTGCCCCTCTTTGTGCCGATGCTGTCTGCCTGTTTCCTAGCAAACAGATTTTCAGCAAGGCGTGCTGTCCCTTTCCTCGTTGGCAGAATGGCATTTTGGTACAATGCCATTCTGGGTGCACCACTGCTGGTGGTGAAGACAGCAGTGTGGTCCCTGTAGTGCACACCCACGCCGTCACACACCTGCTGCAGGTTCCTGTTGCTGTTGAGAATGACTGGATTGAAGGGGTGTCGTCCTCTGGCAGGCATGATAGCAGAAGCTAGCAGTGACGCTTTGGGAAAGACCCTCCGGCACTGGGAAAGAAGGTCTTTCCACTTGTCACTGCTGATGGCACTGTCTGCTGAGGCCTTGACTTGTGCACAGTCGTGGATCCCAACATGAACTGCAGCCAGTCTCACGGTAGTTGAGGGTGTCTGGCCACTGAGCCACTCAGTCAGCTGGGTCACTGTCAGGTCACTGACACACACTTTTTGGGGCTTGCTGTTGGGAGGTGAGGATCGGGAGGGATCCACCCCTTTCACTACATCATCCCCCAGCAGAATGGTAGTGGTGTCCTTAGTGACACTGACATGTTGGAGAGGGTTGGGGGTGGTGTCCTTAGTGACACTGACATGTTGGAGAGGGTTGGGGGTGGTGTCCTTAGTGACACTGACATGGTGGAGAGGGTTGGGGGTGGAGGTCTGCTGACTGAGGGACTCAGACACTGCTGTGGAGTCTGCTTTGCCTGCACTGTGTGCACTGTCAGCATTGCTCTCTGTGGCAGTGGCATTCGGCGGGGTAGGCAATATGGGAGATGATGATTTGGGGGAGGGGGTGGTTGAGGATGTAGTCTTGGAGGGAAGTTTGTGATTTGAGGAGCGGGGAAGAGGTTTTTGTGTGTTTTGGGCTTGTAAGTGCAGTAACTGAGTGGTGATGGCATCTATGTCAATCTTAAATGTGTGTCTTGCTTCTTGCAGTGCTGCACGAAGGGCTGAAACTTCAGCTTGTAGGGATTGTGTTGTTTGTAAAAACTCTGCCTTGGACACACAGTCATCATGGCAGCAGCACACATCTGGCATGTTCCCTGGCTTTGAAGCTTGGTCACCGTCTTTGTCACTGGAAACGCTTTCAGTGTCTGTGGTGGTGTCTCTGCTAACGCTTTCAGTAACTGCCGTGAAAGTGGTGTCTTGTTTGGGAGAGGGGAGGGGCATGACTGAGTCAGGTGGGGCAGGGGTTACAGTGGAGGATGGTGAGGAGGGGGCGAATTATCAGTAGAAGTGGGGGACTGTGAAGCCTGTGCACTAACGCCGACTGGAACGGTGACGGAAGATGGGCTCAATGAAGGGGCAGTGGAGGGAGGGGGTTCTGTCACTGGGTGAGAAGAGCAGGCTTTAGCTGGTGAAGGGGGCGGGGAGTGGAGGGGGGATGCTGAGTGTTGGCAGGATGGAGCGGTCAAAGGGCGGTCTGTATCTCCTTCCTCTTCACTGCTTTCTGCCCGTGTAATTGGCGGGATAAGCACACAGCGCGTGTCTTCTTTCACGGTCGCACCAGTGTTGGTCTCATCCACTGCACACCCCCCAACGCCTTTCGCGCCGGCCGTCGCTGCTTCCATGTCTGGCACGCACATGTGTGTGATGGAGAGTGGGTCAGAGCAGGCAGTCACACCCAGTGTGTGTACAATAGTACGCAGCCTGTCGAACTCCTCATCGACCCACTGTAGACATGCTTTGCCTTGTATAAGAATGGTACCCGTTGTATAGTATACATGTATTTTAAGAATCTTGACTTCCTCTGATCTCATCTCTATGGTAGATTGGCAGAGGTCAGAGGGAATTGGAGAGATTGTAGTAAAGTCTTCAGAGCAGTCATATTCTTTGTGTTGTGCACGGTAATTTTTCCATGTGCATTTCACTCCTTCAGGTATGTATTTCCCCATATACCTGTGATGTAGTGCAAACCTCCAATGGGGCATACATTGTTTAACACAGGTCACTGTTTTCTGTATTGGATCAAGCGTATCTGTTATCTGCTCGAGGTTACCCCCGCACACAAATATACCGGTGTCTTGGGTCATGGATCGAGTAGTTGGCCCCATGGCTGGCATCATGGGTGGTGTAACCTACAGCCGACACATCTAACTAGGCCCTACAGCTCCTGCATGCCGCCGGCCGGCACGCACCACGCCATGGCCGGCCTACGGCTGTCGGTTGGATTTTTTGTTTTCTTCTCTAATTACACCACAAAAACGATCTGATGGGTCGGCACTACATTGTGGCCTACATCACATGTACACAGTATTTTTTCGAAATTCGATTTTACGTTCTTAACACTTACTTGAGTAAAGAATTCAGTATTTTTCTTGGACTGACGAAGAACACGTCATGCCGCGCGCGCGCGGTTGAGAGAGAGAGAGAGAGAGAGAGAGAGAGAGAATGAATGTGTGAGCGTGTGTGTGCGTGCGTGCGTGCGTGTGCGTGCGTGCGTTCGTGCGTGTGTGTTTGTGTGTGTGTGTGTGTGTGTGTGTGGTCGTGTGTGTGGTGGTGTGGTGTGTGTGGTGGTGGTGTGTGTGTGTGTGTGTGTGTGTGTGTGTGTGTGTGTGTGTGTGTGTGTGTGTGTGTGTGTGTGTGTGTGTGTGTGTGTGTCGGTGTGTGTGTGTGTGTGTGTGTGTGTGTGTGTGTGTGTGTGTGTGTGTGTGTGTG
>CM065720.1:79958431-79968431 GCA_033310375.1 Conus canariensis | reverse complement strand
GAACAGTTCAATGGCAAGCCTCCAACGTTGGCGGAAATCAAGAAGGTGGTCGACAAAGCCAGAGCCAAATCATCACCAGGGCCAAACGGAATACCTTACCAGCTTTACAAGAAATGTCCCAAGGTGCTGGAGTGGCTCCACAGGCTGCTGCGATCGGCTTGGAGAAACCAGAAGATCAGCGGCCAGTGGATGACGGCAGATGGTGTGTACATCCCCAAAGAGCAAAACTCAAGTGACATTAGCCAGTTCAGGCCAATATCACTACTGAACGTCGAAGGGAAAATCTTCTTCTCTGTCATGGCAGCAAGGCTGACCAAGTACCTGATGGAAAACAAGTACTTGGATGTGTCAGTCCAGAAAGGTGGCATCCCAGGCGTGGCGGGCTGTGTAGAACACGCCACAATGATCTGGGACGCAATCCAAAAAGCAAAAACAGAAAAGAGAGACCTGGACGTAGTGTGGCTTGATCTGGCAAACGCATATGGATCTGTGCCCCATGAGATGATACAGTTGGCTCTTGAGATGTACCATGTGCCAAAGAACATCCGCGACATGCTCAAGAAGTACTTCAATGGCTTCTCAATGCGGTTCTCTACCAAGGAGTACACAACAGACTGGATCAACTTGGAAGTGGGTATTGCAATGGGCTGTGCAATTTCCCCAATACTGTTCGTGCTGGCAATGGAACTCATCTTGAAAGCAGCAACAAACAACGCGAGACAAACAGACCTTGGCGATGGATACAAGATGCCTCCTCTCAAGGCCTTCATGGATGACACTACAGTGATTTCATCCAGAGAAGACGAGACACGTCATGTGCTGGAGAGGCTGGACGACATAGTTGCCTCATCCAGAATGAAGTTCAAGCCAAAGAAATCACGGAGTCTCTCACTGAGGAAAGGAAAAGTGGCCGGATCTGTGGTCTTCAGTGTTGCCAACCAGGCCATTCCAACAGTCACAGAAGAACCAGTCAAGAGCCTTGGAAGATGGTATGATGATACGCTGAAAGACACACAAAGAGCAAAAGAAACCAAGCAGATGGCGGAGGAAGGCTTGGAGACCATTGACCAGTGTGGGCTCCCTGGCAAATACAAGGTCTGGTGTCTGCAGTTCATGCTGATACCAAAGCTGCTATGGCCTCTGATGATATACGACATCTGCACCAGCATAGTGGAGGCAATGGAAGCCAAAATCAACAAGTTCACAAGGAAATGGCTTGGTGTCCCACCCTGTCTGACTGACATAGCGCTGTACTGTCGCCAAGCAAAGCTGAAACTACCCCTGAAATCCATCCTGGAGGAATACAAAGCAGGGAAGATCAGACTTCAAAGCATGCTGGAGGACTCAGGAGACAAGGTGGTAGAAGCAATTAAGCCCCAGCTGAAGACAGGCAGAAAATGGAAAGTTCAAGAGGCGATGGATTCTGCAAAAGAAAGTCTCAAGATCAGAGAAATAACAGGACACACACAGACCAACAGACAGGGACTGGGGGTGACCAAAACTGAATGGTGGTCAAAGGCCAAAGGAAAAGCCAAAAGAGACATGATGATTCAGGAGATGAGAAAAGAAGAAGACCAAAAAAGACTCCAAAAAGCAGTCCAGCAGAGCCAGCAAGGGCAATGGACAACGTGGGAGAATGCACTCCAAAGAAGTCTCACTTGGAATGACATTTGGCACATGGCCCCTCTCAGGATCAGCTTCATTCTCAGATCTGCATATGACCTTCTGCCCTCAAATGCAAACCTGGTGAAGTGGGGGAAAACAGACGATCCTGCATGCCCCCTCTGCCATGAAAAACAAACAGTGGAGCATGTCCTAAGCTCATGTAAAGTAGCCCTGGCTCAAGGAAGGTACACATGGAGGCACAACCAAGTGCTCAAAGAAATTGTACAAGTAGTCTGGGCTAGTACCAACACCACAAAAGGGAAAATCAGGACTCCAAAAGCACCCGCAACATTCTTCACGGCAGGAGGCAGCAAATCATGGCCAAGAACAACAGTGCCACTCGAAACATGCAGGCAGAGTCTGCTGGACGGGGCAGATGACTGGGAGTGCACTGCAGACCTCCCAGAATGGAAGAGTCACCCAGAGATCATCAGCAAGAGTGGCATGAGACCAGACATAGTAGTCCACTCTAAGTCAACCAAGCAGCTGATCATGATCGAGCTCACGGTGCCATATGAGAACAGAATGGAGGCAGCTCAAATCTACAAGACTGAAAAGTATGCTGATCTGGCAAACAGCCTGAGGAGAGAAGGCTATCAGGTCAAAGTCCTCACTGCAGAAATTGGAGCTAGGGGTTTGTAGGAACGTCTGCATACAGCCTCATGAAACAGCTCTCAGTTGCAGGGAAGGAAAAAACCAGAGCCCTGAAAGCAATGGCAGAAGCGGCAGAGAGGTGTTCAAGCTGGATCTGGTCAAGGAGGAACAAAAGTGAACTTCATAAGGCTTAATTTCCCTACAAATATCAGGTGTCCCTGTGGCTCAGTGGTTAAAGCGCGAGTCATTAAGTGGAAAATGAGCATGTCCAGAGGGTCATGGGTTCGAATCCCAGCCATGGCTCGTCCCAAGATGGGAAAAAAAGGGGCAGCAGAGGGACATCCGGAGTCATGAACCGGGTGTGGCCCAACCCCCCTAGAGTGTCAGGAGATAAGGGCCGAAACACTTGCTTGAAGGGGGCTTCTCTTCTGAGGACTCTCTGCTGCCACGCTCTCCACGAGTTTCTTTCTACTGATGCATGGGTAAACCATTGACTTCCGGGAATAGGCCGGAGGACGTCCGGGAAAGACCGGAGGACACTGGGAAAGACCAGAACCAAGGGCTCTGTGGGCTGGCTCCCCACTTTGCCTTAAACATGTGGCTACTAAAAATAAAAGGAAAAGATGCTCCCAGGATTCACCGAAAGGGGGAGAGAATGATGAATCCATCGGTGCTCAACCAATCATGACTGCAAATCCCAAACGGACTATGAACATGGACCAAATGGAATATCCATGTGTCTGTGGAAAGCGTTTCGCTACCACCCGTGGCATGAAGATCCACAGAACAAAGATGGGATGTGTGAAGACTCATCTGAATGAGCAGCAGCGCACTGCATCAGCAGATAAGACGTCGGAAGACCAAGGCCAGGATTTAAACCACAGTGCCAAGGACATCCACGCTGTTGGTTCGGATGAGGAATTTGCACAGGCCCTCGATGCCAGGCGCCTGAAACTCAACCTGCCACGAGCAAACGAAACTGAAGATTGGGAGAAACTGGATGCAAAAATCGTCCAAAGACTCGATGCACTGATAGGGAAAAGCACCCTGGAACACAAACTAGCCACATATGGGGACATTGTGTATGCCACATGTAGAGACGCCTATGGAGCAAAACTACCCAAAGAGAAAACACCTCCAAAGAAATCCAGACGCCAAGAAAAGATGGACAAGATCAGGGTCCAAAAGAAAAACCTCAAGATGCAAATGAAGACCGCACTGCCAGCTGAAAAACAAGGCTTGGAAAAACTGTGGAAAGACCTGAAAGAAAAACACAGTGCCCTCAGCAAAGCGGAATCTGCGAGGAAGAGGAAGAGCAAAAAGAAGAAGACACAAGAGCGCTTCTTCAGAGACCCCTTCCAGTTTGCCAGAACACTGTTTGAGCAGCCAAAATCTGGGACCCTAAGTGTGGACAAAGGAGTTCTTGAGCAGCATCTGAGGAAAACATACTCTGACCCACAGAGCAAAGCACCACTCGACATTCAAGGTCTGGTGTGGCCAACCAACCCTGAGGAACAGTTCAATGGCAAGCCTCCAACGTTGGCGGAAATCAAGAAGGTGGTCGACAAAGCCAGAGCCAAATCATCACCAGGGCCAAACGGAATACCTTACCAGCTTTACAAGAAATGTCCCAAGGTGCTGGAGTGGCTCCACAGGCTGCTGCGATCGGCTTGGAGAAACCAGAAGATCAGCGGCCAGTGGATGACGGCAGATGGTGTGTACATCCCCAAAGAGCAAAACTCAAGTGACATTAGCCAGTTCAGGCCAATATCACTACTGAACGTCGAAGGGAAAATCTTCTTCTCTGTCATGGCAGCAAGGCTGACCAAGTACCTGATGGAAAACAAGTACTTGGATGTGTCAGTCCAGAAAGGTGGCATCCCAGGCGTGGCGGGCTGTGTAGAACACGCCACAATGATCTGGGACGCAATCCAAAAAGCAAAAACAGAAAAGAGAGACCTGGACGTAGTGTGGCTTGATCTGGCAAACGCATATGGATCTGTGCCCCATGAGATGATACAGTTGGCTCTTGAGATGTACCATGTGCCAAAGAACATCCGCGACATGCTCAAGAAGTACTTCAATGGCTTCTCAATGCGGTTCTCTACCAAGGAGTACACAACAGACTGGATCAACTTGGAAGTGGGTATTGCAATGGGCTGTGCAATTTCCCCAATACTGTTCGTGCTGGCAATGGAACTCATCTTGAAAGCAGCAACAAACAACGCGAGACAAACAGACCTTGGCGATGGATACAAGATGCCTCCTCTCAAGGCCTTCATGGATGACACTACAGTGATTTCATCCAGAGAAGACGAGACACGTCATGTGCTGGAGAGGCTGGACGACATAGTTGCCTCATCCAGAATGAAGTTCAAGCCAAAGAAATCACGGAGTCTCTCACTGAGGAAAGGAAAAGTGGCCGGATCTGTGGTCTTCAGTGTTGCCAACCAGGCCATTCCAACAGTCACAGAAGAACCAGTCAAGAGCCTTGGAAGATGGTATGATGATACGCTGAAAGACACACAAAGAGCAAAAGAAACCAAGCAGATGGCGGAGGAAGGCTTGGAGACCATTGACCAGTGTGGGCTCCCTGGCAAATACAAGGTCTGGTGTCTGCAGTTCATGCTGATACCAAAGCTGCTATGGCCTCTGATGATATACGACATCTGCACCAGCATAGTGGAGGCAATGGAAGCCAAAATCAACAAGTTCACAAGGAAATGGCTTGGTGTCCCACCCTGTCTGACTGACATAGCGCTGTACTGTCGCCAAGCAAAGCTGAAACTACCCCTGAAATCCATCCTGGAGGAATACAAAGCAGGGAAGATCAGACTTCAAAGCATGCTGGAGGACTCAGGAGACAAGGTGGTAGAAGCAATTAAGCCCCAGCTGAAGACAGGCAGAAAATGGAAAGTTCAAGAGGCGATGGATTCTGCAAAAGAAAGTCTCAAGATCAGAGAAATAACAGGACACACACAGACCAACAGACAGGGACTGGGGGTGACCAAAACTGAATGGTGGTCAAAGGCCAAAGGAAAAGCCAAAAGAGACATGATGATTCAGGAGATGAGAAAAGAAGAAGACCAAAAAAGACTCCAAAAAGCAGTCCAGCAGAGCCAGCAAGGGCAATGGACAACGTGGGAGAATGCACTCCAAAGAAGTCTCACTTGGAATGACATTTGGCACATGGCCCCTCTCAGGATCAGCTTCATTCTCAGATCTGCATATGACCTTCTGCCCTCAAATGCAAACCTGGTGAAGTGGGGGAAAACAGACGATCCTGCATGCCCCCTCTGCCATGAAAAACAAACAGTGGAGCATGTCCTAAGCTCATGTAAAGTAGCCCTGGCTCAAGGAAGGTACACATGGAGGCACAACCAAGTGCTCAAAGAAATTGTACAAGTAGTCTGGGCTAGTACCAACACCACAAAAGGGAAAATCAGGACTCCAAAAGCACCCGCAACATTCTTCACGGCAGGAGGCAGCAAATCATGGCCAAGAACAACAGTGCCACTCGAAACATGCAGGCAGAGTCTGCTGGACGGGGCAGATGACTGGGAGTGCACTGCAGACCTCCCAGAATGGAAGAGTCACCCAGAGATCATCAGCAAGAGTGGCATGAGACCAGACATAGTAGTCCACTCTAAGTCAACCAAGCAGCTGATCATGATCGAGCTCACGGTGCCATATGAGAACAGAATGGAGGCAGCTCAAATCTACAAGACTGAAAAGTATGCTGATCTGGCAAACAGCCTGAGGAGAGAAGGCTATCAGGTCAAAGTCCTCACTGCAGAAATTGGAGCTAGGGGGTTTGTAGGAACGTCTGCATACAGCCTCATGAAACAGCTCTCAGTTGCAGGGAAGGAAAAAACCAGAGCCCTGAAAGCAATGGCAGAAGCGGCAGAGAGGTGTTCAAGCTGGATCTGGTCAAGGAGGAACAAAAGTGAACTTCATAAGGCTTAATTTCCCTACAAATATCAGGTGTCCCTGTGGCTCAGTGGTTAAAGCGCGAGTCATTAAGTGGAAAATGAGCATGTCCAGAGGGTCATGGGTTCGAATCCCAGCCATGGCTCGTCCCAAGATGGGAAAAAAAAGGGGCAGCAGAGGGACATCCGGAGTCATGAACCGGGTGTGGCCCAACCCCCCTAGAGTGTCAGGAGATAAGGGCCGAAACACTTGCTTGAAGGGGGCTTCTCTTCTGAGGACTCTCTGCTGCCACGCTCTCCACGAGTTTCTTTCTACTGATGCATGGGTAAACCATTGACTTCCGGGAATAGGCCGGAGGACGTCCGGGAAAGACCGGAGGACACTGGGAAAGACCAGAACCAAGGGCTCTGTGGGCTGGTCTCCCACTTTGCCTTAAACATGTGGCTACTAAAAATAAAAGGAAAAGATGCTCCCAGGATTCACCGAAAGGGGGAGAGAATGATGAATCCATCGGTGCTCAACCAATCATGACTGCAAATCCCAAACGGACTATGAACATGGACCAAATGGAATATCCATGTGTCTGTGGAAAGCGTTTCGCTACCACCCGTGGCATGAAGATCCACAGAACAAAGATGGGATGTGTGAAGACTCATCTGAATGAGCAGCAGCGCACTGCATCAGCAGATAAGACGTCGGAAGACCAAGGCCAGGATTTAAACCACAGTGCCAAGGACATCCACGCTGTTGGTTCGGATGAGGAATTTGCACAGGCCCTCGATGCCAGGCGCCTGAAACTCAACCTGCCACGAGCAAACGAAACTGAAGATTGGGAGAAACTGGATGCAAAAATCGTCCAAAGACTCGATGCACTGATAGGGAAAAGCACCCTGGAACACAAACTAGCCACATATGGGGACATTGTGTATGCCACATGTAGAGACGCCTATGGAGCAAAACTACCCAAAGAGAAAACACCTCCAAAGAAATCCAGACGCCAAGAAAAGATGGACAAGATCAGGGTCCAAAAGAAAAACCTCAAGATGCAAATGAAGACCGCACTGCCAGCTGAAAAACAAGGCTTGGAAAAACTGTGGAAAGACCTGAAAGAAAAACACAGTGCCCTCAGCAAAGCGGAATCTGCGAGGAAGAGGAAGAGCAAAAAGAAGAAGACACAAGAGCGCTTCTTCAGAGACCCCTTCCAGTTTGCCAGAACACTGTTTGAGCAGCCAAAATCTGGGACCCTAAGTGTGGACAAAGGAGTTCTTGAGCAGCATCTGAGGAAAACATACTCTGACCCACAGAGCAAAGCACCACTCGACATTCAAGGTCTGGTGTGGCCAACCAACCCTGAGGAACAGTTCAATGGCAAGCCTCCAACGTTGGCGGAAATCAAGAAGGTGGTCGACAAAGCCAGAGCCAAATCATCACCAGGGCCAAACGGAATACCTTACCAGCTTTACAAGAAATGTCCCAAGGTGCTGGAGTGGCTCCACAGGCTGCTGCGATCGGCTTGGAGAAACCAGAAGATCAGCGGCCAGTGGATGACGGCAGATGGTGTGTACATCCCCAAAGAGCAAAACTCAAGTGACATTAGCCAGTTCAGGCCAATATCACTACTGAACGTCGAAGGGAAAATCTTCTTCTCTGTCATGGCAGCAAGGCTGACCAAGTACCTGATGGAAAACAAGTACTTGGATGTGTCAGTCCAGAAAGGTGGCATCCCAGGCGTGGCGGGCTGTGTAGAACACGCCACAATGATCTGGGACGCAATCCAAAAAGCAAAAACAGAAAAGAGAGACCTGGACGTAGTGTGGCTTGATCTGGCAAACGCATATGGATCTGTGCCCCATGAGATGATACAGTTGGCTCTTGAGATGTACCATGTGCCAAAGAACATCCGCGACATGCTCAAGAAGTACTTCAATGGCTTCTCAATGCGGTTCTCTACCAAGGAGTACACAACAGACTGGATCAACTTGGAAGTGGGTATTGCAATGGGCTGTGCAATTTCCCAATACTGTTCGTGCTGGCAATGGAACTCATCTTGAAAGCAGCAACAAACAACGCGAGACAAACAGACCTTGGCGATGGATACAAGATGCCTCCTCTCAAGGCCTTCATGGATGACACTACAGTGATTTCATCCAGAGAAGACGAGACACGTCATGTGCTGGAGAGGCTGGACGACATAGTTGCCTCATCCAGAATGAAGTTCAAGCCAAAGAAATCACGGAGTCTCTCACTGAGGAAAGGAAAAGTGGCCGGATCTGTGGTCTTCAGTGTTGCCAACCAGGCCATTCCAACAGTCACAGAAGAACCAGTCAAGAGCCTTGGAAGATGGTATGATGATACGCTGAAAGACACACAAAGAGCAAAAGAAACCAAGCAGATGGCGGAGGAAGGCTTGGAGACCATTGACCAGTGTGGGCTCCCTGGCAAATACAAGGTCTGGTGTCTGCAGTTCATGCTGATACCAAAGCTGCTATGGCCTCTGATGATATACGACATCTGCACCAGCATAGTGGAGGCAATGGAAGCCAAAATCAACAAGTTCACAAGGAAATGGCTTGGTGTCCCACCCTGTCTGACTGACATAGCGCTGTACTGTCGCCAAGCAAAGCTGAAACTACCCCTGAAATCCATCCTGGAGGAATACAAAGCAGGGAAGATCAGACTTCAAAGCATGCTGGAGGACTCAGGAGACAAGGTGGTAGAAGCAATTAAGCCCCAGCTGAAGACAGGCAGAAAATGGAAAGTTCAAGAGGCGATGGATTCTGCAAAAGAAAGTCTCAAGATCAGAGAAATAACAGGACACACACAGACCAACAGACAGGGACTGGGGGTGACCAAAACTGAATGGTGGTCAAAGGCCAAAGGAAAAGCCAAAAGAGACATGATGATTCAGGAGATGAGAAAAGAAGAAGACCAAAAAAGACTCCAAAAAGCAGTCCAGCAGAGCCAGCAAGGGCAATGGACAACGTGGGAGAATGCACTCCAAAGAAGTCTCACTTGGAATGACATTTGGCACATGGCCCCTCTCAGGATCAGCTTCATTCTCAGATCTGCATATGACCTTCTGCCCTCAAATGCAAACCTGGTGAAGTGGGGGAAAACAGACGATCCTGCATGCCCCCTCTGCCATGAAAAACAAACAGTGGAGCATGTCCTAAGCTCATGTAAAGTAGCCCTGGCTCAAGGAAGGTACACATGGAGGCACAACCAAGTGCTCAAAGAAATTGTACAAGTAGTCTGGGCTAGTACCAACACCACAAAAGGGAAAATCAGGACTCCAAAAGCACCCGCAACATTCTTCACGGCAGGAGGCAGCAAATCATGGCCAAGAACAACAGTGCCACTCGAAACATGCAGGCAGAGTCTGCTGGACGGGGCAGATGACTGGGAGTGCACTGCAGACCTCCCAGAATGGAAGAGTCACCCAGAGATCATCAGCAAGAGTGGCATGAGACCAGACATAGTAGTCCACTCTAAGTCAACCAAGCAGCTGATCATGATCGAGCTCACGGTGCCATATGAGAACAGAATGGAGGCAGCTCAAATCTACAAGACTGAAAAGTATGCTGATCTGGCAAACAGCCTGAGGAGAGAAGGCTATCAGGTCAAAGTCCTCACTGCAGAAATTGGAGCTAGGGGGTTTGTAGGAACGTCTGCATACAGCCTCATGAAACAGCTCTCA
This sequence comes from Conus canariensis, assembly GCA_033310375.1. Classification (NCBI taxonomy): domain Eukaryota; kingdom Metazoa; phylum Mollusca; class Gastropoda; order Neogastropoda; family Conidae; genus Conus; species Conus canariensis. Next base: position 79,958,545 of record CM065720.1, on the reverse strand, counting down.
GTTGCAGGGAAGGAAAAAACCAGAGCCCTGAAAGCAATGGCAGAAGCGGCAGAGAGGTGTTCAAGCTGGATCTGGTCAAGGAGGAACAAAAGTGAACTTCATAAGGCTTAATTT
>CM065720.1:79942243-79958331 GCA_033310375.1 Conus canariensis | reverse complement strand
GGCGCCTGAAACTCAACCTGCCACGAGCAAACGAAACTGAAGATTGGGAGAAACTGGATGCAAAAATCGTCCAAAGACTCGATGCACTGATAGGGAAAAGCACCCTGGAACACAAACTAGCCACATATGGGGACATTGTGTATGCCACATGTAGAGACGCCTATGGAGCAAAACTACCCAAAGAGAAAACACCTCCAAAGAAATCCAGACGCCAAGAAAAGATGGACAAGATCAGGGTCCAAAAGAAAAACCTCAAGATGCAAATGAAGACCGCACTGCCAGCTGAAAAACAAGGCTTGGAAAAACTGTGGAAAGACCTGAAAGAAAAACACAGTGCCCTCAGCAAAGCGGAATCTGCGAGGAAGAGGAAGAGCAAAAAGAAGAAGACACAAGAGCGCTTCTTCAGAGACCCCTTCCAGTTTGCCAGAACACTGTTTGAGCAGCCAAAATCTGGGACCCTAAGTGTGGACAAAGGAGTTCTTGAGCAGCATCTGAGGAAAACATACTCTGACCCACAGAGCAAAGCACCACTCGACATTCAAGGTCTGGTGTGGCCAACCAACCCTGAGGAACAGTTCAATGGCAAGCCTCCAACGTTGGCGGAAATCAAGAAGGTGGTCGACAAAGCCAGAGCCAAATCATCACCAGGGCCAAACGGAATACCTTACCAGCTTTACAAGAAATGTCCCAAGGTGCTGGAGTGGCTCCACAGGCTGCTGCGATCGGCTTGGAGAAACCAGAAGATCAGCGGCCAGTGGATGACGGCAGATGGTGTGTACATCCCCAAAGAGCAAAACTCAAGTGACATTAGCCAGTTCAGGCCAATATCACTACTGAACGTCGAAGGGAAAATCTTCTTCTCTGTCATGGCAGCAAGGCTGACCAAGTACCTGATGGAAAACAAGTACTTGGATGTGTCAGTCCAGAAAGGTGGCATCCCAGGCGTGGCGGGCTGTGTAGAACACGCCACAATGATCTGGGACGCAATCCAAAAAGCAAAAACAGAAAAGAGAGACCTGGACGTAGTGTGGCTTGATCTGGCAAACGCATATGGATCTGTGCCCCATGAGATGATACAGTTGGCTCTTGAGATGTACCATGTGCCAAAGAACATCCGCGACATGCTCAAGAAGTACTTCAATGGCTTCTCAATGCGGTTCTCTACCAAGGAGTACACAACAGACTGGATCAACTTGGAAGTGGGTATTGCAATGGGCTGTGCAATTTCCCCAATACTGTTCGTGCTGGCAATGGAACTCATCTTGAAAGCAGCAACAAACAACGCGAGACAAACAGACCTTGGCGATGGATACAAGATGCCTCCTCTCAAGGCCTTCATGGATGACACTACAGTGATTTCATCCAGAGAAGACGAGACACGTCATGTGCTGGAGAGGCTGGACGACATAGTTGCCTCATCCAGAATGAAGTTCAAGCCAAAGAAATCACGGAGTCTCTCACTGAGGAAAGGAAAAGTGGCCGGATCTGTGGTCTTCAGTGTTGCCAACCAGGCCATTCCAACAGTCACAGAAGAACCAGTCAAGAGCCTTGGAAGATGGTATGATGATACGCTGAAAGACACACAAAGAGCAAAAGAAACCAAGCAGATGGCGGAGGAAGGCTTGGAGACCATTGACCAGTGTGGGCTCCCTGGCAAATACAAGGTCTGGTGTCTGCAGTTCATGCTGATACCAAAGCTGCTATGGCCTCTGATGATATACGACATCTGCACCAGCATAGTGGAGGCAATGGAAGCCAAAATCAACAAGTTCACAAGGAAATGGCTTGGTGTCCCACCCTGTCTGACTGACATAGCGCTGTACTGTCGCCAAGCAAAGCTGAAACTACCCCTGAAATCCATCCTGGAGGAATACAAAGCAGGGAAGATCAGACTTCAAAGCATGCTGGAGGACTCAGGAGACAAGGTGGTAGAAGCAATTAAGCCCCAGCTGAAGACAGGCAGAAAATGGAAAGTTCAAGAGGCGATGGATTCTGCAAAAGAAAGTCTCAAGATCAGAGAAATAACAGGACACACACAGACCAACAGACAGGACTGGGGGTGACCAAAACTGAATGGTGGTCAAAGGCCAAAGGAAAAGCCAAAAGAGACATGATGATTCAGGAGATGAGAAAAGAAGAAGACCAAAAAAGACTCCAAAAAGCAGTCCAGCAGAGCCAGCAAGGGCAATGGACAACGTGGGAGAATGCACTCCAAAGAAGTCTCACTTGGAATGACATTTGGCACATGGCCCCTCTCAGGATCAGCTTCATTCTCAGATCTGCATATGACCTTCTGCCCTCAAATGCAAACCTGGTGAAGTGGGGAAAACAGACGATCCTGCATGCCCCCTCTGCCATGAAAAACAAACAGTGGAGCATGTCCTAAGCTCATGTAAAGTAGCCCTGGCTCAAGGAAGGTACACATGGAGGCACAACCAAGTGCTCAAAGAAATTGTACAAGTAGTCTGGGCTAGTACCAACACCACAAAAGGGAAAATCAGGACTCCAAAAGCACCCGCAACATTCTTCACGGCAGGAGGCAGCAAATCATGGCCAAGAACAACAGTGCCACTCGAAACATGCAGGCAGAGTCTGCTGGACGGGGCAGATGACTGGGAGTGCACTGCAGACCTCCCAGAATGGAAGAGTCACCCAGAGATCATCAGCAAGAGTGGCATGAGACCAGACATAGTAGTCCACTCTAAGTCAACCAAGCAGCTGATCATGATCGAGCTCACGGTGCCATATGAGAACAGAATGGAGGCAGCTCAAATCTACAAGACTGAAAAGTATGCTGATCTGGCAAACAGCCTGAGGAGAGAAGGCTATCAGGTCAAAGTCCTCACTGCAGAAATTGGAGCTAGGGGGTTTGTAGGAACGTCTGCATACAGCCTCATGAAACAGCTCTCAGTTGCAGGGAAGGAAAAAACCAGAGCCCTGAAAGCAATGGCAGAAGCGGCAGAGAGGTGTTCAAGCTGGATCTGGTCAAGGAGGAACAAAAGTGAACTTCATAAGGCTTAATTTCCCTACAAATATCAGGTGTCCCTGTGGCTCAGTGGTTAAAGCGCGAGTCATTAAGTGGAAAATGAGCATGTCCAGAGGGTCATGGGTTCGAATCCCAGCCATGGCTCGTCCCAAGATGGGAAAAAAAAGGGGCAGCAGAGGGACATCCGGAGTCATGAACCGGGTGTGGCCCAACCCCCCTAGAGTGTCAGGAGATAAGGGCCGAAACACTTGCTTGAAGGGGGCTTCTCTTCTGAGGACTCTCTGCTGCCACGCTCTCCACGAGTTTCTTTCTACTGATGCATGGGTAAACCATTGACTTCCGGGAATAGGCCGGAGGACGTCCGGGAAAGACCGGAGGACACTGGGAAAGACCAGAACCAAGGGCTCTGTGGGCTGGCTCCCCACTTTGCCTTAAACATGTGGCTACTAAAAATAAAAGGAAAAGATGCTCCCAGGATTCACCGAAAGGGGGAGAGAATGATGAATCCATCGGTGCTCAACCAATCATGACTGCAAATCCCAAACGGACTATGAACATGGACCAAATGGAATATCCATGTGTCTGTGGAAAGCGTTTCGCTACCACCCGTGGCATGAAGATCCACAGAACAAAGATGGGATGTGTGAAGACTCATCTGAATGAGCAGCAGCGCACTGCATCAGCAGATAAGACGTCGGAAGACCAAGGCCAGGATTTAAACCACAGTGCCAAGGACATCCACGCTGTTGGTTCGGATGAGGAATTTGCACAGGCCCTCGATGCCAGGCGCCTGAAACTCAACCTGCCACGAGCAAACGAAACTGAAGATTGGGAGAAACTGGATGCAAAAATCGTCCAAAGACTCGATGCACTGATAGGGAAAAGCACCCTGGAACACAAACTAGCCACATATGGGGACATTGTGTATGCCACATGTAGAGACGCCTATGGAGCAAAACTACCCAAAGAGAAAACACCTCCAAAGAAATCCAGACGCCAAGAAAAGATGGACAAGATCAGGGTCCAAAAGAAAAACCTCAAGATGCAAATGAAGACCGCACTGCCAGCTGAAAAACAAGGCTTGGAAAAACTGTGGAAAGACCTGAAAGAAAAACACAGTGCCCTCAGCAAAGCGGAATCTGCGAGGAAGAGGAAGAGCAAAAAGAAGAAGACACAAGAGCGCTTCTTCAGAGACCCCTTCCAGTTTGCCAGAACACTGTTTGAGCAGCCAAAATCTGGGACCCTAAGTGTGGACAAAGGAGTTCTTGAGCAGCATCTGAGGAAAACATACTCTGACCCACAGAGCAAAGCACCACTCGACATTCAAGGTCTGGTGTGGCCAACCAACCCTGAGGAACAGTTCAATGGCAAGCCTCCAACGTTGGCGGAAATCAAGAAGGTGGTCGACAAAGCCAGAGCCAAATCATCACCAGGGCCAAACGGAATACCTTACCAGCTTTACAAGAAATGTCCCAAGGTGCTGGAGTGGCTCCACAGGCTGCTGCGATCGGCTTGGAGAAACCAGAAGATCAGCGGCCAGTGGATGACGGCAGATGGTGTGTACATCCCCAAAGAGCAAAACTCAAGTGACATTAGCCAGTTCAGGCCAATATCACTACTGAACGTCGAAGGGAAAATCTTCTTCTCTGTCATGGCAGCAAGGCTGACCAAGTACCTGATGGAAAACAAGTACTTGGATGTGTCAGTCCAGAAAGGTGGCATCCCAGGCGTGGCGGGCTGTGTAGAACACGCCACAATGATCTGGGACGCAATCCAAAAAGCAAAAACAGAAAAGAGAGACCTGGACGTAGTGTGGCTTGATCTGGCAAACGCATATGGATCTGTGCCCCATGAGATGATACAGTTGGCTCTTGAGATGTACCATGTGCCAAAGAACATCCGCGACATGCTCAAGAAGTACTTCAATGGCTTCTCAATGCGGTTCTCTACCAAGGAGTACACAACAGACTGGATCAACTTGGAAGTGGGTATTGCAATGGGCTGTGCAATTTCCCCAATACTGTTCGTGCTGGCAATGGAACTCATCTTGAAAGCAGCAACAAACAACGCGAGACAAACAGACCTTGGCGATGGATACAAGATGCCTCCTCTCAAGGCCTTCATGGATGACACTACAGTGATTTCATCCAGAGAAGACGAGACACGTCATGTGCTGGAGAGGCTGGACGACATAGTTGCCTCATCCAGAATGAAGTTCAAGCCAAAGAAATCACGGAGTCTCTCACTGAGGAAAGGAAAAGTGGCCGGATCTGTGGTCTTCAGTGTTGCCAACCAGGCCATTCCAACAGTCACAGAAGAACCAGTCAAGAGCCTTGGAAGATGGTATGATGATACGCTGAAAGACACACAAAGAGCAAAAGAAACCAAGCAGATGGCGGAGGAAGGCTTGGAGACCATTGACCAGTGTGGGCTCCCTGGCAAATACAAGGTCTGGTGTCTGCAGTTCATGCTGATACCAAAGCTGCTATGGCCTCTGATGATATACGACATCTGCACCAGCATAGTGGAGGCAATGGAAGCCAAAATCAACAAGTTCACAAGGAAATGGCTTGGTGTCCCACCCTGTCTGACTGACATAGCGCTGTACTGTCGCCAAGCAAAGCTGAAACTACCCCTGAAATCCATCCTGGAGGAATACAAAGCAGGGAAGATCAGACTTCAAAGCATGCTGGAGGACTCAGGAGACAAGGTGGTAGAAGCAATTAAGCCCCAGCTGAAGACAGGCAGAAAATGGAAAGTTCAAGAGGCGATGGATTCTGCAAAAGAAAGTCTCAAGATCAGAGAAATAACAGGACACACACAGACCAACAGACAGGGACTGGGGGTGACCAAAACTGAATGGTGGTCAAAGGCCAAAGGAAAAGCCAAAAGAGACATGATGATTCAGGAGATGAGAAAAGAAGAAGACCAAAAAAGACTCCAAAAAGCAGTCCAGCAGAGCCAGCAAGGGCAATGGACAACGTGGGAGAACGCACTCCAAAGAAGTCTCACTTGGAATGACATTTGGCACATGGCCCCTCTCAGGATCAGCTTCATTCTCAGATCTGCATATGACCTTCTGCCCTCAAATGCAAACCTGGTGAAGTGGAGGAAAACAGACGATCCTGCATGCCCCCTCTGCCATGAAAAACAAACAGTGGAGCATGTCCTAAGCTCATGTAAAGTAGCCCTGGCTCAAGGAAGGTACACATGGAGGCACAACCAAGTGCTCAAAGAAATTGTACAAGTAGTCTGGGCTAGTACCAACACCACAAAAGGGAAAATCAGGACTCCAAAAGCACCCGCAACATTCTTCACGGCAGGAGGCAGCAAATCATGGCCAAGAACAACAGTGCCACTCGAAACATGCAGGCAGAGTCTGCTGGACGGGGCAGATGACTGGGAGTGCACTGCAGACCTCCCAGAATGGAAGAGTCACCCAGAGATCATCAGCAAGAGTGGCATGAGACCAGACATAGTAGTCCACTCTAAGTCAACCAAGCAGCTGATCATGATCGAGCTCACGGTGCCATATGAGAACAGAATGGAGGCAGCTCAAATCTACAAGACTGAAAAGTATGCTGATCTGGCAAACAGCCTGAGGAGAGAAGGCTATCAGGTCAAAGTCCTCACTGCAGAAATTGGAGCTAGGGGGTTTGTAGGAACGTCTGCATACAGCCTCATGAAACAGCTCTCAGTTGCAGGGAAGGAAAAAACCAGAGCCCTGAAAGCAATGGCAGAAGCGGCAGAGAGGTGTTCAAGCTGGATCTGGTCAAGGAGGAACAAAAGTGAACTTCATAAGGCTTAATTTCCCTACAAATATCAGGTGTCCCTGTGGCTCAGTGGTTAAAGCGCGAGTCATTAAGTGGAAAATGAGCATGTCCAGAGGGTCATGGGTTCGAATCCCAGCCATGGCTCGTCCCAAGATGGGAAAAAAAGGGGCAGCAGAGGGACATCCGGAGTCATGAACCGGGTGTGGCCCAACCCCCCTAGAGTGTCAGGAGATAAGGGCCGAAACACTTGCTTGAAGGGGGCTTCTCTTCTGAGGACTCTCTGCTGCCACGCTCTCCACGAGTTTCTTTCTACTGATGCATGGGTAAACCATTGACTTCCGGGAATAGGCCGGAGGACGTCCGGGAAAGACCGGAGGACACTGGAAAGACCAGAACCAAGGGCTCTGTGGGCTGGCTCCCCACTTTGCCTTAAACATGTGGCTACTAAAAATAAAAGGAAAAGATGCTCCCAGGATTCACCGAAAGGGGAGAGAATGATGAATCCATCGGTGCTCAACCAATCATGACTGCAAATCCCAAACGGACTATGAACATGGACCAAATGGAATATCCATGTGTCTGTGGAAAGCGTTTCGCTACCACCCGTGGCATGAAGATCCACAGAACAAAGATGGGATGTGTGAAGACTCATCTGAATGAGCAGCAGCGCACTGCATCAGCAGATAAGACGTCGGAAGACCAAGGCCAGGATTTAAACCACAGTGCCAAGGACATCCACGCTGTTGGTTCAGATGAGGAATTTGCACAGGCCCTCGATGCCAGGCGCCTGAAACTCAACCTGCCACGAGCAAACGAAACTGAAGATTGGGAGAAACTGGATGCAAAAATCGTCCAAAGACTCGATGCACTGATAGGGAAAAGCACCCTGGAACACAAACTAGCCACATATGGGGACATTGTGTATGCCACATGTAGAGACGCCTATGGAGCAAAACTACCCAAAGAGAAAACACCTCCAAAGAAATCCAGACGCCAAGAAAAGATGGACAAGATCAGGGTCCAAAAGAAAAACCTCAAGATGCAAATGAAGACCGCACTGCCAGCTGAAAAACAAGGCTTGGAAAAACTGTGGAAAGACCTGAAAGAAAAACACAGTGCCCTCAGCAAAGCGGAATCTGCGAGGAAGAGGAAGAGCAAAAAGAAGAAGACACAAGAGCGCTTCTTCAGAGACCCCTTCCAGTTTGCCAGAACACTGTTTGAGCAGCCAAAATCTGGGACCCTAAGTGTGGACAAAGGAGTTCTTGAGCAGCATCTGAGGAAAACATACTCTGACCCACAGAGCAAAGCACCACTCGACATTCAAGGTCTGGTGTGGCCAACCAACCCTGAGGAACAGTTCAATGGCAAGCCTCCAACGTTGGCGGAAATCAAGAAGGTGGTCGACAAAGCCAGAGCCAAATCATCACCAGGGCCAAACGGAATACCTTACCAGCTTTACAAGAAATGTCCCAAGGTGCTGGAGTGGCTCCACAGGCTGCTGCGATCGGCTTGGAGAAACCAGAAGATCAGCGGCCAGTGGATGACGGCAGATGGTGTGTACATCCCCAAAGAGCAAAACTCAAGTGACATTAGCCAGTTCAGGCCAATATCACTACTGAACGTCGAAGGGAAAATCTTCTTCTCTGTCATGGCAGCAAGGCTGACCAAGTACCTGATGGAAAACAAGTACTTGGATGTGTCAGTCCAGAAAGGTGGCATCCCAGGCGTGGCGGGCTGTGTAGAACACGCCACAATGATCTGGGACGCAATCCAAAAAGCAAAAACAGAAAAGAGAGACCTGGACGTAGTGTGGCTTGATCTGGCAAACGCATATGGATCTGTGCCCCATGAGATGATACAGTTGGCTCTTGAGATGTACCATGTGCCAAAGAACATCCGCGACATGCTCAAGAAGTACTTCAATGGCTTCTCAATGCGGTTCTCTACCAAGGAGTACACAACAGACTGGATCAACTTGGAAGTGGGTATTGCAATGGGCTGTGCAATTTCCCCAATACTGTTCGTGCTGGCAATGGAACTCATCTTGAAAGCAGCAACAAACAACGCGAGACAAACAGACCTTGGCGATGGATACAAGATGCCTCCTCTCAAGGCCTTCATGGATGACACTACAGTGATTTCATCCAGAGAAGACGAGACACGTCATGTGCTGGAGAGGCTGGACGACATAGTTGCCTCATCCAGAATGAAGTTCAAGCCAAAGAAATCACGGAGTCTCTCACTGAGGAAAGGAAAAGTGGCCGGATCTGTGGTCTTCAGTGTTGCCAACCAGGCCATTCCAACAGTCACAGAAGAACCAGTCAAGAGCCTTGGAAGATGGTATGATGATACGCTGAAAGACACACAAAGAGCAAAAGAAACCAAGCAGATGGCGGAGGAAGGCTTGGAGACCATTGACCAGTGTGGGCTCCCTGGCAAATACAAGGTCTGGTGTCTGCAGTTCATGCTGATACCAAAGCTGCTATGGCCTCTGATGATATACGACATCTGCACCAGCATAGTGGAGGCAATGGAAGCCAAAATCAACAAGTTCACAAGGAAATGGCTTGGTGTCCCACCCTGTCTGACTGACATAGCGCTGTACTGTCGCCAAGCAAAGCTGAAACTACCCCTGAAATCCATCCTGGAGGAATACAAAGCAGGGAAGATCAGACTTCAAAGCATGCTGGAGGACTCAGGAGACAAGGTGGTAGAAGCAATTAAGCCCCAGCTGAAGACAGGCAGAAAATGGAAAGTTCAAGAGGCGATGGATTCTGCAAAAGAAAGTCTCAAGATCAGAGAAATAACAGGACACACACAGACCAACAGACAGGGACTGGGGGTGACCAAAACTGAATGGTGGTCAAAGGCCAAAGGAAAAGCCAAAAGAGACATGATGATTCAGGAGATGAGAAAAGAAGAAGACCAAAAAAGACTCCAAAAAGCAGTCCAGCAGAGCCAGCAAGGGCAATGGACAACGTGGGAGAACGCACTCCAAAGAAGTCTCACTTGGAATGACATTTGGCACATGGCCCCTCTCAGGATCAGCTTCATTCTCAGATCTGCATATGACCTTCTGCCCTCAAATGCAAACCTGGTGAAGTGGAGGAAAACAGACGATCCTGCATGCCCCCTCTGCCATGAAAAACAAACAGTGGAGCATGTCCTAAGCTCATGTAAAGTAGCCCTGGCTCAAGGAAGGTACACATGGAGGCACAACCAAGTGCTCAAAGAAATTGTACAAGTAGTCTGGGCTAGTACCAACACCACAAAAGGGAAAATCAGGACTCCAAAAGCACCCGCAACATTCTTCACGGCAGGAGGCAGCAAATCATGGCCAAGAACAACAGTGCCACTCGAAACATGCAGGCAGAGTCTGCTGGACGGGGCAGATGACTGGGAGTGCACTGCAGACCTCCCAGAATGGAAGAGTCACCCAGAGATCATCAGCAAGAGTGGCATGAGACCAGACATAGTAGTCCACTCTAAGTCAACCAAGCAGCTGATCATGATCGAGCTCACGGTGCCATATGAGAACAGAATGGAGGCAGCTCAAATCTACAAGACTGAAAAGTATGCTGATCTGGCAAACAGCCTGAGGAGAGAAGGCTATCAGGTCAAAGTCCTCACTGCAGAAATTGGAGCTAGGGGGTTTGTAGGAACGTCTGCATACAGCCTCATGAAACAGCTCTCAGTTGCAGGGAAGGAAAAAACCAGAGCCCTGAAAGCAATGGCAGAAGCGGCAGAGAGGTGTTCAAGCTGGATCTGGTCAAGGAGGAACAAAAGTGAACTTCATAAGGCTTAATTTCCCTACAAATATCAGGTGTCCCTGTGGCTCAGTGGTTAAAGCGCGAGTCATTAAGTGGAAAATGAGCATGTCCAGAGGGTCATGGGTTCGAATCCCAGCCATGGCTCGTCCCAAGATGGGAAAAAAAGGGGCAGCAGAGGGACATCCGGAGTCATGAACCGGGTGTGGCCCAACCCCCCTAGAGTGTCAGGAGATAAGGGCCGAAACACTTGCTTGAAGGGGGCTTCTCTTCTGAGGACTCTCTGCTGCCACGCTCTCCACGAGTTTCTTTCTACTGATGCATGGGTAAACCATTGACTTCCGGGAATAGGCCGGAGGACGTCCGGGAAAGACCGGAGGACACTGGGAAAGACCAGAACCAAGGGCTCTGTGGGCTGGCTCCCCACTTTGCCTTAAACATGTGGCTACTAAAAATAAAAGGAAAAGATGCTCCCAGGATTCACCGAAAGGGGGAGAGAATGATGAATCCATCGGTGCTCAACCAATCATGACTGCAAATCCCAAACGGACTATGAACATGGACCAAATGGAATATCCATGTGTCTGTGGAAAGCGTTTCGCTACCACCCGTGGCATGAAGATCCACAGAACAAAGATGGGATGTGTGAAGACTCATCTGAATGAGCAGCAGCGCACTGCATCAGCAGATAAGACGTCGGAAGACCAAGGCCAGGATTTAAACCACAGTGCCAAGGACATCCACGCTGTTGGTTCAGATGAGGAATTTGCACAGGCCCTCGATGCCAGGCGCCTGAAACTCAACCTGCCACGAGCAAACGAAACTGAAGATTGGGAGAAACTGGATGCAAAAATCGTCCAAAGACTCGATGCACTGATAGGGAAAAGCACCCTGGAACACAAACTAGCCACATATGGGGACATTGTGTATGCCACATGTAGAGACGCCTATGGAGCAAAACTACCCAAAGAGAAAACACCTCCAAAGAAATCCAGACGCCAAGAAAAGATGGACAAGATCAGGGTCCAAAAGAAAAACCTCAAGATGCAAATGAAGACCGCACTGCCAGCTGAAAAACAAGGCTTGGAAAAACTGTGGAAAGACCTGAAAGAAAAACACAGTGCCCTCAGCAAAGCGGAATCTGCGAGGAAGAGGAAGAGCAAAAAGAAGAAGACACAAGAGCGCTTCTTCAGAGACCCCTTCCAGTTTGCCAGAACACTGTTTGAGCAGCCAAAATCTGGGACCCTAAGTGTGGACAAAGGAGTTCTTGAGCAGCATCTGAGGAAAACATACTCTGACCCACAGAGCAAAGCACCACTCGACATTCAAGGTCTGGTGTGGCCAACCAACCCTGAGGAACAGTTCAATGGCAAGCCTCCAACGTTGGCGGAAATCAAGAAGGTGGTCGACAAAGCCAGAGCCAAATCATCACCAGGGCCAAACGGAATACCTTACCAGCTTTACAAGAAATGTCCCAAGGTGCTGGAGTGGCTCCACAGGCTGCTGCGATCGGCTTGGAGAAACCAGAAGATCAGCGGCCAGTGGATGACGGCAGATGGTGTGTACATCCCCAAAGAGCAAAACTCAAGTGACATTAGCCAGTTCAGGCCAATATCACTACTGAACGTCGAAGGGAAAATCTTCTTCTCTGTCATGGCAGCAAGGCTGACCAAGTACCTGATGGAAAACAAGTACTTGGATGTGTCAGTCCAGAAAGGTGGCATCCCAGGCGTGGCGGGCTGTGTAGAACACGCCACAATGATCTGGGACGCAATCCAAAAAGCAAAAACAGAAAAGAGAGACCTGGACGTAGTGTGGCTTGATCTGGCAAACGCATATGGATCTGTGCCCCATGAGATGATACAGTTGGCTCTTGAGATGTACCATGTGCCAAAGAACATCCGCGACATGCTCAAGAAGTACTTCAATGGCTTCTCAATGCGGTTCTCTACCAAGGAGTACACAACAGACTGGATCAACTTGGAAGTGGGTATTGCAATGGGCTGTGCAATTTCCCCAATACTGTTCGTGCTGGCAATGGAACTCATCTTGAAAGCAGCAACAAACAACGCGAGACAAACAGACCTTGGCGATGGATACAAGATGCCTCCTCTCAAGGCCTTCATGGATGACACTACAGTGATTTCATCCAGAGAAGACGAGACACGTCATGTGCTGGAGAGGCTGGACGACATAGTTGCCTCATCCAGAATGAAGTTCAAGCCAAAGAAATCACGGAGTCTCTCACTGAGGAAAGGAAAAGTGGCCGGATCTGTGGTCTTCAGTGTTGCCAACCAGGCCATTCCAACAGTCACAGAAGAACCAGTCAAGAGCCTTGGAAGATGGTATGATGATACGCTGAAAGACACACAAAGAGCAAAAGAAACCAAGCAGATGGCGGAGGAAGGCTTGGAGACCATTGACCAGTGTGGGCTCCCTGGCAAATACAAGGTCTGGTGTCTGCAGTTCATGCTGATACCAAAGCTGCTATGGCCTCTGATGATATACGACATCTGCACCAGCATAGTGGAGGCAATGGAAGCCAAAATCAACAAGTTCACAAGGAAATGGCTTGGTGTCCCACCCTGTCTGACTGACATAGCGCTGTACTGTCGCCAAGCAAAGCTGAAACTACCCCTGAAATCCATCCTGGAGGAATACAAAGCAGGGAAGATCAGACTTCAAAGCATGCTGGAGGACTCAGGAGACAAGGTGGTAGAAGCAATTAAGCCCCAGCTGAAGACAGGCAGAAAATGGAAAGTTCAAGAGGCGATGGATTCTGCAAAAGAAAGTCTCAAGATCAGAGAAATAACAGGACACACACAGACCAACAGACAGGGACTGGGGGTGACCAAAACTGAATGGTGGTCAAAGGCCAAAGGAAAAGCCAAAAGAGACATGATGATTCAGGAGATGAGAAAAGAAGAAGACCAAAAAAGACTCCAAAAAGCAGTCCAGCAGAGCCAGCAAGGGCAATGGACAACGTGGGAGAACGCACTCCAAAGAAGTCTCACTTGGAATGACATTTGGCACATGGCCCCTCTCAGGATCAGCTTCATTCTCAGATCTGCATATGACCTTCTGCCCTCAAATGCAAACCTGGTGAAGTGGAGGAAAACAGACGATCCTGCATGCCCCCTCTGCCATGAAAAACAAACAGTGGAGCATGTCCTAAGCTCATGTAAAGTAGCCCTGGCTCAAGGAAGGTACACATGGAGGCACAACCAAGTGCTCAAAGAAATTGTACAAGTAGTCTGGGCTAGTACCAACACCACAAAAGGGAAAATCAGGACTCCAAAAGCACCCGCAACATTCTTCACGGCAGGAGGCAGCAAATCATGGCCAAAACAACAGTGCCACTCGAAACATGCAGGCAGAGTCTGCTGGACGGGGCAGATGACTGGGAGTGCACTGCAGACCTCCCAGAATGGAAGAGTCACCCAGAGATCATCAGCAAGAGTGGCATGAGACCAGACATAGTAGTCCACTCTAAGTCAACCAAGCAGCTGATCATGATCGAGCTCACGGTGCCATATGAGAACAGAATGGAGGCAGCTCAAATCTACAAGACTGAAAAGTATGCTGATCTGGCAAACAGCCTGAGGAGAGAAGGCTATCAGGTCAAAGTCCTCACTGCAGAAATTGGAGCTAGGGGGTTTGTAGGAACGTCTGCATACAGCCTCATGAAACAGCTCTCAGTTGCAGGGAAGGAAAAAACCAGAGCCCTGAAAGCAATGGCAGAAGCGGCAGAGAGGTGTTCAAGCTGGATCTGGTCAAGGAGGAACAAAAGTGAACTTCATAAGGCTTAATTTCCCTACAAATATCAGGTGTCCCTGTGGCTCAGTGGTTAAAGCGCGAGTCATTAAGTGGAAAATGAGCATGTCCAGAGGGTCATGGGTTCGAATCCCAGCCATGGCTCGTCCCAAGATGGGAAAAAAAGGGGCAGCAGAGGGACATCCGGAGTCATGAACCGGGTGTGGCCCAACCCCCCTAGAGTGTCAGGAGATAAGGGCCGAAACACTTGCTTGAAGGGGGCTTCTCTTCTGAGGACTCTCTGCTGCCACGCTCTCCACGAGTTTCTTTCTACTTCAGTCTACTGTATTAAAATCGGACTGTGCTATGTATGGTATGGAACGGGCACTGATTTTAGTGCTTCTCTGATTTAGGGTATGGATTGAACGGCTAATTCTAATGATTATTCATGATCTTGTCTGTAATTTTGGTAAGTACAAAGCTTGGAGCTTTGATTTCAGGTTCAGTTTCTTCAAGGAGTTATCACGTGCAGAGTGGTCCATATGACCTGAATGGTTGAGTTTTACGTCTTCTTAGCGAAAGCTTTTAGGGACATGTTTTTCATTCACGGTAGTCTTTGGTGCTCCATATGCCATACCATATTTAATTAAGCTATGAAATAAAACGACGCATGGTTCACAGGTAAATGACTAAATGACTTGATTAGCCAAAATAACTTGATTTGAGAAGAAAGTCTCACATCCAAGACTGCGCAGATATCTGACAGATGTATTAACCCAAAGCACTTGGCAAGGAACATCGCCACACATCAGGATTCTCATAAATCTTTAAAAAAAAATAATAATAATAACAATGAGCCTTCAGCAAGCTTATAGTCTCCAAGAGCTTGGAGACTTTTAGCTTGCTGAAGGTTCATTTTGAGAAGCATTTATTATTCCACATTCACCCACTCAAGCACATACTGTTAGGCTGAATTATCTACCACTGCAGATATGAATGCTTATCTCCCCCTATTTCTTCAATCTAAGACATAAGAGCAAGCTTTGTTTATAATTCAATACTTCTTGCAGTCATTGCAACACCAAGCTGCTCTGTAAGTTGCTGGAATGGTGCTCGGTACTTATCCTTGGAATTTATTAGTTTATTGTAATTTAGTCCCTTGTGGATTCATTCCAAGAACTGGCCCTCAGCACTTGCGTCTTAAGAGGTTATCTTTGTATATTTTCTACTTTTCACAAGAAAATGTAGCTTGTTTTGCTCTTTCATGATTTCCTTTTGCTTCTTAGGTGGCACCTTTGTTTGGTTCTTTGAAAACTCAAGAAACATACTACGGTATTGCACACCAGCCTTTTTCTGGGATAGCATTCTTCCTAAAACCGAAAAGGCACAAGAGTCAAGTGACCACTTTCCGCGGTCACTGAAGAGAAACGATCAGGTTTCAAAATACCGGTATCTGATTAGGAGTTATATGTTAGTGAGTTTCCTCTCCTTTGGAGACTATAAACTTGCTGAAGGCTCATTTTGAGAGGCATTTATTATTCCACATTCACCCACTCAAGCACATACTGTTAGTTAGGCAGAATTATCTACCACTGCAGATATGAATGCTTATCTCCCCCTATTTCATCAATCTAAGACATATAAGCAAGCTTTGTTTATATATATATATATATATATATATATATATATATATATCTTTGTGTGTGTGTTGAGAAATAAATTATCTAATATTTCACAGTCATCATCATTGTCGCAATCATCGTCATGAGCATCATCTAATCGTCATAAAGCAAACGAGTGTTGTCACAA
>CM065720.1:79862243-79932243 GCA_033310375.1 Conus canariensis | reverse complement strand
CATGCAAGACACCAACTTCTAAGTCCCCCCCCCCCCCCCCCCCCCCCCCCCCCCCCCCCCCCCCCCCCCCCCCCCCCCCCCCCCCCCCCCGTCCCTCTTCTGATGACAATGATTGCGTAGACGCGGAGTCAGCGTGTGTGAGCTGCTCCCCTTTGGAGAACGCCACTACAGCCATGCAGTGACACTCCCAGTGAGCTTCCTAACACGAATCATGTGGACATGAATTGCACGAAGATAAGTGAGTGCTCGTTCATTTTCGTTGCCCTGAGTGTTGTGTATCTTGTCTGAAGAAGGCCTAAGAGGTCCAAACGCGTCGTGTTTTCTCTTGTGTGATTCTTATGTCTACGTCTTTTGTTGTTGTTTGTTGTTGTTGTTGTTGTTGTTGTTGTTGTTGTTGTTGTTGTTGTTGTTGTTGCTTGCTTGCTTGCTTGTTTGTTTGTTTGTTTTTCTTTGTGTTTGTTTTCTTGCGGAGCTGTATCGAAAATTTTTCAGATTTGTTTAGATTTCCACTAGCAGTCGCCTCAGTTTGCAATTAGACATGAAATCATATGAGTGCGACGGTAGAAAGGAAATCAAATATCAGATCGCCACGAGATCAGGGCATGGAAGACCACGAAATCTTACCTTTTTACAAAGGGGAGGGGCAATAAAGCGGAGGTGAGGGGTGGATGGGTGGTGGTGGTGGTGGTGGTGGTGGGGGTTAATAGTACTGATGATAATGGAGAGGATCCTGTGAAGTCCCATTCCAGAGGTCCAAGGGCTAAACTCGACGCTTCCTTTCTTCACCTATTCTGGCGTAAACCAGGCCCACAAGATAGACGCCGGTTTTCCTTAGCGAACCCTGTGTTCATTCACAGTAAACTTAAAAGAAAGATACTGCTTAGCTCCGAACGAAAGACGCTAACAAATATCAAGACAAAACACAACGCGTTTCGGCCTGTTTGGTCTTCTTCAGGCAAGACAAACAACATTGAAGACAATGAAAAACGAAGAACGAGCAATCGTTTATCTCCTGAAATTGGACGCATTTTGCGCCGGAGTTGAGGAGATCAGTGATTGTTCGTTCTTCGTCTTCATCCTGCATGCATTTTTTTTTTTTTTTTTTTTTTGAAAATTCCATATCCAATGATGTTTGTTTCAATTTCCTCACCTCATTTTGAAACAAACATTCACCGTAAGTTTGTTAAGAGGAAGTGGTAGGCGTGGGGGGGGGGGGGGGGGGGGAGTGGGAGGAGGAGGAGGAGGAAGGAGGTTCTTTTCCAACAGTCCCTCCGTTCATGTAGCAGAGGGGATCAAAGCGATTCTTGCTGTCCTGGAGAGATGTGTGGACTGGAGGGACGGGGAGTTGGGGGGAGGGGGGGGGGGGGGAGGGGGGAGGGGGACAGGGTGAGGCGTAGTTGTGGGAGGAATGGGACGGGTAAATTAAAGGGGGGGGGGGGGGGGTGGAGATAGGGAGGGGGGAGGGGTGCGAAGTGATCGGCCAAACATGATCAGAACTTACGAGAGGAGCTATTCTGAGCCAGCATGATGCCAGAAATAGTTCCGATCACATCAAACGGCCATCAGTCTTCATGTCATAAATGGTCCATCTCCCTCGCTACATTTCAATCCCTCCGAGCCAAGCCATTTCATCTTCCGTCGGCATCCCTGCCCGTCCATGTCCTTCCTTCCTTCCCGTCCCCTCTTATTCCTTTACCTTGTCATGGTTCCTCTCTGATGGCCAATCTCCGTGTGTGTGTGTGTGTGTGTGTGTGTGTGTGTGTGTGTGTGTGTGTGTGTGTGTGTGTGTGTGTGAGTGTGTGTGCGTATGTGTGTAGGTGAGCGCGCGCGTGAACACGTGTGTGCGTGCGAGCATGCGTGACAGAGAGAGAGAGAGAGAGAGAGAGAGAGAGAGAGAGAGAGAGAGAGAGAGAGGAGTGTGTGTGTGTGTGTGTGTGTGTGTGTGTGTGTGTGTGTGTGTGTGTGTGTGTGTGTGTGCTTGCATGTAAATACACACAGACAAATCATTCAACCAATCGTTTTCAGAACGGAGAGGCACTGACGTACTGTTTTGTGGTCTTGAAAAGGGACCCCAAAAGAATGATTATAACGACAACAACGACAATAATAACAATAGTAATGATAACAAAAATAACAACAAAAATAATAATGACGACAACAACAACAATAATGATAATAATGTTGATAATAATCATAATAATAATAATAATATAATAATTATAATGCTATTAATAATAATGATAATAATGATAACAATGATGGTAATGATAATAATAATAATAACAACAATAATAACGATAATAATAATAATATTGAATTAAAAGATAAAAGAAAGAAAGAAGTACATCTTGAAAAATGACTGTCTCCTCTATTGCATCTTCAGGAGTTATTATCAGTGCTTTGTCTGGAGGACTATCTGTCAATTCTTTGTCTCGAAAAAATGAATGGTGCTACTTCTTTCAGACTGTCTTTCAAAGCCATGTTTGAGGTATATATTGAGGATTACCCATCATTATCTCATTCTCCAAAAACAAAACAAAACAAAAAAACAAAAAAAAAAACAAAAAAAACAACAACAACAAAAATTATGTCGCTGTTTAGTCTTAAGAATAACTTGTCACTTCAACGGTTTGGGGGGGGGGGGGGGGGGGGGGGGGGTGACTGTTTTGTACTACTGCTTACCACTTTTGTGATTTGCTTTGTCTCGTGTATCTCCTTTTGTTTTGTCTTCAAAACTCCCGATGGTTTTCCTGTGTTGTGGGATGTTTATCACTTCTTAGTTTTGAGAACCGTCTTTCTCTTTCCTGTTTTGAAGGATAATTGTCACTGCTCTCTCTTGTGAACCGTCCGTTTTCCTGTATTATGGGATGATTATCAATGCTTTGCCTCAAAAAATTGCCTGCCACAGGTCTTTCTAGAGGAATGGCTATCACTGTTCTGTGCTGAGAACTATCGCTTTCATGTTTTGAGGAAGAATTCAAACAAGCTTTGCATTGGGACCTGTATTCGCTTTGCGGTTTTGAGGGATAATCATTCCTTTGTCTTCAGAACTGCCTGTCACTTTCCATTTTTAAGGGATCATTATCACTGCTTTATCTTTATAACTGCCAGTCACTTTCCATTTTTAAGGGATAATTATCACTGCTTTGTTTTGAGAACTGCCTGCCACATTCCATTTTAACGGGATAATTACCACTGCATTGTCCTGAGAATCGCCCAGGTCCATGAGATCTGTGTTTGGCTCTCACACGAAAGACGTCGAGAGGTCGTCATGCTCCTCAGCCTCACCATAGGATCGGGCCTGTACAGAAGCGTACCTGGTGAAGAAGCTGGGCAAGACGGAGGGGAGGGGATGGGAAGGGTGTGTGGTGGAGGGAGGGGGGGGGGTATCGTGTTCCCACCATGTTCAAAACAGGGATCTGGAGTAACCGACGTGTAAGGTTGAGAGGCCAGTCACGTTCAGAAACTCACGCACATAAGCTCACAGAAACGTACCCGAAGAAGACAGACGGAATCTCCTTTCTTCCAGCAATTCCAGCTTTAGTTCTCCAATACCAAAGGTGGTGGAATGGAGATGAGAGCTAAGGCAAGGGAAGGTAAGGATAGCAAAAGAATGACGACATACAAACAAGACATCAATTATCTCCCTCTACCCATGGGAGAGGCACGAAGGACCATGAGGACAAATCTAGAGCACTCACCACTTGGCCCAAGATATCCATTTGAACACCATCCCCACCCCTTCCCCCACCCTTCCACGCAGATATAAACAATAAAAACATGCTTTCGCCCCTGTGCATGCAAACTTATTTACAACCGTATTTTCTTATTCACATTTTGGGCCTTTACAGTCCTGCGTTACCTTATGTTGTATTATAGTCTTCCTAATGGAGAAAGAGTGGGGGGGGGGGGGGGGGGGGAGGAGAAAGAAGAAAAAAAAAGACGGATTTACAACGCTTGAATTCCTGGAACTAGGGCCTACCTCATCAGCCGGTGGAAAGCACACACACACACACACACAACCAAATACTCACTCTCTCTCTATGAGAAAAAAAAAAAAAAAAGTAAACAGACACCACTTGCACTCGAAACGACGAACGATCACTCGAACAAGAGGTGACGTAGTCTCCTTCACAGGCGTCACCTAGCCTCCTAGTTGATCGAATTGTCTTCTTAACGCCACTTGAAGCGCTAACCACGAGTAATCAGGAACTCAACACGCGGAACAAAGCGAGTTGCAGTTCAGTTTCATGTACCTGCTGGAAGGGGGTGGATGATGGTGTTGAAATAACAAAATTGATCGTTGTCTTCACAGGGGTGGAAGAGGGGGGATGAGGAGGGAGGGGAGCGAGTGATCAGTATTAGGAAGAGTGGAGGACCTGTCAGTGGGAATGAAGATAGACGGCCAGAAATGTAAAGTAGATGTGCGTGCGTGCGTGCGTGCGTGTGTGTGTGTGTGTGTGTGTGTGTGCGCGCGCGCGCCCGCGCGTACGTGTGTATGTGTGTGTGTGCGTGCGTGCGTGCGTGCGAGTGTCGCGCGCTCACTAACAATGTTTTAGTTTGCATCTTATCACAAAATTATGGGATATTAGAAAGAGAGAGAACGTGTGCGTGTGTGCGCGTGCCCTCACGTAACGGGGCTAAGTCAGTCCACGAATTGTCACCAAAACCAACACGCGAGGGTCTTCCTTCTTTTTCTTTCTCACTAATCTCGTCACTTTTTATCTGAAGGAACTGATACCTTTCTGATAATCCAGACCTGAAATCTAAATGCGTGATTTGCTGTTGTTATTGCCGTGTTGTTGTGGTGTCGTTGTTGTTTTGTAATCAATGCTTTACAGTGTATTGAACAACCCGACACAAAATCCAAGAAAGTGTCGAAGCGCATTCCGAGTTGGTTAAACGAAGGATTTTAGGCTACGTTCAAACTAGGGATTAAGTCAAGTGATATCGTTTCCATGAGAAATGCCCATTCTTATGAGGTTCACATATTTTGGGACAGTGTGTAGGTCCTATTACAATGCTGTTGTCGCAAATCCCGTTGTATACTGCCCCAGCTATAACCGGACGGCTACACACGTGTTATCCTACGTCAGTCGGTGACCGTATTACGAGTCATACAAGGACGGACGGTGACGAGCTTTTTCTGTAATTAGTTTGTTGAAGAACGAATGAGTAATGGATACAAACGTGTCAGATACTGTGCTTGCATTTTGCAGCGATCGGTGGGGGGGGGGGGGGGGGGGGGGGAAGAGAGAGAGAGAGAGAGAGAGAGAGAGAGAGAGTTATTATTTTGGTGAAGAATGAAATAAAGCCCGCATTTGCTTCAAATTCTCTGTAAATGTCCATATCATGCCTGCATTCCCACGATACATGTTTCTGTACCATTTGATTAAAAATGATTGTGTTCAATTATTCTAATATGAAAAGGCTAAGGTGTCACATATCAGTGGAAAGAGATATGTCCAAGCATTAGCAATAAAAGGAAGTGAAAAGAAAAAAAATACGATGCTCGTACGAAGCCTACAGCATCACTGAAACGGGCAGACAAATCCAGACATACAGACGTCAACAGATGCGTCAGTCTCTCCCTTTTGAGTCTTTTTCGTGTTGGCTAACATCATGTTCATCCTGTAAATCTTCAAAGATTATTTCCAGCACCTTCGAAACAGCATCTTGTCGTTGAGACAGCGATATTCCCACGCCTATTCATTTCAGTTCATTAATATCTTCAGGGGAAATAACAGTAATGGTGTAGAGACGCAAGTAGATGGCAGTAAAAGTGGTTCCCTCCCTTTAACAATACAACAATGTGTGTGTGAGAGACCACACACACACATTGTTGGAGAGAGAGAGAGAGAGAGGACGGGGGGGGGGGGGGGGGGGGGAGGGGGAGCGAGAAAGTAGGATGGTTGTGGGTGAGAACGGATGTAAAGCATATTTTGTTTCACAAAACATCATCATATTTCTTGACACTTTTTCTGAGATGTCTTTGGTGATAGAGGGAAGCATGTGGGGCCTGATGATGCTAAATTTTGCTTCACAAGTTGGTCCAAACTTCGACTGCAAGGACGACTGCTGTGAGAAGGGTGGAGACGCTCAAGACAAAAATCCTATCAAGAAAAAAAGTAATTAAAAAACAACACACCCATGCCCCGTGTTTGACCACAACCCAAGGCTACAAATAGATGAGTGAAGGGAGCCCAGAGCTAGTCCTTTTGCTCCTATCAGTACGTTTATTCAAAAGAGGAGTGCAGTTTGTGTACACGTATTTCAGCTGTTTGCATTACCTAAGTTGGTACAAATCATATTGATCAGTCAATTCCTGAGGTTGACACTCAAGTTTTTGTTGAGAAGCAACAGCAGCACTGCCAGCATGAATTTAACACAAACCATGATATGTTTTGTAACAGTGTTATTACCGACAAAGAAACCAGGATATTTCATCATGACTTTCATGCAAAATTGACTTCAATCTTTTTTACACGAACATTTGGAGATTGACATCCATGAAGCCAACTTTCTCAAGTTGAGAATTCTACTTATTTCGTGATCCCCTACTTTCAGAGTGTGTAATGGAGCCTCTCACTCAAGTCATGAAAACACTGACCAACAAAGATTTATTCGATTGAAGAAGGCAAAAATGTCAGACTGATGAACTGGGTAACCAATTCATAAATTTTTTGTTAATTACAAATAGCACAGTTTACACAGCACCACACATAACTGTCCAGTTCTGAATAGAGTGCGGATGACATGACTGATTCATGGATAACTAAACACCGTCACCAGCAGGTTTGCACATACTGACCTTACCACATTCTGGAATCACAGGCTGACAAGATTCACAAACAAGCTAACACCTATGCCCCCCCTTTTTTTTTGTTTTCCTTAACATGTTTTTCATACTTAACTAGGAAACATTGTATTTGCCTTAGTTTTCTGAAAAATTGTAGGCACGTCAAAGATTTTGACATGGGCATCAGTAACATCTCCCCATGATCATCACTTTCTGATCTGCTGCTTGAACTTAACTCCATCTCCATCTTTCCAACCATGGCTAACTCCCTCCCCATGTCATTTTCCAGTCTGTATGCATTGGAATGCCTTACAAGGAATGTCTTCTCTGCACCAAAATGCCACAGCTCAATTTAACCGGTCAATCTGTCCATGTTGCATCATCTACACAATCATGTCTTTTCACTAAACAAATACAAAACTTAACAGCTGTTTTTGACTTTCATCTCTTGTTCAATTTGCTTTTTGATGCAGACATGTTTTCATGACAGCATAAAGCACTCATCCATCACAGCATCTGGATCTGGATTCTTACATTTCAGAAACCAGTTTGGTTATTTAGCAACAGATGACATGTCTTCTGCTTAGTGACAAGTGCTCCATTCCACCCGACCACGAAATCATTTTACTTCTGAGCTGGGATCTATGCTTTCACATTTCATTATACAATCCTTCAATTCTCAAGTCAGATTTCACATTTTCAGATCTTAATCAAAATCTCTCACCCATGCTTTTCATTTCTCGACCACGCTTTTTATTTTATCTGTTTCAGCATAATTATATGAACATTCAAGATTGAGGAAGTTCATGAGAAAATGTGTACAGCACCTAACCAGGTCTAAGCAGCAGCATAGTACGATAGGAAAATTGAAGTATGCCGCACAAACACATTGTAGTCCACCAAATGTTTGCATATATTTATCTTTCTTGTTTGTTTGTTTTATACACACGTCTCTATGTGTGATGTAAATATTATGACGCCATGTGATATAACACTACACTCAGTATTACATAAGTATCAATATGCATGTCTTATGTGCTCTTATTCTAAACATATCAATGTTTCAGGGACGAAAAATCTGCATTGTACCTGTGTTTATCCTATTCCATGGTAGCAACCTTGTGTGGCTCTTTTTTATGCCTTGAGAATAAGAGAGAGAGAGAGAGAGAGAGAGAGAGAGAGAATACTATTCATAAATCAGCATTTTTTAAGACAACTCCATTTTTGCATGGTTTATTCCTGTAAGATTTTTGCAAATACCTATATCAATTAGGCACAATATACAAATCTTTTTTGTTTTATTCTGTGAGAAATACAAATTTGAAGCATATTCAACGATTATCAAAGAAAGAAAGGCAAGGTTCATATCACTGACCTCAGCACAAAGATTCAGACATATATAACCACGGACACACCATTATCAACTTGCAGTGCCAATCATCCCACATTTTCCTCAGACATATGCACAGGAGAGGGGAATAGTTGCTAAATAATCTTTCATAAATCATAGGCAGCTGGGGGTAGTACAGGTTAGGTACATCAAATATAATTTATTCAAAATGAATGGTGCTCTTCATGGCATGTTCCATATATACCACATGAAAACATGACACAATGGTCCGCAATTTAAGTTGATGTTCCATCAATTTATCAAACAAAATGGTGAACCTTTTGTTTCAAAAGTTAAGTTACTTCTGATACTACAAATTCCACACACAGTCCTCTGATCCTCACCATAATCCTGCCCATGGATAAGTTAGGAGACGCACTTATAATCCATAAGCCAGATGCTGTTACCTGTGACCAAAACTTTGCACATCAAATATGAAGATCGTTTGCATAGCCTAGATCAATTCTCCACTATTCCAAAGTTGGATTCATGTTTGACAGTCTTGAAGAAGACGTTAACATTGCTTACAGTACTCTTTGTACTATGCCATAAAAGCGAGTGCTTTTCCCTCATTCCCAGGTCTTAAAAAGGCTGCATTTCTTGATACATCAAACTTATCACTAAAGATAAAAATGTACGCAAACTATAATTACATTGTGGATCTTTTTTTTTTTTTACACAGATCAGAAACTCTACATATCTACATATGTAACATACTGTCCAAATTTAAAAAGGAAAAAAAAGTATGCATAAAGAAACTCACATGTAACCAAAGACATTTGAAATGTTGCTTGCGATGTCAATCAATCCAAACACCCAGAAACAGTGACACAAAGATGGAAAATCCTCAACTGGCAACCACAACCTCAGCAGATCTGGAAGTTGCCATTCTACTTTGATGACAGCCACATAGAAAACAAAAAAATTCAAGATTCTATTCACATCTCAAAACAACAAAATTATACCCCCCCCCCCCCCCCCCCCCCCCCCCCCCCCCAAACAAAAAACCCCACTGACTATAATAGATAAATAAATAAAAGACGAAAAGCAGAAGACACAAAGATTCACTCCAGCTTGCAGTCTTCCTGTCACTGACGATTGGATTGTGGTCTGGACCCAAACAGGCACACAGAGCCATGGAGAACACAATCCAGATCCACGTCACTTTGTTGAAGTCAGGAACACGTTTTAGGAGCCACACATCATACACTCCTCCTTGTTCTTCAGGGAGCACATGAGCGCCGCCATGTTCTGATTGTCCATCTCCTCTTGCTCCTTCTCTCTGTCCTCCTCTCCTTTGCCTTGTTTCTCCCTATCTCCTGCGGGCTTCTGAAAGAAGATACTAAACAATGCACACTGTATCCACGAGTCTCACATGGTAACTGCGAAGGCGGATTATTCACTCACACACACAAACAATAAATGAATAAATACAGTGGTTATGCAAAACAGCAAATGATAATATATGCAGGTGTACCAGTAAGATTCTAAATATTGGATCAACTTTATGATCTTGCGTGCCAACTGCAATGCCACATTTTTTTCCCCTGTGGTATTTATCAAAAAAAATATTTGTCATGACTTCAGTAATAATTAAAAGTCGGATTAACTGTAGGATCTAGTGTACCAACTGCTACGTCAATTTTTTCATTTCTGTGGCGCTTGATAAGAGTCATGAATTCTACGATCACAAAAAAAACCAAACAAACAAAAACAAAGGAAGAAGTGTTGTCACTGGTCTTCGTAGAGCCTGCTACTAACAGAACAAATCTGATCACTGATTCTTATTTGAAAAGGTAACTGATAATTCATAACAGCCAGAATGAAGAGAAAATGCAATCAACTATGAACACTTAAATCGGTAGCTCTTGCATAATTTGCTGGAAAGATCCTGACCCATCTGTTGATCCGTATCTACACCACACCCTAAGTTCAGATGTTTTTATGTATTCTTGTCAACAGACAGATGAACACAGGTGATGGATAACACTACCTCCCTTGGATGGATAACACTACCCCCCTTGACCGAGGTACCAAATGATTTACTTACTTGCTCCGGGGCAGTTTGAATGGTCAGTTTCTCCGTTTCCTGTGTAGCCTGGGCCAGTTTCTGCTTGTCGATGGTGAACTGGATGGCACTGGCAGCCGCCTTGGTGCGGAGGTAGTACATGCCTGTCTTCAGACCCTGGTGCAAAAATTCAACATCTCATTTACTTTTTACTTGGTGTGGAGGTAGTACATGCTTGTCTTCAGACCCTGGTACAACAATTCAACATCTCATTTTCTTTTCCTGAAAGGTTTTTTTTTTTTTTTTGTGAGTTTTTTTTCTACCCTTACCCAGAGTTACTGAGTGTGCTATGAGTTCATATGTAAAGAGCCTGGAACCACAGAGTTGAATTTCATCCACTTTGGGGGCATGTCTCAAATTATCTGACCAATACTGTTGCATAGCTGGAGTCTGCTTGATGTCATGATATATAATGAAACAAAGGCTGACAGTACAGTTCTGCAGTCTCAAGACAAAAATGGGACTCCACTGCACTACTTTTACCCTCCTCGACCATGAAAGACTCAAGTTTTGAGTTAGTTTCAACAATTTACTCGTCATATTGTTGTTTACAGTAAGAATACATCAATTGTACAACACACAAAGTTCAATGGGCAATTTCTAAGCATTTGGGAACACCTGTCTCTGTCAGTTGTGAATTTTGAAATCATGTAACATCAGTATTGGGAAATGAAGTGACCAAATTAATGTCATCATCAATGCTCAGAAGACATTCATGAATTTTTTTCCCTCCAACCAGCATGCACATATTATCCAGTCAGAAGCCTCCTGATTCAGAAATGTTCACAAGCCATCTTAAGTTCACTTCTTTTGATCAACTTGGTGTACTGATGGCAACATCGCAGTTAATACTAAAGTTACATAGCTTCTGGTAACAATCAAATTTCTGAAAGGTGTTTATATAAAGATTTTGTAGCAGCTAGCCAGACTAAACTTCCACAATACCAAGCAATTCTGCGTTTCCTCTCACCGATTTCCAGGCGAAGAAATGCATGCTGGACAGCTTGCCGTAGTTGGGCTGGGCGATGTGGACATTGAGAGACTGGCTCTGATCGATGAAGGCACCACGATCAGCAGCCATCTTGATGATCATTCGCTGGGAGACCTCCCAGGTTGTTTTATACAGAGCTTTCAGATCGTCTGGGATGCCTTTGATGTTCTGCAGGTAAATGAAGACATCCAGCAGATATAAACCAACATCCAGTAGATATAAACCAACTCTTAACTTGCTGGGAAGCAGGAAACAAACCACTCAAAAACTAAAGCCTCAGACCAAGAACTAGCTCATTAGATGTCATACATAAAACAGGATCGAAAACCTGAAAATTTCAAGGACTAATAATGCTTTCTGAGGTAAGTAAAATTAACACAGATTGTAAGTGTTAAAATAACACACATGGTTAAAACCATGTCACAAAGTAGTAAAAAAAAAAATTATTATCAAAGTAAACAATAGAGCCACTTGATCAAATCTGATGTTCAAATCAATTGTATCCTTTCAGAATCAGGGCTCCAATTGAAGAATGGCAAAAATAACCGAAATTCTATGAAAATCCAGCCAGCACTTTTCCATCCAATCACAATGAGGACCACTTATTTGTTCATATAGATCTTGTCGATTTGTTTCATTTTAGTACAGTATTGCCGATGTTCCGAATGTGTCATTCTTTCTTTCAGACGGGCAGACAAAAAAGGGCAACTGCCTGCTTTTGCAAAGTTTACATGAGGTTTCATCACCTCCGTGTCATATGCTAATACACAAAACACTCGACAGTCCTCTGCGTATTTCTTTGTCACTTTTTCCATTTTCAACAATGATCCTTTAAATACTTTATTCAACATATGGATTTTTAAAATCTTAAAAAAAAAAACAACTAAAATCACGACTTCAGGAATTATTTCTATATCAGGGAAACTGTTAAAAAATTTGGTAGGGTTGGCAACCATGCCACTTCACTTCGATAAAGAGAAAAAATGCAGCGACCACTCCACTTCGATAAACAAGAGGAAAAAGCCCAGACAAGTACACCTAGAATACAAATAACCCAGCAGAATGAGCATCCTATCTCTATCCTTTTAACTACACAAATTGTCAAACAGAACAATCTCAAGCAGATCTTTGCACTTCAAATTTGCAGTCAGACTGTTCGCTCATCTAAGATTGGAGGGTCTTTCAGAGCACTGCTGAATTTAGCAAACTATGCTCCAACAGTCATCACTGGAAACTAATGGTTTCCCATGAGAAAATGATCTTTTAGCTAATGGTTTCCAATGAGAAAATGATCTTTTAGCTACCAGTCCTCCCCTGTCTGCCCTTCCTCCTAGTCCCTGCAGGCTGACAAGATAAAAATTCCATGCATTTTAGGTTAAGTTCCACGACTGCAAAGGAGCTGTTTTCACACACAAAATATATTCTTGCGGCTACCCGTTTCAGCAACTCCTGCAATAGGTCACATGTTCACATGTCCTGGAAAATTACTTTTTTCAATTCCACGACTACTGTTGAATTGACCCTGCATTATAAAAGTACAAAGGAAAAAAAAAAAGAAAGAAAGATGCGTTCCCTTTGACACCAAGTCTTCCCAAACAACCCAGAGCAGAAATGATGCATCACCTACAACAGATTTCAGTCACTGTCTATAATGTAGCCAACAGCAGGGGTGACCACACCAGGGCTGACCTTCAACGAGCGATTCTCTGGCCTGGAGATTAAAGTCAACTAGGCAATACAATAATGAGCCACTTCAGTTGATTCATCCCAATAACCTGATTTGTGTAAACAAAAAACAATGACGGAGCACTGATAAAAGATTGTGTTTGACACACAGTCACCAACCTGGATGGATCCTCCCTCAGCTATGAGCAGGGTCTTCATGTTGTCGTTCCACAGACCCAGGTCCGTCAAGTCCTTCAGCAGGTGATGATTTACAACCTGTAAACGCATATGCAGGACTCCTAGAAGGCACACCATGACTAGACCTGAAATCTTGGAAGGCACACCATGAACTACACCTGAAATCCTGGCAGGCACACCATGACAATACCTGAAATCTTGGTAGGCACACCATGACAATACCTGAAATCCTGGCACGCACACCATGACAATACCTGAAATCCTGAAAGGCACACCATGACTACACCTGAAATCCTGGAAGGCAAGTCATGACTCCACCTGAAATCCTGGAAGGCACACCATGACTATACCTGAAATCCTGGAAGGCAAATCATGACTACACCTGAAATGCTAAACCATTTTCAGTCATTTGCAATTACTTAAGTTGTATAGCACAGCCATCTACACAGGGCTTGTTCAGCGCTGTCGCCATATACAGGAAAGAATTCCTGTCTTGTCCGCATCCCCTCCTCCCTCCCAAGAACACCCCTTTTTTTTCCAGGTGACATATATTAACTTTTATAACATGACAACCAATGAAATCAGGCCATGCTCAGGTCCAAAGATTAAAAGAAGTAAATAAAAGTAATGACTGACAAGTGGTGCAACAAAAATAAAAAAAAAGTATGCATAGCCATTGCAGGACATGTAGCATCCATTCTGGGGAGAATACAGTCCCAAGAAAAAAGACGGTGAACGCAGTACAGAAACACAAAAAAGTGAAAGAAAGACGAAAGACACACTTACTAGGTCAGAATTTCCAGAAGGTGGAGATACACGTTGCACAGAAATAGTCTACAGTACACCTACAGGGAAAACTTGTAGGCAAAGACGTAAGCAGTGATGTGGACTAAAATTTCTGGTTTTAATGGTTACTGCCCAGCTGATCGCACTGAGCCCTTTCATGGGTTTCGAACAGGGTAAAAGGTCACATCACTGATCATTAAAAACAAACAATACCACCCATCTATCCTGAAAAACAAACAATAAAAGTTAATGAGATGATAGCCAGACTACCGCAATCTTATATAACATTAATGAGATGAAAGCTAGACTACCACAATCTTAATTATATAACATTAATGAGATGATAGCTAGACTACCGCCATCTTATATAACATAAGGCTGTGTTGAGCAAACCATGCACCTGAGGGGTCTGCAAGTGCGCAAGCATGACCAGTTTGTGTTTGTGTGGTCAGTGGTGGTGTGCAATCAGGTAACGGTGGCGAGTGCTGTGTATGCATGAGATAGTGTACTAATATAAAAAGTATATCAATGTGCAGATTACACTCAGAGAGTGATCAATGTATACACACGTACACTTAATCACTTACAATAATAAGGTAAGGTAAGGTAATGTTGCTTATAGCCCAGCTGACCCCAAAGGGCCATATCAAGGCTGTCACCACGTTGAAGTCAACCCACAAGTCATTCATTCACACAACCCTTTAAAATACACCTTCTAAAAAACACACCTGAAATTTTGTTTAAAATCTTTTGTCTGTAAAATCTCTGATCAGATGATAAATAATAGTCACCCTCAGAAACTCAAAGATCACATCAGGTGGAAAACAACAAAAAGTCACAACTGAAGTGTACAGATCAGAACACAGACACCTGCATTCTCACCTGGAATTCCCCTGACAGGACCCGCCTGGTGTAGATGTTGGAGGTGTAGGCTTCGATTGACTCGTTGTTGCCCAGGATCTGCGCGGTGGAAGCAGTTGGCATGGGGGCCACAAGCAGACTGTTCCGCACCCCAAACCTGGTACGGACAGGTTTCAACCCCATCAATATACACCAAATGAAGTGCCATTGTGTCACAAGAACACAGCACAAGCCTGGCTATAACAATATCAGATTTAACAACCAACATTTACAGGTTTTAAAAAGAAATGGAATTAGTTCCGCCAGACGATACAGACAACCAAATAACAGGACAAAACACAATGCATTTCGACCTCTTGGGTCTTCTTCAGGCAAAATAGGTGTTGGATGAAAACCATCCAACGCCCATTTTGCACCGAATATGAGAAGATAAGTGGTTGCTTGTTCTTCATTTTCATTGTCCTAAATGTTGCTTGTTTGTGCCTGAAGAAGACCCAAGAGGTTGAAATGCATTATGCTTTGTCCTCTTTTCTGTTTGTCTGGTGGAACTAATACCATTTCTTTTCCTTGTTTTAAAACCAATATTTACAGTATTTCTCTTCCAAGGATTAGAGTGAATAATGCTGCTGTACTTTAAAACAGTGTAATATCAGTGTAATATTGTTTTGTTTTCACCTGCCACCACACAGCAGAAGCTTGTTCTGTGTAGTAACTAACTGAACTTACACTTACTACAGTATTTACTTTCAAACCCGATTCATCCGCATATCATGGCAGCAACTCATACTCGCTTGCTCCTTTTTGCGATGTTTTAGGGCATGTTGTAACAAGCAGAAACGGCCTGACACGATTTTGAGCATGGAAGTAAGCAGGAGTTGTCGTTTGTGTATAAAAAAAACGGCAATATGGTATAGGTTTGACAACATCATCAGGACAAAATTCCCAGATCAAAATCTGTCATCAGAAAAAAAAAAAGTTCAAGAAACTGAAACAAAATGCCTGAGATGGAGATATCCCTATCTTCACAATGTTTCACAACTTACACGGTGGCATCACATGCATACAATCCCCATATAAGATATTCTTTACAGCATGGTCAGAATAAAACAGTTTCTTTCTTTTCCGTCAAGTCTCTGTTTCCAAACAAAATGCATCCTTTTCCAGTCCTGATTCTTGTCTTGCAGACCTGTCTGTGTTTTTCTTTTTTTCATCATTTTCTTGCTCCTTCTCAGCAGACAAGCATGTTTAAAAAAAAAAAGATTTTTCGGACCCTGACTTCACAATGACTACAATCAACTACAGCCAGCTATCAGGCACTGCATCGTTTCCCTGGTTACTGATAATATCACAGACAACACATTACAGCCAACTATCAGGCACTGCATCGTTTCCTTGGTTACTGATAATATCACAGACAATGACTACAATCAACTACAGCCAACTATCAGGCACTGCATCGTTTCCTTGGTTATTGATAATATCACAGACAACAAACTACAGCCAACTATCAGGCATTGCATCGTTTCCTTGCTTACTGATAATATCACAGACAATGACTACAATCAACTACAGCCAACTATCAGGCACTGCATCGTTTCCTTGGTTACTGATAATATCACAGACAACACACTACAGCCAACTATCAGGCACTGCATCGTTTCCTTGCTTATTGATAATATCACAGACAACACACTACAGCCAACTATCAGGCACTGCATCATTTCCTTGCTTATTGATAGTATCACAGACAACACACTACAGCCAACTATCAGGCACTGCACCGTTTCCTTGCTTATTGATAATATCACAGACAACAAACCAATACTTGAAGACATCTTCAAAGATTTGGTTAATTCAATTCAAATGTATCTGTAAATCGCGTTTGCTTCAACTCAGCAGACGTTTGCAGGAGCTCTTCTGGCTAAAGACAAATTTTGGTGACCATGCATCCATCAAAAAAACAAAACCAAAAAAAACCCTAACTGAGCAGAAAACAACAGCACAAAAATGTGAGGAGTGGCATCTCTGCATGTGAAAAACAAACAACTCTGGTCATGATAAGTTCATCATCTACAGAAATGCCTGACACTTCGACAAAATGGATTTCAAATTCCACCAAACTTGCTTTTTTTCCATCCTCTATCCACCAACGCATCTCATGGCACAGACAATTCATCATACACACCTGGCAATGTTATCTCTGAGTGTTGCCCAGTCCAGATCAGTGTATGGTGTTACACCCCACATGTCAAACTGCAGAATCTGAAAAAAAAAAACAACAAAACAAAAGTTCATAAACATTTCTGAAAAAGTATCTGGCCTGTAAATGGCCTTTATGATAAGAAAAAAAAAAAAACAAAAAAAAAAAAACAGGAGAGAACATTTTTGTAGCTCGATGATGAAAGTAATTAGGTGTGGGTCAACAGTCTGGGGTGGTATCTATTCCTAACTTTTGGTCTTATTTTTCTAATCCTTATCAGAACTCACCACTGCGTAGCATCAGGAAACAGGCTGGTATGTAAAACCACTATCACTTGTGAAATGCATATTCATGAAGTGGATGAATATTGTTATTCCAATAAGAAAAACAAACTGTACATTCGTCACACAACCAAGTGGACTATGTCACTGAAACCAGTGATGATTTAGCTGCATGTAGACTGGAAACCATGAACCCCATACTTTAAGTAAAAATTGATCTAACTGGAGGATTCTTTAAGAAGAGAAGAGACTGCTAGTTGCAAATGGTGGACACAGAAGTTCTGTTGAGCAGACAGCAGCAGCACTGGCATGAATTTAGCAGAATTACTCACAAAAAAACAAAACAAAACCCAAAAATAGCAATCAAACTGAATGTTTCATGATTACTTTTGTCCAGAAATCAACTTGTTTATAGCCAACACTGTTGGAAGTCAACGACAATAAAGTGTGTTCTTGGGCTGAAAAATCGGTCAGTCGTCAATTTAAAATTCATGGTGCCGCTATCAATTTAAGTGTGAAATTGCTACCTAAAAAAGATTTATTCAAGAACACTGAAAGCAGGATTATTTTGTTCAAGTACACACTTTAGATTGAAATTTAACTGTCTAGTTCTTTTGGGTGATACCTTGCCCTTTGGGGTGATAAATAGTGATGACTTGGCCCGGTTTTGAATTGTGGTCCAAAGACAAAGGGCCTAAATGTACATCATTTCATGTAATTTGTCAGACCATTACTTTTGAATCAAATGCCATTACAAGTTAAAATACTAGGTAAAGGGAACTTCGAAAATCTATTTCAGAAGTAAATTTTGTATGTCTGTGTCTAGTCAATTGCGGTGTTTGTTAGAATAACAGACACAACAATGCAAGTGTTGGAATCACTGTGTCACTGACGGACCTGTTGGAGTGCAATAACAATGTTCCTTTCAATCAAAGTCACTTGAGCCACTGAAGTAATATTATAAGATAGTATTCCAGAAATGTAAATGTTTCACATTTTGTACTTTAAAAAAATGTTGAACTACATGTTGCTTTTTAGTTGTCAAGCTTCTTGCAGAGTTCTTTTTGTTTTTTTTCTTCTTCTGGAATTAAGCTGCTGTAGTCTGTTTCCTTCACCTTACGAAATGACTGAACAAAACCATAAAAAAAAAATTACAAAATGTCTGCACCTACCCCTTTACTGACTGGGGACCCTGCATACGTCTCGTAGGGTCCGTACTTCTCTGCCAGTTCACAGCTAGCTTCCAGAGCGGCAAAATACAGGTGCTCAAAGATCTCCTTGTTCAGCTGCTGGGCCTCCTCACTGTCAAAGGGGTAGCGCATCAGAATGAAGGCATCGGCCAGGCCCTGCACACCCAGCCCAATGGGCCGGTGTCGCATGTTGGAGCGTTCAGCCTGAAACAGAAACGATCCCACATGAACCCACACATTTCAAACATTCTTTCAGGAAATGCAAGACACGACTGCAAAATGGTGTTTTCCCCTTCACCACAACAAGAAATTTTACCCAAAAAGAGTTAATGTAAAAAACAAACAAACAAAAAAAAGGAAATCAACTGATGAGATGCAGGATGGACAGCCAAGAGATCTGCTATCAGGCATATGCCTTTGGGTACACATTCAGAGAAAAGTGGTTATTCACTTTTGTTTTTACACAACAAAAAAGCAGAACTACTTCAAAGAGAAATTACAAGCTTTTAAACCCAGTGATAACGAACTCTGTTGGCAGTGAGACTTATAGCAATTTCACAGCAACTGGTGTGAAAAATGCTGTTGTAAAGGAAGAGGTACAAAAAGAAACAGGAGGATCATGGACCCACTCTCATAGCTACCAACCCTCTGGACTAAACTGGAAACCAGACACAGCAAGCTTGTGGGTGGCGCATAGCTGCCAACCCTCCCGAAATTTTCGGGAAACTCCCGAAAATGAAAATCTGACAGGAAATCCCGA
Organism: Conus canariensis; assembly: GCA_033310375.1. Taxonomy (NCBI): domain Eukaryota; kingdom Metazoa; phylum Mollusca; class Gastropoda; order Neogastropoda; family Conidae; genus Conus; species Conus canariensis. Next base: position 79,913,054 of record CM065720.1, on the reverse strand, counting down.
AAGTTGTCTTTTTTTCCCGAAAAATCAAAAATCACTTCACGTTTCGGTAATTTTTCGCAAGGTGTCGGTAAAAAGACACATTGGTTTACCAAAACAAAGCGACTTCCGCCCGGTACTTCATCCGCGCGAAAATGGCTTCAGGAAAGCAGTGCCACAGGGACTTGAAAAAAGGGCAAAAGTCAAGTTTTTGCCGCGATACAAAGTCGACTACGCCTTCACTGATGCGTCCAAGAGAGATGAATATCATGCGTTTTGTAAAGAATGCCGTACTGACATCAACATTTCACATGGTGGAAAAAAAGACATCGAACTTCATGCCTCTTCTGCCAAGCACAAGAGGAATGCGGCGATGATGCCATGACTGGTACATGGTCAAAGCCAACATGAGTGGGGCTTGCTATGAGCAGCAGTTTCCAATAGAGCTGTTGAAAAAAGCGAAGTCGGCAACATCAGATGCCCTCAAGGACAGAGAACAACTCAACCAACCACCCCCCCCCCCCCCCCCCCCCCTTCAGCATCCTCCTCCTGTTAGGCTGACAGGTTGTGAAAAAAAAGTGTAGTTCTGAACAGATATAGGTGTACATTGTAGGAAAGAAATTTTTCCTTAGTGATCCCCCCCCCCCCCCCCCCATTTTTTTGTGTCTTTATTACCATGGTGATGATGATTACCAACATCTTGATAGAAACTTTCGGTTTGCTGTTACAAGACTATAGAGAATCAGATATCCAGGGATGATGAAACAAGAAAATTGCAATATTGGTGGTATCCATTGTATACAGACTGAAAAACCAAGACTTCCAAAGTATCTTTCATCGTAGCTAGATAATCTAGGAGCAAAGAGCAACACAAATGGACATTAGTCTGGAGACTTTTCTTCTCTGCGTAACCTGTCAATACACAGTTTACTTGTTAGACTGAAGTGGTAAGTTGAAGTGCTTTCTAATGTTGAGTAATGTGTGATGACTGTACTTTTTGTAATCCGTATGCTTTGCTATCAGTACTGTTCATGTCTAATTCTAGCATGATGAGATGGAAGAAATATCCCCTTTTCGACTCCAGAAAAGCTAATTTTTTTACCTCCAAATGTGCATGTACCCGTCAGCGTCTGGGGGCAACGCCCCCAGCAGGGGCGTTGCCCCTGCACCCCACCGGGGGCCTACGGCAGCCCCCGGACCCCCGCCTCCTCACAGGAATTTCTGTTCCAACAGGTTGGCAGCTATGGTGGCGTGAAGGGAGTAGTTGAAGGGCAGTGAGAGGGGTGGGAGGGTGATAATGGGTTCAGATTTGAACTGATATTCACTTTTAACTTTAATTACTACAACAGCATATGAACTAGACTAGACTAGATATTACAAAACCAGAAAACTCTCCAAACTTACTGTATAAAAGAAAAGCTTGATGAAAAATCACCAGTTCTGTCCGTTTTAAAGAAGGATAATATTACATACTCAGACAGAGGAGTTAAGGGAGTAGCATGGTCAGGTGCTATAATTATATGCAAATGTTGGGAGATGTTAGGAACTCAATTGCTGACGACAGCTACATCTGAACTTCCTACCCAGTAGTGATGAAGATACTAGGAAACCCATTGATGTAGGGAGAGTTTATGTTGCATTCCAGTGAATCAGTAAGGTTCCTATGATACATTATGACACGCTGGAAAACAGCCGACTTGAAAAATCTCTTTAATTAAAATGCTGGGGTCCAGGGGCTGTCCTTGGGCAACACCCTGGTAAGGGGCCCAAGGGGAGAAGCCCACCAGTCAAAATGGAATCTGAGCAGTTTTGAAAACCCTTTCATGACAAATTACTTTGCAGAAGGCAAAGAAACCAAAAGAATATAACTAATGACACTCATAATTTTGCACACACACATGATATACAAACAAATTACAAAGGAAGATGATTAACCCACATAATACTGCTTTTGTATAAATATCTAGGAACTTGGAAGTATGTAAACATCTGGTCAATGTAGCAGAATAATCAAAACAGCTTTTCAAAACAGACTTCCAGCTTACTCTACAAGATTTGCCATCCCCCCCCCCCCCCCCCTCCCACAAATGCACTTCAACACAAGCCAGTCACAGTACCTCCTCCACAGGGTAGTAGTTGATGTCAATGATTTTGTTGAGGTTTCGAACCATGACTTTGACCACTTCACGGAACTTCACAAAGTCAAACTTCCTCTTCTTCTCATCCACATACATGTTGAGAGCGATGGAGGCCAGGTTGCACACAGCCACCTATTGTTACACACAGCAAAGTTTGTTCATCAGTTTGCTGACTGGTCGTCCATTTGTGTGACACACAAGTATCTTGCATGTACACTACACACGTGACCAGCAAAAAAAGCACAAGCACACACACACAAGAAAATTCAGATACTTGTTAACCCGTTCGCTGCTTGAAAATGTTACAAACAAAGGCTTTCCCAGTGCCAGGGAAATCTAATGATTTGGGGGTAATAATTAACAAAAAAATTCTAGCTCAGAAACTACAAAAGATATAACAATGAAATATATATGATTTTTGAAGGAAATTGAATGAAGATTTTGAATCTGGGCTTCTTTTGTTTTAATTTTGATAATAAAAAAGTATTTAGGCAATTAGATTTGGATAGATTTTTTTGCACGATCAAAAGCATATGTATTTACCACTACATCTTCACATCCAAACAAGAACACAAAGCAAAAAAGTTGAAAATAAAGTTTGTATTGTCACACTACACCTGTAAATGAAAGTAAAACAGTTTAGAAGTCTATCAAGACGCTCACACTCTATGCAGACAGGTCAGTCCACGACCACGCCCCCCTCTCCCCACCACGCCCCCTTGCTGGACTTCAACCCTCTCTTTCACTGCTCCTCTTCCCCTACCTTTCCCTCTGCCCCGTGCCACGCCGCGAGCAGGCCGCGCTCCCCTCTTGCGCTGACTATCACGTCACTGACCACTGGCACGCAGTGCAGAGTACACACTAGGCGAGCTCGTTCGACGCTGGAAAACCAGTCAGCTGAACACACATTGAGGTCACACAGCCCGACACAATAACTGACGAATACGGTCGGCAATTCCATCACTATCATCATCTCACCTTCATGCTCGAGTGAGTCGTTGAATAAAAGATTATTGTCTTTGTCAAAAATCATTAGCAGAGCCTGCTCAGCTGTGTAAATATGTTGATTTGGTCGCTGCGCTTGTCGAAGGTTGTGCCGCCATCTTTGCAAGCGAGACAAAGTGCTGGCTGGTCATCCAGTCAGTGATGAGAATAAATGGGCTTTCCCCTCACGTGTGGTCATTTACATATCATTTTAATACTACAGACATATAAGGCTTACTACGCACACTCTATTTAAGTCCGTTGATAGAAATAGTAACGAATGAAAATTCAAGAAAAATGCATGACGTCAGTGGACGGCCCATAGGCACTGGGAAAGCATTTTTAATGCGGCGTCGGCTGACGGCTTAAAGGCACTCTACGGGTTAAGTATTTGTAAATTGGAGACTCAAACCGACAGACAAGGTATGACGGAAGACCTGGGGACTTGGTTGATGGCTGAATAAGGCATGAAGCACAGGACAGCCGAGTGTCAGACTGATTTTGTACTTGGATATACGCATGCAAATGACTGTAAATAGTATGTGTGCATTTGTGAACATGTTGCTCGATTGTTAAAATGTCTTTGGTGTTTTACTTCCAATATTTTGTGCTTGTGTACGATGTGAATGATGGAAGGAGGATAACTGTTCAGAACACACTATTGCACTTTCCTTTTGCATTTTTTTTTTAATGTCTGCCTTTGTCATGACACCATTTCTACACAAGTAAAGTATCACTGTCTACACTGTATCATTAAAACTTCAATATCATATCTTAATGTGTACAACAATAGCATATAATAATGTGTACAACAAATGAAACCTTGTCAGAAAATGTGTTGCTGAAACGAGTGGTGTCTACCATCACTGGTATTTCAGAAGTCAGCAACCACAGCAATAATTCCTGTGAGTTATGTCTTCATAGAATGTCTATTACACAAGTACACGTAAAGACATAAGTAAAAGAGCTCTCATAATATAAATGGTTGTTGGGGAACAAGGTGTTCGGGTGTTCAACTACTGTTGGGACCAGCACTGATACAAAAAACATACACCAAACTTGACACCTGACTGCTCTCCTTCCATATCAACACCACCACATGAAGATGTTCAACCCCACACTTTACCTCGTCCTTACTGCTGTACTCCACGATCTCTGTGCACAGGTTACTGCACTTGATGGTGCCCAAGTTCTGCTGGTTGGACTTGCGATTACAGGCGTCCTTGTACAGCATGTAGGGGTCCCAGTTTCAGTCTGTGACTCAATGACAGAGTACCACAGTGTCTGGGCCTTGATAGTCTTGCGTCCCTTGCCTGCCTTCTCGTATCTGTCACACAGTCCACATTATTGCTCGTATTTCAACATCTCATGTACTTCAGGATCTCTCTCTTTTCCCCCTTTTTTTGGGGGAGGGGGGGTGAAGTCACCCAAATAGAAATAATTTCATGATTAAAGTGCTTTTGATATAAGTAATTTGTCGTGTAGAATGTCAATTTGTGTGTCTTTGTGAGTATAAAAATGAGAACAAAATCTGTTCAGAAGCAAACACTGGGTGCACATAAATGCAAGTATAAAAAAAAAATGCACATGTTATACATGAATATTACCAATTAAAAGAGTGAGTCTCTGAGAGTGCCCATTTGACCTAGCATGAAGTTACTTGAAACACTAAAGCTGACACCTAGATAATAAACAGTATGAATTGTTGCATTTGAAAGTGCCAAAATTCCTTGCTATTCAGTGGCACACTGGGACTGAACTATACAGCTATTTAGGAAATACAACAGAGAAGCCTAAGGAACGATGAACCCTAGCCGTGAAACAGTATCCACATGAACTTCACTCACTTGGTGTACAGCTCTTCAAACTCCTCGCCCCACACTTCGTGCAGTCCAGGACATTCATTAGGGCACATCAAGGTCCAGTCTCCGTTCTCCTCCACCCTCTTCATGAACAGGTCTGGGATCCACAGGGCGTAAAACAGGTCCCGAGCCCGCGTCTCCTCCTTCCCAGTGTTCTTCTTCAGGTCCAGGAAGTCAAAGATGTCCGCGTGCCAGGGCTCCAGGTAGATGGCGAAGGCTCCGGGTCTCTGTACAATGTCCAGAAAAACTTAACCATTTCCCTGAGTGCATTTTATAAGAGAAGAGAGCGACTGTTGATCGTAACATGAATACAAGCTCACTACAAAACTAAAGGTAAGCCCCCCCCCCCCCCCCCCTGTAAAAAAAACAAAAACAAAAAACTAAAACTGATGAAAGGATGTAATTTGACCAGTTGCAAGTTGATGTAGAGGTGCACACTCATTCTTTTCTTTTCTAAATAAACAACAAGAGGGGAAAAAGTTACTAAAATATTCTATGATGAGCCAAGAGGAAAAAAAAAAGACAAATGAAAGGTATTCATAAAAAACAAAATGTTATGAGACCTTAGTATGTCAAGAGGCGGATAGCTCCAACTTATTTCTGGAAAAAACTAAATCTGAATACATATATACCAGACTGTATTCATATTTCTACCTTGAGTGCTTCCTTCCATTATAATCACTTCAGACAAAACTTTGTGATCATTGAAATTATTTACTATGGCTAACATCTTAATTCTCTTACACAACACTGCAACAGCATTTTCACCGTAAGCTTGCAGAAACAAAAAAAGTTGTCACAAATACCTAATCATTTATCTCTAAAACTCACTATTCTTATCTATACATCAATTGAAAAGCAGTCTTCTGCCCTGTGAATTAATACGACAGATCACTGACGTAAACGGAAAAACTAGTCATAGTTCAACATCAGCAATTTTTTTTCCTGGCCCCGTGTTTCAAACAGCTTTTAGCCCTGCAATGACAACAAGGCCATGCCTACCTTATTTCCACCCTGATCCACGTAACGTGCTGTGTTGTTGTATACACGCAGCATTGGAATCAGCCCATTGGATACACCGTTGGTCTGCAGACACAAATCAAAACAATACATATATTACTATGCTACGTAATCTTTTACCTGCCAAGTCCCTTTTTATGTTGTATTCACTAAATACTAAATCTTCTAGACAATCAGAACCTCATGGAAATGGAACACTGCTTGTGAAAAAAAGACTTTTTCAAAGATGAATTGCATCTATTCTTGTACAAAAATCTAGTAGCTGATGCGTGTGTCCCTCTGCATGCTTATGTCGTTATCCACTGTGATAAGACCCACAAGCTTAAAGCCAACTTGCCACACCTTGGTCACTTCATTTAACCGTTACCCAACTCCCAGCTTTTACAGCGATTCCTCACACTAGGAAATGTCAAAATAAAATCACTGAGATGCTTAGCAGTTCACTGGAGGTTCTAGGGCAGGCAGAGCAAATCTGATGGAGGCGGAGTAAGATCAGTGGGTCAGATCTGCATACTTGGTTTCCTTGGCAACACATACCCTCTAAGACTTTCCTTTGTAACCTGCGCCATCTTTCATGGCTGTGATGGTTTGCACATTTTTGGTGAAAGCATGGCTTGTAATAAAGCTGTGCATGAACAGTCTGAAATCAAGTTGTCACAAGTATGCAGGAGGAGAGGAATGTAAACAGAGATCATCTGAAGAACATAGCAGGAAGCCACATAATTTGAACTCATGTATGATCAGAGGAAATTTCCAATGTGGTCTGAGACAGGCATGCTTACCCCAAAAACATTCCGTCAGGAACAGATGATGTAAAAATCAGGAATAAACGCAACTTCCTAACTGGTGTCACTATGTCAAGTTTGAATCCTTTGGGAACAAAAAAAAATGCATCCAGTTGTTTGTTCATTTTTGGCTTTTTCCCAGCAACAAGCAAACCCTAGCCACAGCGGTCGCTGAATGTTTTTCAGCAGGAAATAAGGCTATTCTCAGAAAGCTCTCTATGGGATGATTCTCAGCTGCACTGCTCCAGTCTTCCCGAGATTTTGAGCCTCTTGCACACTCAAGAACTGTGCTCTGGATAGAAATCCACAGGGGTTGAACAGTCCCACAGATCTGCAACTAATGGGGTCCAAACTCGCCAACGTCCATGCTAAAACCTGCGACACTCCCACAACATCTCAATGGTTGTGAATCAGCTACTTCGTTGTTTCTAAATACCCACAACTGACACTTCTTCCTGTTCCAACAAAATGAAAAAAAAAAAGTTTCTTACTCATCAGTTTCTAATTCAATCATCAAACTTCATCTGCAGTTAAATCTGACAAATGTAGAAATACCCTTGACAAGAGTCAACAGAAAATGGTGGACAATGTCGATAGTTTTAATCAAAAGAAATGAAAAACATGACCACTCTCTCTAACCTCCACTCTTTAAATAACAAAAAAAAAAAAAAAAAAAAAAAAACCACACACACAAAAAAACCTCTATTTAAAATCAAAACCATGACTTGCTAGAATAAATTAGAATGCCAGAAGATGTTAAAAAGTAAACAGCAATTAAATCCAATATTAAAAACAAACTGCTGAAGCATTCTTTTCGTTCCTTATTTCAACACATGATCACTGCAATCATCATTACCCCAGCAATGTAGCTGCCAGTGGCACGGATGCAGTGGACATTCAGGCCGATGCCACCAGCACTTTTGGACACAAGGGCACACTGCTTGAGGGTGTCGTAAATTCCTTCAATGCTGTCAGAGTGCATGGTCAGCAGGAAACAGCTGAAACCAATAGACAAGTCGGTGTCAAAGCAGAATGAGCATGACATGAATGTTGCTACTTTCGTATAATGCTTCACATATATATAACAGCTTCATGTCAAATCCATACATGTCGAAGAAATGAGTACATCAAGAAACAAAAGGTCTCAGACTGAACCAGATGATTTCTTTAAATGCCCGGACATTTAAAAGAAAAAACACAGACAAAAATGGCAAACACTGTGGTAACAGGATGATCCCAAACTAAAAAGAAATAAGAGGAGGAAGAGTTCTTGGCACTGTGTAATGAAGTGGCAAAGACATGAGCGTATGTCTGCAAAGTACACAGCGCTCCTTTGCAGGGCCCCATGGCATGCCATCCCATCCCCTTGGAAATGTTTTAAAACCTAAGCTAAAATCTGCTCAATCTAATGTATTCTGGGCATAATTTTGAGAGCTTCAGAGAGAGTGCATTTGCAAGCATAACACACATACAGTGACACACATACCCACAAAGACACTAACACATACTCCCTCACACACACACAGAGACCCAAATCATCAATATGCTTTCTGTGCAAAGGAACTGTTCCCATATCTGTTTCTTGCTGCGGTCTGATGGTACTATGACTCTAAGGCCACATGAACCCTGACTCACATTTCATGCCCCACTGGCACAGAGCACACACTGCTTCCCAGCACTGTAGTTTATCTCAGATACTTCCCCTCCTTCATGCCTGCTTTGATGCCACCCCATTAAAAAAAAAACAAAAAAACATAGGAGTCGAAATTCGCTGCTCAGGTCAATCAGCTGCTACATCTTTTTTGTAAAATATGCTTCACAAACAGGTCATCTCCCTTTCTCATGTTGCTGTGAACAGCAAGGAATCACATACTAAAAAGAATTCACACAGGATATGCTCAGCTTATTTTCTACACTTTTTTTTTTTTAAATTTCAAACCATTTTGAGGCACTAAGAAGGGCAGCATACTTGGCAGCTTATATTAGTTTTAACCGTTTGACACAGATTCAATGGCAATGCATTTATCAAGATTATATTTAACCAGAGACACTTAATCTAGAAATGGGATTTTCCACATTACCGCCAAACACTTTTTATTTAACATGAGAAACAGTATTTGGAAAACCCTGCATGTGTACAGGTTGTACATTCACCATTCCACATGCCCCATGACCTTTGCTTCCACAACTGCTGATCTAGCTCATTGCCCCATTATCTCACCTTGAGAGTTGTGGACGACAGGTTCCAGCATTAAACAGGGTTGGAGAGGCATGTGTGAACCACTTTCCAGACATCAAGTTGTAGGTCTGAAAATGACATTTCACATCCGCTTTGTAACACAGAATATGTCATCAAGCAACTCTTGTGGTCTGAGACTGGCATGCTTACCCCAAAAACATTCCGTCAGGAACAGATGATGTAAAAATCAGGAATAAACGCAAAATATTACACAGTTGTTCTATGAAAACAATGCAGATACCGTACAACCCGATTCATTTCACAAAGTACAAAGTATCACGATTTGCTGTTCAGTTATCAAATTGTTTTCAAATTAAGTGTTCTGTATGTAAATAAACAATCCTTCCATAACAATGTGCTAAGATTCAAACTCTTATTCTAATCCTAAATCTTCTTTATTAACAACATATAATCCATTCTGAAATTCAAATTCACACATTTTAGTTGCTAGACTTTATCTGTGGCACTGCCACACGCTAAGCTAACAAGTATAGGCTGTAGATGCATTTTCTTTTCTTCCATCTTTGGGGCGTCTTCATTTATCTTCCATAAAGAGTTGATAACGATGAGTAGCATTTTATCCTTCTTCACATGGCAAGTAGATAAAGTGTAACATCTCAGTAACAACTTCCACAGATCCTTAACACTTGAGATTTGGACTTGGTGCTTCGATTTGTATATATGTTTTAACTTGCTTTCAGTCCTAATGTGGTCCCCCCATAGAAGCTGGGCTCTTACAACTTGAGTTTGAACACTTTCCACCTTCTGTTGTAGCAATCCTCTGGCTCTCCCAAACAGCATCTTGAACCCCAGCTCTAAGTACTGTTCACTTGTCTTGTTCCACTATCCTGGTTTCAGCACTCACATACATGCATAACCCTTCAGCATTAATTTCAACGCTTTCCTTTCGATTCAACAGACCTCAATTCTGCACTCTACTGCCTTACAGAATACCTTTTCTGCATTACGGCTGAACGGAGGCCAACTGCCTATCAAGTTCTCAACAGATCCTACTGCAGAGACATTAGCTAACATTCAAAACAATGCTAGGAGGAGAACACTAAAAGGTTACTGTTGACTGTCAATCTGATGCCGACCTCTATGACGGCAGGGAGGTCTTCTCCGTGGATACCAACAGCCACTCTCATCAACATGTGCTGAGGACGCTCCGCCACTGAGGACAAAGATCACGACCATACAACTTGAAATCAAACTTCTTTATAACAAAAATCCTTACAAAAACAAAACAAATAATGAAATAAATGAATAAAACAAAAATCTTCAAACTGCCCTTAACCAAACGTCCGGCAAAAACAAACAAACAACAAAAAAAAAAGGAAAAAAAATAGTCATTGCACATCAACCAGCAAGTTTTCAGCATTTTCATGTAACTCAAAAAATGAACAGTGCTATTATTTCACCTTTTGTACAATCTCCCCCCCCCCCCCCCCCCCCAACCCCTCCACCACCTCTCTCACCCCCTCCTCCCACACTAAACACACTCTGATTTCATAGCAGTGATATTAATGACCTTAGTACCAAAAGAATTTATAATGTACATTTCACTAGCCAAGAAACATGTTCAAATAATAGAAGATAAAGGAAAGGGACAATGCCCATGTCTATTTTTCTTTCATTAGCGCTCTTTAAAACATTCAAGTTCACGAATCTCTTCAGCACTTACAACTCTTGACATTGATTTCGTCAGAAATCACATAGGTATCCAGATTTCAAATATCTACCAAACCCCACCCCCACCAAATGCTTTTAATGAAATTAAAAAAACAAAAACAAAACAAAAAACTGAATTGCTTTTCTTTCTTAAAGAAAAATTTGTTGTAACCATTCCAATTAAGAGTTAGAGATATACTGGATTTCCCCTTAAAAAAAAAATTCATGTCCTCTCCTCAGCTTCACAGATGAAGTGGAAAGTCTCCAGTTAGCTCGGCCCCAAGAAGTGCCCAAAGTGAGTGACCCAATTATTTCATGAGTGCTGTGCTTGATTTTCTATTTCATTATTTTGGGGAACAAGATCTAGGGTGCAAGAGTGGAAGGTGAGCACAGAAAAAGAAAAAGCATCTTAACTAGTAAACAGTGAATGCAAATTCCCACCTGAGCAGTTGAAATTTCAGTCCTATGCTCTACTTAACAAAATCTTGTTACTTCTGTTACATTACAGTATTCTTCACAATACAAAAGCATCAAAGCCAAGTTACCTTTTCCATCAATTTTCAAAAGGTAGGATCTTTCCAGCGTCTGAAATCAAACGTTCATCTATGCATGAAATTCTGTATACATAAAGACAGCTGCTACATTGAAAGCAGTGATCTCAAAACCTCATCAGGCTAACAACAATAAAGAAATTATTTTGAACATTTCTCATATCGCATGCAATGTTGCGTCCCTTATTAGTAAGATAGGGAAAGAATACTATTCTGATTATTCATAAAAATGCATACAAGTCACCATTGAAAACAGTGTAAGCATTAACACTGACCCACATAAAACCAATTATTGACTGTCCTGTTGTTTATCTTTCTGAAAAATACATTCTAATACATGTGTAACAAAACAATAGTGTCAAGTAAGATGCTATAAAACTTCTAAGAGTGCCGCACACAACCCTTGCACCTGCCTACAACCACCTGAGATGAAGAAAACTGGAGCAGTATTTATTACACACCTGCCCAGGAGGGCTCCAGGACAAATGATAGCGACTAGAAATGTCTATCATTAATTCTTACCTAATTCTGTAATTTTTCCTTGTGTACCATCTAAACTGTCTTACTGCATTGATGGTAACTAAAGAAATAACTTCGAAACATAAACTTACACACACACTCACACTACACACAAAGGGAGGACACGGCGCACGCAATTACAGCCTCTTGGCCGGCGAGGGAGGCCCGCCTATTTTTAACGAGCGCCCAACCTCCCTCCCCCGCAGTAGCACTCCCACCTCTCCCCACCCCCATCCCATCCCTCTCGCGCATCGCCCGCACATTCCTTCCCAGCTTCTCTGTGGCGAGGTACACGCAGCGCGGAACGGCAGCATCACTGTGGCGAGGTACACGCTGTGCCGATTGGAATGTGTAATGCTGGTCTCCCCAGAGCCAAGAAAGTGGCTTTGCAGAAGCTACTGACCACTTGTACTGCTGTGTCAGCCCCCCCCCCCCCCCCCCCCCCCCCCCCCCCCCCCGATATGGCCCTTTGCGGTCGGCTTTGCTATAAACAACATTACAATTACCGTACTGCTGGACCGACAAGGAGAGAGAGAGAGAGAGAGAGAGAGAGAGAGAGAGAGAGAGAGAGAGAGAGAGAGAGAGAGCAAAACGCACACACACGAAGAGAGAGAGAGAGAGAGACAGAGAGATAGATAGAGGGCAAAAGAAACACACACACACACACACACACACACACACACAAAACCTTCATCTAATATCACTTTATGTGGAAAGACAACAACAACAACAACACACAAAACCTCCTTAAAGACGCATCTTTTCCCTCGGACTGATTAACAATATCCACTTACAACTGTGCGCGTGTTTTCTAGTGTTGAACGCGCTCGTGTGTCTGTCTGCGTGTGTGAGTTTTCCGGCTGTGTGTGTGTGTGTGTGTGTGTGTGTGTGTGTGTGTGTGTGTGTGCTTTGAATAGGAATTATAATTTTATCATGTTTATCCTTTTACATTACATTACATTACGTTACACACACACACACACACACACACACACACACACACACACACACACACACACGAAGAGAGAGAAAGAGAGAGAGAGAGAGAGAGAGAGAGAGAGAGATTTAATACTTACGGTAATACTTACGTTCACTGTTTGCTGCCCTCAAAACGTTGTCAAGCCCATTCACCAGACGCAGACGTAAACACACACTACTAGCCAACACAATTTGTTTTGCGTGTTTCATGCATTTTTTTTTTGTTTTTTTGCTGTGAGTGTAACATGCTTAATTTCCACATAAACATGAACAGATTTTGGTGTGCATGTTTCATGCTCTTTTACGCTACGTTTGTAACATGCTGAGTTGTTTTTTTTTACGCTACGTTTGTAACATGCTGAGTTTTTACACACACACACACACACACACACACACACACACACACACACACACACACATGAGCATGTGTGTGGGGGAGAGAGAGAGAGAAAGAGGGAGATAGAGAATCAAAGCAACGCGAGAGGGGGCGAAAGAAAGAGAGAGAGAGAGAGAGGGGGGGGGGGGGGGTAATGCAAGACAGGACAGAGGAAGACAGAGAGATTTTGTACTCACGGTTGTGCAGCGTAGTCCATGTAGGATGTATCCATCATTGTTAAAATTCAGCTCAACATGTTACTTATCACGGACTGTCCCGTTAAATGGAAGATGATAATACAGTATTGCTGTTTTCCTTTGTATGCAAACAACTAAGAAGTCTCACAGACTGATTCTCTTTATCACTTTCCTGTGAATTGATTTGGAAATTGTCGCGTTGGTTGCCAGCCAGCAAGTACTCGACTCATGGGGGAGCAGGGAGGGCGGGGTGGGGTGGGGTGGGGGTGGGGCATTAAACCTGAGTTATGTCTACAGTAAAGTAAATGTAACATGCAAAAAAAAAAAAAAGAACGGTCTTTACTCTTAAAAGAAAGCAGTCTATATGGGTGCAGTGCAATGAATGAATAACACAGGGCTCAGTTGCAAAGAACAAAACAAACTTGGACTTACTGACATACCAAACCAAAAGCTGCGATTTTCATACAGTAAAGCAACAACAACAAGAACAACAACAACCAGTCAGCAAACCCAACCATCCAAACTAACAAAGAAAACAAATTAAATAACAAAAAAGCTTTAAAAGCTAATGGACACGGACAAAAAAAACGACACTAGACTATATACAACATAGAGAACAGGAAACATGATGACTGTGTAAGTTGGCACCTGAGAAAATGCATTTATAAGCATATGCAGCTGCGCATTCATGATGACTACAATGGGCGTGCAGTTATCTGGTGAAACGCACACACACACACACACACTCTCTCTCTCTCTCTCTCTCTCTCACACACACACACACACACACACACACACACACACACACACACACACACACACAGCGATTGATCCCTGTGTCAGTGTGTGTGCGCTCACATAGGATTACGTGTGTGTGTGTGTGTGCGTGCGCGTGCGTGTGCGCGCGTGCGCACGCGTGTGAATGAGTATGCATGTTCTTGAGAGAGAGAGAGAGAGAGAGAGAGAGAGAGAGAGAGAGAGAGAGAGAGAGAGAGAGAGAGAGAGAGGAGAAAGATTCTGGGTTTGTCCATTGTCTAAAATTTGGAATGTTACTTTGCCTTTCCTTTCTTTTTTTTCTTGGGCGTGTCTTGCATTATGGGGGATGCTTGCATCCATTGCTCTTGCATGATCAGGGCCAGCCTCTGGTCATCTTTTCTAATACCCCACGCTCTGCGCTTCAGCTGGTTGACAGTGGCATGCATACCTTCTCCCCCCTGTTCACCAAGTAAAGCTAACCCAAATTTCCATCTCTGGATCCAGTCACCACAATGGTCTTCAAGGATGTGCTGCTTTGGGATAACATTGATCTGATGAACAAAGTATGTTCTGTACAGTGTCATGTACTGGTCGATTGCGAGTTGGATCTCTTTAAAATCCTTCTCAACAGGCTGGCTTGATGATAGTAGGCTGTGCACATTGGAATAAGCCTTGTTCAACGTGGTGTATTTACGTTTTATTTCTCTTCCTATGGCCTGAATGCTTTGGTCGTCTGTCATACTATTCACTGTATTCTCTACACTGTCAAAGATATCCGTGATGACCTCTGCTTTGAGGTATTTGTTACAGTGGTTGCCGATAAAAGTGCCACTGTAGTAGGCTTGCTTCACGATCCTGTGTCTTTGAAGCACAGACTCAACTGCAACACCTACTGGTCCTTCACCCTTCTTGAAAGGATTAAGGCCTTTCAGTGAAGGAGTATCTGTGTTCTGACTTTGACAACATATCTTCACCATCCTAACACTTCTTTGAAACTCCCGGTGTGTACCTCTTACATTTGGTTCCTCTTTCTTTGCCAGATCTAGTGCTATCCTTTTGTCAACATCATAGCAGTCATCTTCCAAAAGATCATGATGCTTCTTGACAATTCCCAAAAGGATATGAAGGTAGGGAGGGGTGACATGATCTAGTTCAATGTCCCACACATTCGGCAAGATAAGATTCTGGAAGCACTTGGCCTGAGATTTTTTTCCACCTTCTTTCACAAACTTGGCATGCATTTTCTTCATGCCTTCAAGCGTTCTCTGTTTGATGGTATCCCCAAATCGATCACTGCACTTCTTTTGTGCTTGCTCCTTGTGGCTGTACACCACAGACATGGATACACACCTTGAGCTCCAGACAGCCCATACATTTTCAGGAGGAAATCATAATCCCCAAACAGAAATGGTCTAATATTTTTTCCTTTCCATGTTGTTTGTGCAAGCCGACTGATCTGCTGCTTGAAAGGATTCAAAACAGTTCTGATGTTTTCACTGCTGTCTTTTGCCTCTACTATGCAGACCAGGAAACAGTTTTCCTTGGCATTGGGGTGTTCAAGATTTGCGACAGACATGACCAGTTTGAAACTGCCACCCCCATGATCACCTCCAACTTTCACCCATATTTCATTTTCAGGAATAGTGTTATGATGCCATGTCAACAACTTCTTTTCTTCATACTGGTCTAATAGTTTTTTCAGTAATGTTGGCAAATCTTCAACCCGTACCACAGGGGTACTTTTCTTTTCATCTCTGTTAGTTTTCTGGTCATGGAAGATTAGTTTTTTCCAGTCTACCCGAATCTTTCCACACTTCAAACTGTTTTGAAACTGTCTTTCTTTTTCCTCACTATCAAGTGTTATCCCTGCCTGTTTTGATATCTTCCTAAACTGCCTCTGTTTTGCCCAAGTCAGCAACATTCTTGCTTTCATTTTTGTTGCCTGTTTTGCAGTGATGTGTCCTTTCAAACAACCAGCAGCTTTTAGTATCTCTGTCCTTTTTCTTTTTTCCGGTGAATCTAAGCTCAGTGCTTTGCTGTTTCAACAAATCAGACTCTGAAGCACCAGAATATTCTCTGCGGATTTGGGCAACCTGGTGTCCTCTTTTCCTTCTAGTGGGAGTACTTGCAAAGGCCGAAGACTTTCTGGCTTTGATGATCTTTTTTAGAATTATAGGCTGACCCCTAGTTTTGCATGCAACAGTCTGTTTGTCACTGGATTGTTCCATTTTGATACGGACTAAACGAGTGAGATACGCTTCTTCTCCAGCTGTCAGAGGTGCACACAAATCTTCTAGTGGTCGAACTAATTTTCTTTTCTCAGTTTGTGATGAGCGGTGCTTCACTGTTTTGTGTGGTTGTCCTTGTCCCGGAATCTTTGTATGAGGGCTAGTTACTGGTGTGCTCAGCACTGACTGTGTTTGCATTCCTGATGTGCAGTCAGTTGATATCTTATCGATCTCTGTTTGGACTTGTAAACTGCTCATATTGGTGGCATCATTCTGAAAGAAGTCTGGCCTTCGGGCATTGAGAAAGTCCAACAGCCGCCTTTTGACAGTCTTCTGTTGAGGTGTTGACGATGCTGAAGGCTGGAACATTGCTCCTCTGTCACTGCTGTTAGCTTCTGTTCTGCTAGTGTTACTGCTGCTGAGAGATGTTTCTTCACAGGCACGACTGAGGGTATTGTCAAGAACTTCACTTACGTCGGCCACACTACTATCATGTACTGTCTCAGCTGCAGTGACGTTGTTGACATTGACGTCATCACTACTACTAGGAGGGCCTGTATTACAAGCTTGCTCACTGATTCCATCAACGTAGTCATCACAGACATTCTGATCTATATTTGTGTTACAAGTGGTGGTCATTGTTCTGTCTCTTGCTATGTTGTCTGCAACATTGCTGCCACAAATATCCCCATCTGAATAAGGAGCAGCACTGTCAGAAATATCACCCACACTACCTGTGTCAAGCGACTCACCTTTCTTACTGTCATCACAGATTTCCTTGCTGCTGACTGTTCTGTTTTGAATTGCTAGGGGGTCCAATTTCCTTTTTTTAACAGGTCTACGTGGTTTGGACTGTTCATGAAACGTGTGACACACAGTGCAATCAGCTTCTTCAATCGTTGGGTCAAACTCAGTCCACAGGCTATGTGTACTGGCTATCTGTTCTTTTATTGATTGGAGAACAGCAGCACTTTTTTTCCGTTTCATATAACCATAACAATTTTTACACATTGTTCTAGAGTACAGTTTGCCCTCTGTTTCTTCAGAAATGATAAGTCCATATGACTGTTCCAGTTCTGATGCATATTTGTTGCAATAAATTGTTTTCCTGTAACGGGTTGGTTTTGACCGACCACCACATAGTCTACATAAAGAGTTCAGTCTCTCTGTATGATTAGTTTCTGTGTGCTGAACGGACGCCATCTTCAGTCACACACACACACACACACACACACACACACACACAACTAGACACCAAGGACGACAATGTACACTTACATGCACATTCATTAACTTATCTGAAAAGACACAGTGCAGTACACACAATTAGTCACAGACGCGCAACTCTCTCTCTCTCTCTCTCTCTCTGTCTCTCTCTCTCTCTCACACACACACACACACACACACACACACACACACACACACACGCACACACACGCACGCACGCACGACCGCACGTGGGCATGCACACGCGCGCGCACCCACACACACACTGCAGACGGGGAAAAGAATCAATCAGTCAGTAAGTCAAAGCACAGGGGCGGGGGACTAAAGTTGTGAGGAAGTTAATACGGGGAAAAGCCGCCGAATTCTTAAGTGAAGAAAAAACATGGGAAAAATGATGACTCCTGCAATGACAAAAGTCAGTGAGCATGCAGAGAGAGAGAGAGGGAGGGGGGGGGGGGGAGAGAGAGAGAGAGAGAGAGAGAGAGAGAGAGAGAGAGAGAAGTCAGAGAGAAAGAGACAGACAGACAACCAGAGAAAGTGAGAGAGAGAACAGCACGGGACCAGTTGTCAGCCAGCAGGGAGCACCACGCTGCGTGTTAAACCGACACAGACAGTGACGTCAGACACGGAGAGGCTTACTGAGCCGGGAACAAGCACGGTTTCAGTACTTTAACCACCCCACGTATAGCCTTCCAGCGGCCTGTTGCCGGTATATGACTTTGATAACTTAATACTTGAAACTAAAAACTTTCCTGAGAACAATTGTAAAAGCGGACAAAAAACCTCCAAAAGACCTGAATCTAAGTTTTAATATTGTCAACAAACCCAAAAATGCACGAATTTTACTTATCTCAAAGAAGGAAACGTTTTCCAGTCGCTCACACTGAAGGATATAGTGTTTTGAAGATCTGGACAAAAGTGATATCCTGTCTACTTCTTTACAGAGCTAAGACTATATGAACACGACCACAAACGAAGATGATGAACTGCAGTATCCAAAACACACCGAAATTCGCACTTTTTGCACAAATTCGCCACAGACAACACCACGCGCAACTATGGCGGGTAGCGTCTTTCTTCTTTGCCGCTGCTGGTGCACCTCGCAGTACGCGCGTTCGCGGTGATTGGTTAATAGCTGGCCCCTTTATTTAGCTGCCGGCCAGTAAATTGGCAAAGTCTCGCTCACACTAAGTGAATAGCAAACGACGGGGTCTCGTGTGCCGTGAGGACTGACATACCTTGAATCCAAAATAATTGTAGCTGTAATCTCTGTCGTACACAATGGCCGAGTTCAATCTCTGGAAAACAGCACAAAAAATAAAGAAAAAAATTATATAAATCAAACTGAAGCATTAGATGTGGGCAAAAATGATTGAAGATATAACGAAAGGAATAAATAACAGCGAGAGCAAATACTTGTAGGAAAAACGGTGATCACAAATACAGTAGAGGAGACAGACCAGAAAAAGATGGCTCAGCCTGCACCCAGGGACAATAATTTGAGATGGAATAATACTTCATAAGTTCATTGCATGAAGACAGTCAAATCCTTACCGCTTCATGTTTCATGATGATGTCAAAGGTTTCCTTTGAGATCATGGGCGAATGATCACCAGTTTTCGGGTTGATCCAGTTGTAGAGATCAGTCATAACATCTGTAACATAAAAATTTTAAAAAGTGATTTATTCCAGCTACAGTCTAGTGCAATAGGGAATGTACTTTTTTGCTATATAAGCAAGATAGAAAAAAAAACACTGCAGATTTCAAATTTATTAGGAAAAAAAAAAAAAAAAAAAAAAAGAGAAGTCAGAACTACTGGGTAAAGGGGAGTTTCTCAGTATTTGGAAAGACCAGTGTTTGGGAGCCGGAATAGCTCAGTTGGTAGAGCGCCTGACTCGTAATCTTGGTGATCCTGGGGTTGCGGGTTCGAATCTCCGCCGGGGCGTTTCGGTACAGGGGGATTTTTCCCTCGGAGTTAACATTAGTTCTGACTCCATTTCCCATACAGTCCTTCGAATGAGACTATAAACCGAGGTTCCGTGTGTGAACGCACGCATAATATCTTGCACACACGTAAAATCCCATCACCAACTTTCGGAAGAGTAGGCCAGTTTGGCAGTTCATATGGACGACACGTTACACACAGCATGCACCCTGCGTAAGAAATGGAAAGAATGAACGAAGTAAAGAAACTGAGTGAACGATATTGAACGATATTGACTGGATGACACGGGAAACGACTGAATGAAGCCCAGCTGGCAGCTCTTCAGTCGGCACTACCCAGGTAGGCAGCCCGTTGTGTAAGCGAGTGTTGATTGTAAAGCGCTTAGAGCTTGGTCTCTAGCCGAGAATAGGTGCTATATAAGTATTCATTATTATTACTATTATTTTGTCAAGATTACAAACACTGAAGAAATGGAACTGTATTGGTGCATGAATTGAAATGAAGTTAATATCTTAAAAATCTGCTTTCTTGGGTGAGACAATGACATCACATTCACAATCAATGCACAACTATTAAAGAAAGTTTTTAAAATCTTATCAAAATAGCAAGCAACCTTCACAAAAATATGATGTTCAAAAGCTTTCTGATTATTTCTGTTTTTCACAAGTAATTTGAAGCTTCATTAATATACACAGAGATTATTTAATGATCATCATTTCATCTCATCCACCAATACTAAGTAATAAAAGTTCACAGTTCAAAACTGACAATCACAGGTGACTCATTTTTAATCCCCATTTGGCAGTGCAGACAACAGCTAGCAGGAGTTCAGACTGTACATAAGCAATATGGAGCCAGTACTTGTTAAGGTACCCAACAACACATACTTCCTTGGTAAATTTACTCTCATCTAATGACATCCTGTGTACACATACACTTAAGCTACGTCTTGTCACTGTGACTGATATCACTGTCAGAGATGGACGAACAATAGTATCTGGTGAAATCGCTTAAATCAACAGCGTGGGGGGAAAAAGATTGGCTGCCTGATTTTCACAACCTTGTAAACTGGTCAATCAAGATAGCAGTTATTCATAAAAGAATTGCAGCAATTACAAACTGGCATGTAATCGCAGATTTGTTTGAAAGCATTTCTAATATATGCTTATACAGGTATGATTTCTACTTACAGACTTGAATTCATTTCTAAATCATTTTCAACTTCTAAATATGTAATTATCTTCAGAGACGGACTTCAAGAAAAGAAAAACGAAAGAAAGAGAGGGATAAAAACACTTAACTTCACAAAGCTAAAAAAAAAAAAAAAAAAAAAAAAAAAGCACCTTGTTCATAACCAGATTAGACACGCAGCCAGACTGATCTATTGGTTGCACACTCAGTAAGGCAATCCAAGACACCTGCTGACTTCACAGTTCAGGTACATTTGTAGATGTTTAATGAATGACACACTGAGGCTGGAAGCAAAACAGCCGCATCATCCCCTTTCCATCCATGATTCTGAACAAACAATATCTCCAAGTTGTGCGCAAAAAAAATTCAGATCTATATTCAATAACAACTCACAGCCTCCACGATACACAGTTTGTACTGACCGCTGAACACTTTCTTGGTTTCCTTGTGAAGGTTGGACACGGCGATTCGAGCAGCCAAAACAGCGTAGTCAGGGTGCTTGGTGGTCATGGTGGCAGCAGTTTCCGCAGCAAGATTATCCAACTCCACAGTCGTCACACCCGGATACAGACCATTGATCACCTTCAGCGTGATGGCAGGCTGTAAAGAAGTTTTTGTTACAGTGTCATGTTACAGTTTTCTGACAAGGAACAGGGCAATAATCTACCCAACATATCAAACCTATCTCCGAATCGTCCCCAGAACAGTCATTAGAAAGGAATACACTTAAAGCACCTGACTGTTGTCTCCAAATGCCACAGTTCCCAAAAGTTTGGCCAAAAAATAATAAAAACATAAAAAATGACATGAAATAAAAAACACAATTATCAGATCTTTTCCAGATCCTACCATTTTACAAGACCATACTATGCAAGCAACCATCCATGAGCTAATTACCTGCTCTACAAAAATAAAGCAAGTGCTAACACACACACACACACAAATGAGACATAATATGATAATTCAAGCACATACTCCGGAGGGCAGATCCTCCACTTCTCTTGCAGCCCCTGAACTGAACTATCTTCAGCATACAGTTTTCAAACCTTCATAGCAAGATATTTTCTCTTGAAAAAAAAATGTCAGTCTATGAATGACAGATTCTGGGAATTTCAAACAGAATTGACTTTTCCAGCCCTGGAAATGAGTTTTCTAGTACTTTTCCAGGACTGTCAGAACCCTGAAATGCAGATCAGAGTGGTGTGCACATTCATACAAATCTTCGTATGTTGCATTGCATTGTACGTTTAATATTGTCAGTCATTCAACTCACTGAACATTTTTTCTTTTCTAAACGAATTTGTAAGGACCAGTTTGTTTATAATGGCTGAAGTCAAAGTAATGGGCATTCTGTTGTCTAGGAGCATACATACAACAGAATCAATTCCTTAAAACAAGCATTTTGTGTGTGTGTGTGTGTGTGTGTGTGTGTGTGCGCGCGCACATACGTGCTTGGGTGTGCGTGCATGTATGCATGCATGCATGTGCTTGCTGACACATTGGCAGGCCCCTAAAGAAAAATCATGACTACCGTTCGGTCACCTTTCTTGCGGTGACACTGCCATCAGTAATAGTACAAAATGCACAATCAAAATGTACTATGAATGTACAATTGTAGTACTCAAATAATTCTATTATTTTCTCTTTTAGTTCCTATCTTGGCATCTGACTTCTTTTTTTTTAAAGACTAATAAACATAGTTAAAAAATTGATGACATTTGACAGAAATAGTACTAGTAGTAAAGAAGCAGAAGTTTGGCACAAGAAGTAGTAAAGATGCTTGTTATGTATAATCATGTACCATAAAACTGAGTTCTCGAAATCTAGCCAACGATAGCCTGCAGGTATCCTACTTGCTATGTATAAATCTTGTAGCATAAAACCGACTTCTCAAAATCTAGCAACCTATACAGTCTGCGGACATATCCTACTGCTAACATTCATTTTACAGAAGCAAGCCAGCATTTGAAAACTGCTTCAGATCCAATGGTAATTCTTTTCCATTCCACCGAGTTAGTTAAGAACAACAGCAAACAAGACTAATAACATTTCTTATTTCTTCAAGTACTGAACCAAAAATAATCTTTTCAATATTTTCTACCACATTACTTTCATCCTTTTCAGTTTTTGTTTGTCTTTAATCTTACTAAATGTAATACATGTTCCACCTAACAACTTTTCTTTTTTCTAATTCAGAAACTTCTTAAATAGGTTAGATTTAACAGGACTGGTTTACACACTGGCTGAACAAATTCTTTGTGAAGTCCATAGCACAGCTTTTCAATCCTGGATGTGATTTTGTCAAAGTGCACTTCCTCATGACGGCCATCTGAAACAAAGAAAGCAAAGATTTCACATGAAAAGTAAAATCTACTGTCAGCCAGTCACATAAAAAAAAAAACCCAAACCAACCAACCAAGCTTGCAACTTACAATAGGTATGTCAACTGTACCCACCTGAAAATTAAAAAAACAAAACAACAAAAAAAAACCAATGAATTCTGCATAATCCCATGTTTATCCTCATGAATATTGTCAAAGACAAAATCCATAATATACAGGTAGTCAACAGTTCTCAAAAGAGTCCAAGACAGCCAGTGTCACAGGTTGCAAGGTCGAGTCAACATGAAATGTTCAATAAATCAATGCTAGTGTAAAGCTTGAAATAATACATTAAAAATTACCTGCATAGGGTTGTTGTCCAAAAGTTGCTGGAAACTAGCCTTGTGAGGCTGAACATCAGCCATGCCTGACCGCCCAGAAAGTGCACTGTTCTGCCATGCAACTTAAGGTCATGCTAAACTTGTCTGACCAGGCCACTGAAAATGCTGACACATCTCTCCCCCTAAACCCATTTTAGGATCCCGATGCCAGTGTGATGGCCGTCAGAAAGTTCAGAGCGACAACAATTTCCGTCTCAACTCCCAATATGCCAAGCACAGGCTCTCAGCTGACTTACATTGGCTGCTCTTCTTTATGCGCTTTGGGCTCTCGCAAGGTAAAGCGCTTTATAAATATCCTTTTACATTACATAAAGCCAACAGCAATCTAACTCAGCTGCTATTTTTCAGAAAGCCAAAAGCTACTTTACTTATAAATCTTACTTCCACTACTATGCCTGGCTGGACTGGAACAATGCTAATCTTAACCTGACTAGTCGGGTTTCTACTTTGTGCAAACATGCAACTCCAGTTATGAGATTCATACAACACCAAAAATATTTTCCTGGTTCCTTTGCATGTGTGTGCGGTGTGTATGTGTGTGTGTGTGTGTGTGTGTGTGTGTGTGTGTGTGTGTGTGTGTGTGTGTGCGTGTGTGTGTGTAGTGAAAAAAATCTGAAATTTGTGCAAAACCCATCTGGACAAGCATTTTTTCTCGTTAATGACTCGCCCTTCTTGGTATCATCAGTGACTCTAACTTCCCACAAGTAGACTGGACAACAGATTGCTCAAAGACTATGATTTTGCTGACGCTGTTGCAGCGTCAAGACACATTTCATTTCATTAAATAATCAGAAGGGCGTACGCCTATGCACAAGGCATAGGCCTGTGCACAATCTTGACTTCGTGCTTGGAAGCACTGAAGATTTAATATCAGATACATAACAACACAGCCCTGTTTGGAAGAGTGATAATGGTGTTCTTTTTTTAGGACAAGAATGAAACAGAAAGCTCATATATATATATTTTACATAATTTTAGCAACTTTAATATCAGAAACGATCTCAGCCAGGAGTACTAGAGCCATGTGCAAAACAATATCAGAGGAAGCACATTGCTTATATCAGAGTAACATATTTTACTAACCAGGGTGGGCAATATTCTTCTTCCACCCAGAAAACTGGGTGGTATTACTAAAGGAAGGTCAAAGCGGGTAAATAAATCATAAAAAAAAATTCATATTTAAATATATATGTATATATACACACACACACATATACATGTATTTGTGCACGAGTGAGTGTGCATGTGTGCGTTTGTGTGTGTGTGTGTGTGTGTGTGTGTGTGTGTGTGTCTAAAACATTTATTAACCACCCCAAATGTAAACTTCTAACATAAAATTACATTAAAATGTTTTAAACTGCAAATTCAACACATGAAAAGGCAAAGCATGAACATGAAAGCTCTAAAATGTCACCTAAATCATATATATATATATATTCCAAGTGTTTTGAAAGCAAGCTAAAGTAAAATGAACCAAAAGCGCAAGCCTTTTTCAGGAAAATGGAACTTTTTCAGTCTAGAAAATGTTGACAATGTTCTAGCATTCATTTGAAACCTGCTTCAAGGTCTCTTACTGAACAGAAGTATGCCATTTTCAAGGTATAGGCTGCTAAAATAAACTGAAAATCTTAAACCCTAGCAATGCTGGTGGACTAGATATTTCTGTAAGGATGTTGAAAGAGGCTCATGAAGAACCAGTTGTTCCACTATGCCTGCTATTAAATTTTTGTTTCATGTTAGAAAGGAACCTTTTGACACACCGTGACTGAAAGAAAAAGAAAGAGTGTAAGCCATCTTTTAAAAAAGGTAACCAAGCTTCAGCTGGAAATTATAGTCCAACGAAGTCTAACATCATGTTTTTTCGCATTATGTGGAATGTTGAGTCTTTTGTAAGAGATGCCATTGTAAACCACGAGTATGACTGAAAACAACTAATTTTCTTAGTGCCAACATGACTTTACACCTGGACATTCTTGTACAACAATTTAAGGGCAAAACAGGTAAGTAACGACTTTACACAAATCTTGGGCGACACTTGCCAGACTGAACAGTCTGAAGTAGGATACTCGAACACAAGAAAGCACTACTGGTGATGCTATTCAAGATCATAAACAGCCTAGTCTACATCAAGCCTCAGCAATTCATTTCTTTCAGTTCCTATTGATACAACTTGCTCAAATCATGCTAAACATCAAAAGAATATGTTTGTAACAAATTCAGTATTTTTCTCACGAGTCAAATGAACTTGGAAGCCCCTTCCAGCTACTGTCGCAGAGGCCTCCAGCTTGGCACTCAACAAGAAAGAGCTCTCTCCTGCTCTTTCAGTTTGTATTAGGGTCACCTGCTCAAGTTACAAGTACATGTATGTATATTTTTAAGGTCAGAGCTGTGCCATGCAGGATTATTCCCTGCTACAGTAACTAAGTGGTCTAAATGGGGATCTGAAATTAGTGAAAATGATCAAGTATTTCTTGATCTGTTTATTTTGTGTTTGGTTTGATTGTTCAGCCTTTCTTTTCTCCACTCCTGTTTCTCATCTTTCGCCCCTACTCATCATGTGTGGCCGGACATAGACCTAAACTGATTCAAGGATCATTTGATTTTGTGCCACACGACTATGATGAAAAATTCGCCTGGTGAAGAAGGCAGGTTGGGTGTGAGTAGGAATAGGTTCTCTGCCATGTGTCGTCTTGCCTAGTTGGACGAAGAAATGAGAAAGCAAGAGAATGATTGATCAATATTTTTTTTTTATAAGGAGCTGTACGTAAAAATGCTGTTTCCCCGCTACTCTTTCAAGAAAGAAAGAAAATAATTTAATTGAAAAAAAAAAAAAGAAGAACTATCTTTAAAGCTGATACTTCGCTGCTACTGCTGTTGTTTCGTTGCTGCTCTTCAGTCTTCTGACTGCACGAACAGGTTGGAACCTGACCACTTGATCAAACGCGTCCACACACAAATTGACACTAGTGACAGCAACAGCATTTGGGTCCATCGTCGTGACGTGTCGTTATGCCTATCAAAGTACCTTATTCAAAAAGTGAAAATAATACAGCACAATTTAACGAATGACCAGTCATCGACTCATTTCAAAACTTTGTATCAAGCCTCTGCTCTACCTGAACTGTTAGTGTTAGTAAATTATAAAACTCGAGACTCCTTTGTCTTTCGTTCGTGTATTCCGATTCAGATCATTCTCTCACATCTAAGATTAAATCCGCCAAACGTTACTATAAGATACTTCACTTTGCAAAACACCTACAGAAATCGATGATCTTTACTCACCTCTTTTTATCACATACATGATGAATTTTGATCTAACGTTTTATTCAGATCCTTGTAATCAAAAACAAACGACAGCCTTCGCTCAATCGCAGAAAATCCGCCCTGAAAGTGGCGCCAGTTTTCCTACGCATGCGTACATAGCTTTCACCTTAAAAAACATGGATGAAAAGAGGACTTCAATCACTTTCTTTCAGCAGTCGATAAAAGTCAGTCCTGTACTTTTCAGGATCACAATACGTCTTGAAAGTTAAGCAGGCTTAGCTTTGAAGCATTGCAAGATTTTATAGCACGTAGAAAAAACTGTTAACTATACAAAATCCAAACCAATAATATATCCAATCATAATCCTTCCCGCCAGCCACACGGTCGTCTGCTGCAGTAGGCTAAGCATGTTTTGTTGCCTTCAAACAGTCAAAGTCAACCTCCTGTGTGACAGGTCATTGAGTGCATTAGGGTCTTTCCGACTGTCCCCGAAGTCTGATAAACTAGAGCACCGAGTTCGACGTCAGACATTGTCAGTTCGACACCCACTATCGCTGGTCATCCTTTTTTTTTTTTTTTTTTTTTTTTCTTCCCATGTTTTCTGCCCGTTTTGTCCTGGTTGCATCGGTTTACTGAACCGTTTGAAGAGTACGGTAGCTCACCCTTCTACCGGTTCTTTTACAGTTAAGGCCAACTTGACCTCTGTCACATCGCCTTCAGAGGTATGTTCGATTAGCTTCTACAGTTTACTGGAAAGTTTTTTCCTGAATGACTCACGTCTGCAGTCTGCGTTCTCCCGGTATGAATAGGCCTACACACGCACGCGCACATAGGCCTACACAAACGCGCGTGCGCGCGCGCTGGCACTCACAAAAGCACACTCTGCCATACGATAGGCCTAACATCTTTACATAAACGGTATCTTCAATCACTCGGTGTTCTGCCAGGTTTGGCTACGTTATCGCTTGTCCTCGCCGAAAAAATGTCAACATTAGGCCTAATGCATAACACTCATCGTAGGCCTACACACACATTCCACTGTCACATGCGCGAGAGCGTGCACACGCGCACACACACACGCGCACGCACGCACACACACACACACACACACACACACACACACACACACACACACACACACACACACACACACACAGATAGTCAATATAATCACAGTTGTATACAACCAAATCTTAACATCCACCCCAAGACTCAGTTAGACAAATTCGAAAGTCTGATATCTAGAGAGGTAGGCCTAGTAGGTAGGTTTAATTCATAGGATGCGTTTAAATTCACTTCGAACCAAATTCAGCAAAAATGTTACATGTGTGTGCGGGGAAACTCTTAGTGTACGTCACCTATTACTTGGTTGTCCAACAGCAAAGAATATAGTGCGAAAGGCTGGTACTAATATTTCACACGATAGATCGACTCCACTGACGTTATCTAAAATGTTAATATAATGCTTTTCTTTGTTCGTTATGCCCATATCTGTTGCGCAATCCAGTAGGAATTTATCTTTAACTTTCAACAACTCCTCATGTGCAAAAAGCAATTCCTACTTACTTACTTACTTACTTACACACACACACACACACACACACACACACACACACACACACACACACACACACACACAACATTCGCGCACGGACACACACGCACGCACACACATACACACGCGCACTCGCATACACACACACACACACACACACACACACACACACACACACACACACTATTACACCATTCGTCCGTAATCACTTTAAGTGGGAAGACGTTCAATTGAAGAACAACAGCACTGACACACATAGATGGATATCCCAAACAAGATAAATACGTATGTGTATGAAGGACTTAAGCGCCGTTTTGACGCTAGTTGACTGGGTTGTCGGAGTGTTCACTTCATCCATCCCAACTACAACCTCTTTTCTAAATGATTATTTTGAATAAAAGCGAATTAAGAACATGTGATTGGGGAGCGGGCGGGGGGGGGGGGGGGGGGGGGGGGGTGGTGTGTTATTAGGCTAGCAAGATGGGAAGTGGGTTTATATTTCAAGGAGTCTTTGGACTCGCTCAAACTGACATCATAGATATTTTCAAATGTCTCCACCCCCACCGCACCCCCAGACCCCCACCCCACGAAATGATTAAGAGGTTGGGGTTTCTTTTGATTAGAACCCCAGAAGTCTCCGGCAATATTTTTGTGACCTCAGGTCGTCCCGCCTTCTCCCCCCCCCCCCCCCCCCCCCCCCCCCCCCCCCCCCCCCCCCCCCCCACACACACCCACACACACACAGAGGAACAGGTTTCTCATAATTATTTTCTTAACTAGGTTTGGGTTTGTAGGGTGGGAGGATCGAGTTCCTTAGGACTGACCCAGGACGATTCTATGTACGTTTTTAGCGTAAAGTTCAGTTGTTCTTTCTTCCGAAACTTTAATTGTGTTCGTGGTGATGACTACAATAGTTTTAGCATGAAACTTACTATTTGGAGAAGTTTTTTGGGCCAGGCCTATAAGAATTTCTTTTCTTTTTTTTTTAATAATAGTGTTAACTTCATTTTTTTTTTGTTTTCGGAAAAAGGGGGTGGAGAGCGGAGGGTGGAATATGGGAGGTTGTGTGTGTGTGTGTGTGTGTGTGTGTTGTGTGTGTGTGTGTGTGTGTGTGTGTGCTGGTGCGCGCGCGCGCGCGCGTAGAAGAAGGATATAGGGATATCTTGAGTCAATACAGAGTGACTCCACCAACATTTATAGCCTCAAGTTGTTCATTATGCAGAAATCAATGCTATTTGGAGAAGGAGACGGTGAAAGGATGACAAAGGAAGAGGGGGGAGGGGTTGATTCGGGTGGTGAAATGGGGGGGGGGGGGGGTCTTCTGATCAGTCCTAGTACGACTTAATGCATACTTTTGGCGCCCAGTTGTTGATTATTGTGTTAGTTCAGATGGGATGGTTTTAATCTTTTTATTATTTTTCTTTCTTTTTTTTCAGAAATACAATTTTCTCATGACAATGATGTAGTTGGGATTGGAACTAGGAGTGAGAGCACTTCGAGAGAAGTCGCGCGCGCGCGCGCGCGCGCGCGCGTGTGTGTGTGTGTGTGTGTGTGTGTCCCAGAATAGCTCTCCTAATGTGAGTTGAGTTCCACGCAGATGTCTTTTTTTTTTTTTTCAGAAATGCAGTTTTCTCACGACAATGATGTAGTTGGGATTGGAACTGGGAGTGAGAGCACTTTTTTTCTTTTTTTTTTTTTTTTTTTTTTTTTTTGCTTATCACATGTTGTTTGAGATGCGATAGGCGGTATAGGGAAAGGGCTCTGAAAGGAGTTACTGGCAATCCTCAAGTTCCCTCTTTTTCAGAAAATTGTGTTATTTCACGCCATGGGCTCAGTGAGTAGTAAGGATGGGCTTTTCGGGCTGTCGTCTTTGGTTAGCCTGTGAGCGACAAATCAGTGTTTTAATAGTTTTAGGCATTGAAAGAATAGGGCTTCAGGGGAAGAGAGGGGAGGGAGGGGGGGGGGTCTTGTGGGTAGCAGCTCCCTGTTCCATTATTTTCTCTTTTTTTCAAGCATACATCATTTTGCCTCTTTTCTCTGAATACTTCTGTCAGAAGATTTGCCTTGAGGGTAAGGACGATGGGACATCGGAAGAGGAATTGGGGGGGGGGGGGGGGGGGGGGGGGAATGAACCTAAGTCCCAGAACGACTCGAACAAGATTTTTACCATCAATTTCATTATTTAGGGAAGTTTGGTAGGATCAGGCTTAATAACCACACAATCAATAATTTCAGGTATCAATTTTTCTGCTTTTTGGAAATATATTGTGTTTTTGTTTGTTTGTTTTTTGAGATAACGGATCGGAAGCAGAGTTGGAGATGCAGAGGGGAAGTCCAGACCGACTGCAACAATATTTGTTGCCCAGTTATTTTCTGGAAATAAATGTTATTTGGAGGATGGGGGGTGGGGGGGGGGGGGTGGGGGGGGGGCAGTGACGGTCCTCAGGGGAAATCACTGGAAAAACTCCAGCATTATTTGTAGCATAATGTTTACTGTTAATAGGGGAAATCTGCCTGGATCGGGCCTATGACATGTCTGTCAATATTTTTAGCATCGAATTCGGTCTATTGTAGGTCTAACTGTTCATGACAAACGAGTAATCAGAGGGTAGTAGTTAGGGAAGGGGACTATTCTTGGGCCAGTCCCAGAGCGACTGACTCCGTCAATGTTTTAGGCGAAGGTGGCGTGTGTGTGTGTGTGTGTGTGTGTGTGTGTGTGTGTGTGTGTAGTGACGGACCACGGTGATGAGGGGTGGACGGGGGGGGGGGGGGGGGGGGGGTGTTCTCTCTGAACAGATTCAGATCGACTCCTTCAATACTTTTAGCGTTCATTTTGTTTTTGTTGCTGTTGTTTGTCATTTTTAGGCACAGACATAGTGGGCACAAGAACACACACACACAGAAAGGGTGGGGGTACTCTCTCTCTCTCTCTCTCTCTCTCTCTCTCTCACACACACACACACACACACACACACACACACACACACACACACGCGCGCGCGCGCGCGCGCGCGGGCACGCACGCATGCATGCACACACGTGCTTGCGCGCGCATACGCATGCACTTGCGCATGTTCGGGTGAGTGCGTACACACACACACACACACACACACACACACACACACACACACACACACACACACACTCACTGCACGCGTACAAACTTAACACGTATACATGCATGGAATAATGAGCCTCGTTTATTATAATGTAGACTGACCACAAACATATTCCGTAGATTATGATATTTACAGATAATTTAACTATATTCTTTTAAGTTAAAATCTGTCAACTGCTACAATCCTCATGTTAGAACCAGTTAAAAGTAGAGACAGAGATAGAGACAGAGAGACAGAGACTCAAAAATTTTATTCAGATAAAGGCCTAGGCCCCTTACTGAAGAGGAGTAATCACACAACTAAGCGATAGAAAAGCCAGTGACATATAAATTAATAAACGAAATAAGATTCTTCATTGTATACACTGAAAACTAACATTCTATGAAGTAACGATTTTCAGCCCATTTTGCGCCAGATGAATATACATTGCTAAATTTTTCATTGTAGTCTCATGCTGTGACGACATAAGTAAAGTTAACCTGAAATTGCATGGAGCCTTATAGTATTTCGGTTGTATAAATTTTTCTCTATCATTCAGGGCAGGGCAGCAAAATAAAAAGTGCTATTCATCTTCTTTCCCAATGTTGCATAGACGGCATGTAAGCATATTTTCATTTCTAACGCTATATCTGAAGCAATAGCATGCAATACGAGACACACCAAATCGAAACTTGGTCAATTCACTTTTTATATATCTATTCATTTTTAGCTCAGTACAGTTCTCTCAAATGAGTAGTTTTAAACAACCTGAACTGTGCAAATTTGTCACTAGTATGTATGTGATCATGCCAGTTCTGCCATCTACAATCAATAATTCTTTGCCTAAAAGATGTTAAAAAACCCTGATATGTTTGGGCACCCTGGTTGTTCCAGACATACGAAAATCCAAAAGAATTTAAACAATGACGAACATTTGTAACCCTAGTCCTCTTCCAATGAGAATCCAAATCTAATGACATTTTGTATGCCTTCAACGCCAGCCTATCTTCATTCATTCTGGTCAGTTTCAGCCAATACTTTATACATTTCATGTAACATACTGTATTAATTGTAGAGGTCTCTGGCCCATTTCAATATAGATTAGCAAATAAACATTAGAATAAATATGTAAACAAAAGAACGCAAAAAAAAAAAAGACAGATTCATACTAAATTCGCGAACAATCAATCATTTCTTAAAATCAGTGCAAAGTACGTTAGAATAAACAAGCAAACAAAAGAACGCAAAAAAAAAAAAAAAAAAACAGATTCATACTAAATTCGCGAACAATCAGTCCTTTCTAAAATCAGTGCAAGGTTCTTTCGATGCGAAAACTTTAAAGCAGAATATTGTTAGCTTTCTATCAATGATGTTGGAATGTTATTATTATTATTAGACTTAATCAGTCCATCGAGGGTTGACCTTACAATTTGCTGGGAACTCAAATCATGTAACAGAGATAAATGTATTTGGGCAAACCAATGAAGATAGCCCTCAGGTTCTACGCACATTTCACAAAATTGACTACTGCGATTGCATTTCTTTCCTTGTTGCGCAAAAGTTTGAAAAACGATCGTTTAAACAATCACAGGCAGATCCTATGTAAAAACTCCCCATTGTGTTCGTATTGAATTTGATATAAATACAAAAAAACCTCCTGATTGAAGTAAAAATAGATGGGAAAGACAATAGAAGTCGTGGTTACCAAGAGCTGTATTCCAGTCTTTCGCAAAACAGTCGAAGAGACGAAACTCGATATCGCTGACACGTTGGATTTTCCATACAATTCAGAACCCGTATCAGAAGAGGACGTCACGAACTTGGCAAGCCCAAGTGCTATACTTTTATGTAATGCGAATGTAACAGCATAGTATCTGCATTACTATGGAATCTTCGATTAGCAAGTAAACTTAGTCAAAGTCTTTTTTTTTTTTTTAATCAATAAATCAAACGTAGCCTTTTGTGTATACATATACTATTTGCCAGTTTTTTTCCCCGAAAATCCGATGTCTGGGAGTTTAAACATTTACTCCTGGAAAGATATTTCTTCATTACCAATAATAAATGCACTCTTCTATTCTCTCACAAGTACATGAAAGATCCCTGTTTTCAAAACCATGAATAAAGACGGCTGGATTAGGTAAATCAAGCAGTTTAAGGAACGTTTCACACAAAAAAAATATCTACTAATTGACCAGAGCAGCTTACTAATGGCTAACACTCCCTTTATTACACGTTCAATGAGATCTTTAATGTGTACACGAATGGCAGTCTGGTTGACGGATATTTAAATGGAAGTTACACGTGGTTGTTGTCTTTAACTATAAATTCAGAAGAAAAAAATCTTAAAATTTGTACAGAAGCATTTCATGACTCATGGTAAACAAATGCCTGGAGAGAGAGGAGAGAGAGAGAGAGAGAGAGAGAGAGAGAGAGAGAGATTGTGGACGCACGTGAATTTGCGCCAAATGTCGGGTGACGGCGTTAAGTCCGCAGAGAATAAAACTGTGGAAGAAATGGGGGTGCTCAAAACTCATTGTTTGGAACAGAAGGAAGAGCGTAGTCAGCTGGCTTGTTGCTGTCACGTGCTGTCACATTCGCCTCATTCCCTATTAGTTCAAGCGACTCCTCACATCCATGCCGGGATGGTAAAAGTTCAGATAATAATAATAAATAATAATAATGAATACTTATATAGCGCCTATTCTCGGCTAGAGACCAAGCTCTAAGCGCTTTACAATCAACACTCGCTTACACAACGGGCTGCCTGCCTGGGTAGTGCCGACTGAAGAGCTGCCAGCTGGCGCTTCATTCAGTCGTTTCCCGTGTCATCCAGTCAATATTGTTCAATATCGTTCACTCAGTTTCTTTACTTCCTTCATTCTTTCCATTTCTTACGCAGGGTGCATGCTGTGTGTAACGTGTCATCCATACGAACGGCCAAACTGGCCTACTCTTCCGAAAGTTGGTGATGGGATTTTACGTGTGTGCAAGATATTATGCGTGCGTTCACACACGGAACCTCGGTTTATAGTCACAGTAACTGGTTTTGATATCCACGTCCTCTGAGATGATCTGTACATACTCCATTCTGTTGGTATAGCAAGCCCGTTGTAGCGAGTGAATCGAAGTCGCTGTCGTTTGAGAGATTGAACATTGTATTGATGAACACAAGACTGACAAGATCTTTCGAGTTTTGCTTTCTATGTGGATGGGGGTTGCCCTGTGCATATTCCTTGCACTCACGTTATCTCATGGTGTAAAAAAAAATAAAATAAAATAAACGAGACCTTGCACTCTGAATGCTAGCCATCGTAAAGGGATGACGTGTATATTGCCCATCTTGTGTGTGTGTGTGTGTGTGTGTGTGTGTGTGTGTGTGTGTGTGTGTGTGTGTGTGTGTGTTGTGCGCGTGCGTGCGTACATACGTGAGTGCTTGCGTGCGTACGTATGTGCGTGCTTGTGTGCGTGCGTGCGTACTTTGTGTGTGTGTGTGTGTGTGTGTGTGTGTGTGTGTGTGAAATCACTGGGGAAAATCACTGGAAAAACTCCAGCATTATTTGTAGCATAATGTTTACTGTTAATAGGGGAAATCTGCCTGGATCGGGCCTATGACATGTCTGTCAATATTTTTAGCATCGAATTCGGTCTATTGTAGGTCTAACTGTTCATGACAAACGAGTAATCAGAGGGTAGTAGTTAGGGAAGGGGACTATTCTTGGGCCAGTCCCAGAGCGACTGACTCCGTCAATGTTTTAGGCGAAGGTGGCGTGTGTGTGTGTGTGTGTGTGTGTGTGTGTGTGTGTGTGTGTGTAGTGACGGACCACGGTGATGAGGGGTGGACGGGGGGGGGGGGGGGGGGGGGGTGTTCTCTCTGAACAGATTCAGATCGACTCCTTCAATACTTTTAGCGTTCATTTTGTTTTTGTTGCTGTTGTTTGTCATTTTTAGGCACAGACATAGTGGGCACAAGAACACACACACACAGAAAGGGTGGGGGTACTCTCTCTCTCTCTCTCTCTCTCTCTCTCTCTCTCTCTCACACACACACACACACACACACACACACCACACACACACACACGCGCGCGCGCGCGCGCGCGGGCACGCACGCATGCATGCACACACGTGCTTGCGCGCGCATACGCATGCACTTGCGCATGTTCGGGTGAGTGCGTACACACACACACACACACACACACACACACACACACACACACACACACACACACACACTCACTGCACGCGTACAAACTTAACACGTATACATGCATGGAATAATGAGCCTCGTTTATTATAATGTAGACTGACCACAAACATATTCCGTAGATTATGATATTTACAGATAATTTAACTATATTCTTTTAAGTTAAAATCTGTCAACTGCTACAATCCTCATGTTAGAACCAGTTAAAAGTAGAGACAGAGATAGAGACAGAGAGACAGAGACTCAAAAATTTTATTCAGATAAAGGCCTAGGCCCCTTACTGAAGAGGAGTAATCACACAACTAAGCGATAGAAAAGCCAGTGACATATAAATTAATAAACGAAATAAGATTCTTCATTGTATACACTGAAAACTAACATTCTATGAAGTAACGATTTTCAGCCCATTTTGCGCCAGATGAATATACATTGCTAAATTTTTCATTGTAGTCTCATGCTGTGACGACATAAGTAAAGTTAACCTGAAATTGCATGGAGCCTTATAGTATTTCGGTTGTATAAATTTTTCTCTATCATTCAGGGCAGGGCAGCAAAATAAAAAGTGCTATTCATCTTCTTTCCCAATGTTGCATAGACGGCATGTAAGCATATTTTCATTTCTAACGCTATATCTGAAGCAATAGCATGCAATACGAGACACACCAAATCGAAACTTGGTCAATTCACTTTTTATATATCTATTCATTTTTAGCTCAGTACAGTTCTCTCAAATGAGTAGTTTTAAACAACCTGAACTGTGCAAATTTGTCACTAGTATGTATGTGATCATGCCAGTTCTGCCATCTACAATCAATAATTCTTTGCCTAAAAGATGTTAAAAAACCCTGATATGTTTGGGGCACCCTGGTTGTTCCAGACATACGAAAATCCAAAAGAATTTAAACAATGACGAACATTTGTAACCCTAGTCCTCTTCCAATGAGAATCCAAATCTAATGACATTTTGTATGCCTTCAACGCCAGCCTATCTTCATTCATTCTGGTCAGTTTCAGCCAATACTTTATACATTTCATGTAACATACTGTATTAATTGTAGAGGTCTCTGGCCCATTTCAATATAGATTAGCAAATAAACATTAGAATAAATATGTAAACAAAAGAACGCAAAAAAAAAAAGACAGATTCATACTAAATTCGCGAACAATCAATCATTTCTTAAAATCAGTGCAAAGTACGTTAGAATAAACAAGCAAACAAAAGAACGCAAAAAAAAAAAAAAAAAACAGATTCATACTAAATTCGCGAACAATCAGTCCTTTCTTAAAATCAGTGCAAGGTTCTTTCGATGCGAAAACTTTAAAGCAGAATATTGTTAGCTTTCTATCAATGATGTTGGAATGTTATTATTATTATTAGACTTAATCAGTCCATCGAGGGTTGACCTTACAATTTGCTGGGAACTCAAATCATGTAACAGAGATAAATGTATTTGGGCAAACCAATGAAGATAGCCCTCAGGTTCTACGCACATTTCACAAAATTGACTACTGCGATTGCATTTCTTTCCTTGTTGCGCAAAAGTTTGAAAAACGATCGTTAAACAATCACAGGCAGATCCTATGTAAAAACTCCCCATTGTGTTCGTATTGAATTTGATATAAATACAAAAAAACCTCCTGATTGAAGTAAAAATAGATGGGAAAGACAATAGAAGTCGTGGTTACCAAGAGCTGTATTCCAGTCTTTCGCAAAACAGTCGAAGAGACGAAACTCGATATCGCTGACACGTTGGATTTTCCATACAATTCAGAACCCGTATCAGAAGAGGACGTCACGAACTTGGCAAGCCCAAGTGCTATACTTTTATGTAATGCGAATGTAACAGCATAGTATCTGCATTACTATGGAATCTTCGATTAGCAAGTAAACTTAGTCAAAGTCTTTTTTTTTTTTTTAATCAATAAATCAAACGTAGCCTTTTGTGTATACATATACTATTTGCCAGTTTTTTTCCCCGAAAATCCGATGTCTGGGAGTTTAAACATTTACTCCTGGAAAGATATTTCTTCATTACCAATAATAAATGCACTCTTCTATTCTCTCACAAGTACATGAAAGATCCCTGTTTTCAAAACCATGAATAAAGACGGCTGGATTAGGTAAATCAAGCAGTTTAAGGAACGTTTCACACAAAAAAAATATCTACTAATTGACCAGAGCAGCTTACTAATGGCTAACACTCCCTTTATTACACGTTCAATGAGATCTTTAATGTGTACACGAATGGCAGTCTGGTTGACGGATATTTAAATGGAAGTTACACGTGGTTGTTGTCTTTAACTATAAATTCAGAAGAAAAAAATCTTAAAATTTGTACAGAAGCATTTCATGACTCATGGTAAACAAATGCCTGGAGAGAGAGAGAGAGAGAGAGAGAGAGAGGAGAGAGAGGAGAGAGAGAGAGATTGTGGACGCACGTGAATTTGCGCCAAATGTCGGGTGACGGCGTTAAGTCCGCAGAGAATAAAACTGTGGAAGAAATGGGGGTGCTCAAAACTCATTGTTTGGAACAGAAGGAAGAGCGTAGTCAGCTGGCTTGTTGCTGTCACGTGCTGTCACATTCGCCTCATTCCCTATTAGTTCAAGCGACTCCTCACATCCATGCCGGGATGGTAAAAGTTCAGATAATAATAATAAATAATAATAATGAATACTTATATAGCGCCTATTCTCGGCTAGAGACCAAGCTCTAAGCGCTTTACAATCAACACTCGCTTACACAACGGGCTGCCTGCCTGGGTAGTGCCGACTGAAGAGCTGCCAGCTGGCGCTTCATTCAGTCGTTTCCCGTGTCATCCAGTCAATATTGTTCAATATCGTTCACTCAGTTTCTTTACTTCCTTCATTCTTTCCATTTCTTACGCAGGGTGCATGCTGTGTGTAACGTGTCATCCATACGAACGGCCAAACTGGCCTACTCTTCCGAAAGTTGGTGATGGGATTTTACGTGTGTGCAAGATATTATGCGTGCGTTCACACACGGAACCTCGGTTTATAGTCACAGTAACTGGTTTTGATATCCACGTCCTCTGAGATGATCTGTACATACTCCATTCTGTTGGTATAGCAAGCCCGTTGTAGCGAGTGAATCGAAGTCGCTGTCGTTTGAGAGATTGAACATTGTATTGATGAACACAAGACTGACAAGATCTTTCGAGTTTTGCTTTCTATGTGGATGGGGGTTGCCCTGTGCATATTCCTTGCACTCACGTTATCTCATGGTGTAAAAAAAAATAAAATAAAATAAACGAGACCTTGCACTCTGAATGCTAGCCATCGTAAAGGGATGACGTGTATATTGCCCATCTTGTGTGTGTGTGTGTGTGTGTGTGTGTGTGTGTGTGTGTGTGTGTGTGTGTGTGTGTGTGCGCGTGCGTGCGTACATACGTGAGTGCTTGCGTGCGTACGTATGTGCGTGCTTGTGTGCGTGCGTGCGTACTTTGTGTGTGTGTGTGTGTGTGTGTGTGTGTGTGTGTGTGTGTGTGTGTGTGTGTGTGTGCGTCTGCACGAGCGCGCGTGCGTGCATGTGTGTGTACGTGTGTATGCGCGCGCGCGCGCGCGCGCGCGCGCGCGCGCGTGTGTGTGTGTGTGTATGTGTGCGTGTTTGCCAGTCATGTGAAAATGAATATGTGGGGAAAGCACATCCTCTGCTTCACTTCCTACATGTCTCAGAGACCTTTGGAGAAACGTGTCTGTTTGGTATTTCTGAGGTCGACTTGCTCATGCTCTGTTGAAAACTCGGTATCATTTGTCAGGTGGAGAGGTATTTAAGAATTATCATCGTTTCATCATTTCCTTTCGTAGCACGTTCTATGAGCATTTGACACCATCGTCATCTTTCCTTGCAGTACCTACAACAAAGGAGTGATCCCTATGGCAGTTCTAGCCTCGATTTTACAGTAAAATTAAACATTAATCAATGAAAATGTGGGGATGTTTAGTAGCACCTTATATTCTTCATGCCATCTGCGACATTCACAACGAGAAGTTCCAAACCCGTCATAAAATTGAATGAAGAGTGGCGGAAGTGAATTTATTTCGGAAGCTCTATCGTGCTCCACGCGTCAGGAGCAACTGAACGATGTCATGGCGACGCATGCTTAAGGCGTGTTGCAGAGGAGTGTCGTCGTCCACGTCCTTCGTGTTGATATCCATTCCAGATTCCAGGAGCATTTCCACGATCCGTCTGCTGTTTGCGGTCACGGCATAGTGTAGAGGGAGAGAAGGATCGTCAACTCCAAGGCGAGGATCTACTTTCAGCAGACGTTCAACCACATGGTCATGTCCTCCATGACACGCATTCGAAAGTGGTGTCTCGTCGTAGATATCCACAGCGCGGACATCGGCATTTTTGCTGATAAGGATATTAACGATGTCCAGGTCGCCTTTTTCGCACGCGAAATGAAGAGGTGTTGCTCCTAAATCGTCCGTTGCATTAACGTCCGGCTGTACGTAGTTTGTACCGCCAACCTCATCCGGCGAACCATCAGGGCTGAACGACAACAAGATCCTGACGATATCACCATGTCCTCTGAGACACGCCCTGGCCAGTGGTGTGAGGCAATCTTCATCACGTACGTTGGTGTCGGCACCGTGTGCCAACAGTGCTCGGACCACTGCTGTGTGTTTCTGCCGGCAGGCCACACTCAGAGGGGCGTTCCCCGACAAGTCCTTCACGTTGACGTCCACCCCGAACTCCAGAAGTGCCTTCACCGCCTCGTCGTCGCCATACAGACATGCCAAGTAGAGAAGCGTCTCCCTGGAATTCTTCGCGTTTTTGGTATCGACTCCTTTCGCCGCTATGAGCTTAGTGACATCAACCTTTCCTTCCCTATAGGCTTCCCACATTTGTATTGTGGTCGCCGGTCTTGTCTTAGAAGAACCGTCAGTTGAACTTGACTGAGCTGAAACAAACCACAAGCCATTAAAATCACCTTTTCTGTATAGGCCTTACAAACAGATAACAAAATACCAAGTCGACCTTCAGATGCAGTAGACTCTTTGAGAGAAGTTATTTTTATTCCATCACTTGAATGACCCATAGATAAGACTTGTCCAGAAAATGAAATGATAATCAAAGGTGAAGTTACTAACAGCAAATGCATGTTCCTGTACCTGTCGTCGGATGTCACTATAAAGGTAAGCTGTGAAATATCAAGGTCTGAAGTAAAGTGAGCATTCCATTAGCACGTGCAGTTCGATATTGCATCCAAAACAACATGACTGTCCTTTCTTGCATGATGACAATTGTTTAGTGACTGAGGACGATGGATGGGTCAGGGGTGGGTGGGGGTGGGGGTGGAATCAATTCTTTGTGAAAAGAAAAAAATGTTGCTTATGTTTTCCTCTCTTCTTCTTCTTCTTCTCTTCTCTTCTGCTTTTTCTTCTCCGCTCATCGTCCTTTTCTGTAGGACAGCTAGCATGACGCAGCTGATAAAACGTTGTATCTCTGGAGAGATGCCTAAAAGAAGAACAAAATAAGGGGGGGGGGGGGGGGGACAAAGAAAGATGACACCAACTAAAAGGTTAACGTCTTGGATCAGCAAAGCCCACCTGTTGTAAAGGTCCATGGTCAAAAGAAAACCAACAACAATCACTTTACAAGCACAGCTTTGTAATTGATTGATCTTCCATGTAAAACCCTAATACTAATCGTCTAGCCGGATTATTTTTAAACTTTTGTGATGCCAATCTTCCAGTTAAGGTGCTGATGTAAAACACTCGAAAACAAGTTATCCTTAGACTGGATGCATAACCGTTAACACAAAGAAACACGTATAGCAGTAAATGGCCGCAAGAAAATGTATATCATAAACAAATTAATACAAATTCTATCTCTATCCCTAATTTCAACATTGCCATCCTCACATTCTATCTGTATCCTCCATTTCTACATTATCATCCTTCACACCACTGAACTCCCAACACATGAATGAGGGAATTCTATCTACAGCGTCTTTCGAAAAACAAACGCAAAAGTTAAAGAAAGCAATAGCACTTTCTGCACTTGTCAAATGAAAGGGTACAAAAGCAAAATAAGCTTTTTGACAAAAACAAATCCAGCAGGTAAAGTTTATTTTGTACATTAGTTTTGGACAACATATTTACCACAGTAATTTCAGAATTTCAAACGTACTGTTCCTCGGGTCTTCGAATATGAAAGCAAACAGGCATGGAAAATAAAGGTGTTACCTTTCTTACTTTTCGCGTCGGCCTCGTGCTGAGGAAGCTGTTCTAAAACCTTGTTTAGTTTGAGTCCAGTAACGTTCTGAAGACACGTGACTACTTTGGCATCTGTGACGTCAACATGGACTCCGTTGTTGAGCAAAATCTGCACCACCTCTGGACTGTCCACTTCACATGCCAGGGAAAGAGGTGTGCTCGAATCTGCCGCTGCCTTCTCATTGACGTCAGCACCATGTTCTACGAGCATTTTCACAATTTCACAATGTTTCACCTTGATGGCAGTGAAAAGAGGATTGTTGCCTGTGTCAGTTCTCGCCCCCTGTGACAATAAACATTTCACCAAACGTTCGTCGCCCATCAAAGTGGAGATGCTCAGCGCCGTGTTGTGTTCATCGTC
Organism: Conus canariensis; assembly: GCA_033310375.1. Classification (NCBI taxonomy): domain Eukaryota; kingdom Metazoa; phylum Mollusca; class Gastropoda; order Neogastropoda; family Conidae; genus Conus; species Conus canariensis. The sequence continues at coordinate 79,870,959 of CM065720.1, read as the reverse complement.
TTCAGCGTTTACGTCCACGCCGTTCTCCACGAGGTACTTAACCACCTCAAGGCTCCCACTCTGGGACAGAGCAGAATGGATCGCAGTCCTGCCGAATCGGTTCCTGGCGTTGACATGCGCCCCAAGCTTCACCAGCAACTTGGCGATTTTTCGGTGGCCCATTCCGCAGGCAAGATGCAGAGCGGTGTCGCCCTTCTCATCCCTCGTGTCCACATCCAGTCCAGAATCGAGGAGCGCGTTCGTGATCAGGCAGCTGTTTCTTCTCACGGCGTAATGAAGAGGGACGGAAGGGTCCTCAACAGCGAGGTGGCGATCGATCTGAAGCAGGTAGTCAGCCACGCTGCAGCTTCCCGTGCGACAGGCGTCTGAAAGAGGAGTCTGGTCCATGAACCTCCTGGCTCGGATGTCAGCGTTTTTGCTGAGGAGTAGCTTCACGATGTCCAGGAAGCCAACCTGACAGGCATAGTGGAGGGGCGCCATGTTTTCTTTGTCTCGTACATTGAGGTCGGGTTCGACGTAGTTAATGCAGTCACCCTCATTTTCGGAACCGTCCAAGTCGAGCCTCAACAAGGCCCTGACGATGTCGATATCCCCATGGAGACACGCCCTGGCCAGTGGCGTGAGGGTATCCTGACTTCTTATGTTGGCATCAGCTCCGTGCGTTATTAGTGTGCGGACCACTGCCACGTGTTTCTGCAGGCAAGCCACGGCGAGAGGCGTGTGCATCGATCCTTTCACGTTGACGTCAGCCTTGAGCTCCACTAGGAGTTTCACGGCATCATTGTTGCCGTGTCCACACGCCAGATGAAGGAAGGTTTCTGTGGAGCCTTTTGTCATGTTGACGTCTAGTCCATGAGCCACTAGGTTTTTTATGGTATCAACGTCTCCATTCTTACAAGCTTTGCGCATTCTCGCGATGCGTGATAACTCACACGAAGATTCATCTGAAACAAATATGTTTCTGTCTTAGTGTGCACCCCAATGTCAAAATCACACGGAACAGACGTCGGAAGCAGCGAGTGGTTTTCAAAGACGGAAAGATTTAGTAACAAGCTACAGTGTGTATATTCCACCATACTCAGTTTATTAGCGAAACGCGCGCGCGCGCGCGCACACACACACACACACACACACACCCGCACGCGCTCACACGCACGCACACATACACACACCACACACATACCACGACGACCACCACCACCACCACCACCTGCCACTACATCTTCATCATGGCAGTATTTCATTAACACAGATGTGGACTGGTAGAACTCAGTATGGAATATATAATTCACGATATGAAAGAACACGGGAACTTCCAGTGAAAGAAACATTTCAGAGTAAGAGTGACGTCACGAGAGAATCCCGGATTGATATATTTCTTGTCGATATAAGGGTGAACAACCATGTTGCACCGGTGTTTCGCGTCCAACATACGTTTCTAAGAAACAGGTGTTAGGGCTTTCTCGACCGTGATCTGGTTTTAAAACGGGCTGTGATACTGCAAATTGTTTTATTTATATTTTAAACTATTTCTTTAATCTACTTATTGATTTGTTTATTTTGTATTTACTACTACTACTACTACTACTACTATACTACTACTACTACTACTACTGCTACTATAATCATTATAGCATGTGAGTGCGTGTGTGCGGGTGTCTGAGAGCGTGGGTGTGTGGTCATGCGTGAGTACGTGTGTGTGTGTGTGTGTGTGTGTGTGTGTGTGTGTGTGTGTGTGTGTGTGTGTGTGTGTTGTTGGTAATGTAAAGCGCTTAGAGCCCTAATTTTTAGAGAATAGGCGCTATATAAATTAACATTATTATCATCATTATCATTCTTTTTGTTATTATTGTAATTATTGCTATCATTATAATTATCACGACAATTATTATCATTATCATTATCATCATTATTATTATCATCATTTTTGTTCTTGTTCTTTTACATTTGGCTTCATGAGCCAGATGACAGGCATGTGGCTAAGCCTCTCGTGAAAAAAATTCAAGCAGCAGGCTAGAACTAGACATGTCCGGTATACATGCTTATCCTGATTGAAAAGAAAAAAAAAGAAAAACAAAATGAAACAAAACAACAACAACAACAACAACAACAAAACGAAAACCGAAACCAAACGAAAACAAACACAGCAACCGAAAACTGTTCGGAACGATTTCCTCCATCGCTACATAAACCATGAGCCGCTAGAGGCAGCAGATGTCTCCGACAGTATTGTGCCCCAGAACAGCAGTCGTCGGTGTACTGCACGAACTTGGAGCCTATGCCGGGGCGTGTTTCCGTGTGACATGCCTGTAAAGAAACGGCTTCGAAATACTCATCGCGCTTATCTGTGCAGGCCTCCGGATTAGATTAATAACCCCCCCACGAGGCAGTGTCTGTCGTCTGACCCAACGACTAACAGCGCTAATAGGTATATTTGAATATTCCCGCCATCTCCCCATTTCTCTCGCCCTCCTACCATCTGGCTTACCATCATTCCCCTTTCCCTTAACCACCAACACTAGACACTTCCATGTTGTCATGAGCTTTTGGCTGTGCACATCGAAAACAAAACAAAACAAAGCCAGACAAACATAGGATCAGATAATTTGTAGCCTGAACACTCACGTATGAATTTAAGAAAATACTCACAATACTAATCGAGCTGTTCATTCTTGGAATGCACTAACAAATAAACTTATATAACCAAATCTGCACACATATGCACTCCTTTAAGATCCTCCTCGACAGTGATTCTAAAAGAATTACTAAAATGTTTGATTTTGACTGAAACAATAAATCATAAATAAACGCATGCAATAGTCAGACCCAAATGTGTATGTAAAGAAGGGACATTATGAAAGCCAAAAGGCTTACGCAACAATTCCCACTACCCGTACCTACACCTACACAAAATAAAACCCAATGATGGAACAACAATACAGGAAAATATATGCTGCCTGTCTTAGCAAGCTACGTAGTCCATTGTTAACCAGGCCAGTTTCCCTACAGTGCCTGGGCAGAGCTTGCGGACTGGCACAGAGTGGCAGACTATGTCCAAGGGTTTGGGGAAACCCATCACCAAGACGCCCCCCCCCCCCCCCCCCCCACCTTGTTTTCCATTCTCCATGGTACTTGAGATTTCATCCAGAAACCCTAGCATGTGGCTTTTGCATGACTGATCTCACTTAAGTCCGTCCTCCCCCCCCCCCCCCCCCCTCTCCTCCCCCCCCCCCCCCCCCCCCCCCGATGGGACACACAGACCTACTTGCAGTTACATGCTGGATTGGAGTGGGGTATCATTCCAACCTTCTCTCTCTCTCTCTCTCTCTCTCTCTCTCTGCTCTCTCTCCATCGAGTACCACTCTTTGGTTTGTTTTACACGATTCATCTTTCCGCCTAGCACACACGCGGAAAGAAATGGGCCGGCTAAGAACAAAGCGAAGGGTTGATGCTTGTTTGGGAGATAGCTCACATGTATTTCTTCACCCTTTTATTAAATAAAATATGTGTGTGTGTGTGTGTGTGTGTGTGTGTGTGTGTGTGTGTGTGTGTGTGTGTGGTGTGTGTTGGGGGGGGGGGGAGAGGAGAGCAAGGGGAAGGGGGGGGGGAGATGAAGGGATGTCAGAATTCTATTGAACAAACTGTGCTGCATCTTCACTTTAATATTGCCGAACCACAAATAAAAATTTGATTATATCCACTGTAAGGGAAGGTAATCTGTTGTCAGAAAGAAGAAATTTTCTTCCTATGTTGAGCTCATTTCCGTTAGTCGATACTCCACTTTCAATCAAGGAGGTAGGCTAGATGATGTTACTACCAAACCTTCAGCACGCCTACAGCCCGTTCTCCCAGTTTTTTTTTCTTTCTTTCTTTCTCAAACTAACGGGATTTGTTGGCCAAGGACGGCAGAGGCAAGATTTTTTTCCTCCCACACTCGCCTCTCCCCCACCTCCATCCCCTCCTGCCTTCTTGCCTTCTCGTCCGATATCAATAGAAATAATCAAAAAGCTGAAAGCAAAGATCTTTCGAAGCATAGGATTCTCCCTGTGGCAAGATTTCCACTCCACCCCCTCCCCCTCTCCAACTTGTACACCGATAAACAAAACCAATTTATCGAAGGAAAAAAAAAATCTTCTTTCGAAAACCACATCCTCCTCCCCTATGATGGAAGCAAATTCGGTTCTTGTTTTTTTTTTTTTTTTTTTTTTTTTGTATTGGCTGACTTTATGTGTGGACATCTCCCCTGAACAATGTTCAAACCGGATGATACTATCTTTCTGTCTTTACTAAAGAATGTGGTTCACCGGAGAATTAAGAAAAGGAGGAAAGGAAGAATGTAAAAGACAAACAAGAATAACAAGCAGAACATATTCGATGTTTACTGTTCCTGCCTCACCTAAGATTTCTTTATTATTATTATTATTATTGTAGTTGATTTTTTATCAACAATGTCAATTTCTGACTCACTTTACCATACCCCCCCTCCCCCCTGTTCACTCCTCCACAACCACCTTCGACCTGTCTCTTTCTCCATTAACTCCTAAACCTCTCCTCTCCCTTCACACTTCCCCTGCTCAACCGTCTTTTCCACTTACGGAGATTTCTCAGTATTTCTCCAAAAAGGAAGTAGTTTGACGACAGAAGAAGAACATTCAGTGTTACCTGAACTCGGTCCAATGTGTGTGATCGACATCCTCGGTGATATTCAACGTGGCTACAGGAAAGGCGTGAAGAAACGAAGCTTCACGGTGGGCCGACCAACGAGTCAATGTACCTCCGGAGAGAACTACAAGATGACCAGAAATCACGAATGTGACCACGTCTTCCCAGCTTTCACACTCTGATTGAAGTTCAGTTCACGCGTGACGTGTCATGTGACGTATGTTTGATTTGTACTCTGAGCTGTGTAACAGCTTTCTGTGCTCTTTTCTGGATTGATCAGCCCTGTCCCATCCTACACTGATCTGCCACCCTCTTTGCTCTCTGTGTGTGTGTGTGTGTGTGTGTGTGTGTGTGTGTGTGTGTGTGTGCTCGCGTGCGAGTCTCTCTCTCTCTCTCTCTCTCTCTCTCTCTCTCTCTCTCTCTCTCTCTCTGTGTGTGTGTGTGTGTGTGTGTGTGTGTGTGTGAGTACACGCGCGCGCGCGTATGTGTGTATGCACATTATCTAGCGCCGTATTCGCCAGTCAGATCATGTTCTGCTACAGTTGCACTGCTTGCTATTCGCAGTATCCCATGCGCATCCCGTTTCTCAAACGAATTCAAAGTAAAAGGGATTGCGAGAATCTTCCCATATCACCGGGAATTTATTCTGATCAAACTGTGCACTGAAAATGTTTAATACAGGAACTAGTCGCCAACATTCGAGAAATTCCAGCCAATCTCCAAGCCCACTATCGACTTTAACGACCTTAACATTCTGTAATCTTCGCAATAATAGACTTACTTATTCTAGTTCGGTTCGTAGAACTCACGATATATATCACTTCACATCCAGAACGACCAATACTGCCTACTGACAAGCTCAGTGTACATGTTGCGCACAGGGCGTGATGGCCTTGACCATAATGTACAATACCAAACACTGTGTTAGTTGGTTAATCCAGTGCCTCTGCTGGTCTTGTAGCATGAGAACAAAACTGCCGCAGACGTGCCCGCTACCTAAGACCCTCGGGCGTCAGATTTGGATGGTAGAGACACTGGAGGTGAGGCAACTCTATAGCAGCCTGAAGGACCTGTGCGGATCGCAGCCTTATCACTGGAGTCTGGTCTGCCCTTTTGAGAGCATTTGAAAAGAAAGAAAGAAAAAGAGAAGAAGAAGAAAGAAGAAGAAAGAAAGAAAGAAAAAGAAGAAGAAATTTCTGCATTTGTTTGTTCTATTCGTTAAGTAAGTCCAGAACTGATTGTTCCATTGGTTAGGAAGGTCTAGGAATATAATTTTTCTTCTTTAATAAGATCAGATCGAAACCCAAACCCTGTTTTGTAGTTGTTCGTCTCTGTGCAGTGTTATACAACTGGAGACAGATTTTCATCTGAGGATCTCACTTGAGATACATGCATGTGTGGTTGTCCCACATTGTCGTAGTCGCCATCAATCACCGGCTGTCTATTCTGGAAGTATTTTCGCCAGAACACTTGCTTAACTCCTGAAAACGTTGAAGGGACAAAAGCAGCATTTTCGTCTTTCTCCAGTCGCAGTTCCATTGCACAAATTAAAGGTATTCACCTCCTTCCGTCAGTCTGACTGTCCGTGCCTGAGTTCTCTTCATGGGTGGGTGGTCTGTTCACCACACTTCACAGCTGATAAATGTCAGATTCTCAAGGTTCATGCACGCAGGTGGTGACTTACATGAGGACAGAGCTTATGTGCAGGCAGTAGGCCGACCTCGCTGAACAGCAGACTGAAGGAAGCTGGCACATGTGGTTAGCGGAGAGGGCAGACCATCCAACTGAACAGTTCACTCTCCCGGATGAGGTTTCCGATCTGCATGGGCGAACAGGACGGACAGTATGAAAAAGAGGCGGACAGACAGTTCCTGTTCACTCTACTTCCTTGTTAAAACCGAAATTGCGTGTCATATAGCCAGTCTCACTTGTCTTACTTTCCGCATATCGGCAGCAAGAGTAGTGACGGACAAGGTTGGTGTTGATTGTTTCCTTTCTTTGTGAAAAGCCCGCTTGTAGACAAGAACTTCTGATAAACATAAGCGTGGTGTTAGGTTAAGGGTTCATATTCTTTCTAAACACAAATCACGACCTAACCTGCTGACACAAATGACGTAAGGCTTCTTTAAGATTGTCCGACACATACAGATTACATCTGTTCTGCAGGAGAATTCGCCCATGTACGTATGATACTCATACTTCACGAGTTGCGTGAAAACGTGGAAGTGTTTCAGGACTTTGAAAATCAGTGTCCTTACGATGAAAGAATGCTCCATTTCTTTAAGTCTGACATAGTACAACAGAACATAGTACAACAGAACATAGTACAACAGAACAATTTTTTTTAATCATACAGATCTTCCGTCTTTTAAATGTAAGTTCTAGAACGATCCAAATGAAAAGGATTTGTCTCTGTCAACTGAGTAAAGCTAACAGTTTACTGTCACAAAGGCCATGACCAAAACCATTGTTTGGCTAATACCTCTAGAAACCTTTCCATACAAAAGTTCATTCGAGAGACTTACAATTGTGAGAGACCATGACCACTGATGTAAAAAAAAAAAAAAAAAAAAAAAAAAACCACCACAGAGCGTGTTTTAAGCAGTCCGAAGGAATTCCATCATTAAAAAGCATTCCACTCAAATCAGGGAATTCTCAGATAATGCAGGTAAGAGAACAGTTTTCATATGAAAAGTGTTAACAAGTATAGAACTATTTTCAAGACGAAAATTGTACATTCAGACGGAGTGTGTAATGCGTCTATAAGCACAATAATGTTACAACAAACAAAACAAGAAAATATAATTCAAACCACCGAAAATAAACCCACCGTCACAACCATTGGTGCTTGTACCATATCAAAAGCAATTAGTACCAGGGCAAGCACTGACCAGGGGGAATAACCATACACCATGGATAGAGAAAGGTAAAAGGGGGGGGGGGGGGGGGGACTTATACCCACCAAAATCCTGGCTAAAGATACATGGAGGGAGGGGGTGGGGGGAGGAGAAGGGTCGGGAGACCCGGAGAGGACCAAAGACCTCCCATAATATAAACCTAGGAGAACATAGACGTGTGGGGCCGTCAGACATGGGTGAATATAGATTTGGGGGAAACATAGGCCCTGGGGAAACATAGACAGGGATAGATACAGACAAGGCGCAAGACAGACCCTGGCGAAACAGACGTGGACGTATCTGGAATCTTAGACGTTGTCTAAGATTCCAGATACTTGCTCCCGCTTTACTACCGTGGGACTGAAACACGTACAAGAGACTTAGGCTACGCATGTTCGAGCGCGCACGCATGCCTTTGTGCCTCAGGGGCCAAGAGCAAAGGGAGGAAAAGGAGGACAGGAGTGGGGTAGGGATTGAGGGGGTGGGGTGGGGTGGCTATCATTTAGCAGACCTGTGACTCAATGCTTACCTCCCGTTAACTGCCTCCGTAACATGACTGGCGCCAGTCGGTGTGTGTGTGTGTGTGTGTGTGTGTGTGTGTGTGTGTGTGTGTGTGTGTGTGTGTGTGTGTGATGTGCATGTGCATGTGCAGTTGCAAGCATACGACAACTCAGGTTACAACTCGCCTGCGATTTTGCAAGGAAATGTTGGGAGATGTGTCATAAACTTTGTGGCGACCTATGGGAATCTGCACGCTTCAATGACTGTACTTTCAGTTCTATGTCACGATTCAAGCGTTTGTTTGTTTATTTATTTGTTTGAAATTAAAACGAAAAGTCGTCATTCCTACTCCTTGATATTTTCATTTATGTTAATTCGTTATTGTTGCTGTTGTTGTTATTGTTTCCCTATTCGGTCTCACTATATGATACCATAAATGTAATTGATTAAGCCTCTACATAAGGACATGAGTGACTTTTTTCATCTCGATATTTTAATTTGTTCACAGTTTAGATCATAATCTGCTTCCAGCCCTGACGACTGGGCTATAAGTAGCACTGTATGAATATATTAAGAACAGGACTGGCATATAGTTACATGCGTACACTCTAAAGAAATGGATTTAGGCATCGTCGGAAATCACTGACAAAGATGTT
>CM065720.1:79839743-79849743 GCA_033310375.1 Conus canariensis | reverse complement strand
GTATGGTTTAACTCCAAAGTCTGTCAATCTTCTCTCGTCTTTTCTATCAAATAGAAGGCAGATAGTTGTTCAGGATATGGTATCATCCACTTTCATGCCAGTCAATTTCGGTGTGCCTCAGGGTTCAGTCTTAGGACCGATATTATTTACGATTTACATACAATGATCTCCCTCTTTACATTTCCTCTTCTTGTGAGCTTTTCGCTGATGACACCACCTTACACAATAAAGGAAAAAATGTAGATGTAGTGTGCGCTGACCTACAAAATGACATTGACAGGCTCATAAAATGGACTGAACTTAATCATATGGCACTTCATCCTCAAAAATCTAAATTAATGTTAATATCAACCAGGCAAAAGCGACAAAATATTAAAGATAATCTAAAGGAATTAAAAATATATGATAACGTATTAGATGAAGTAAGTTCTCATAAACTACTTGGTCTTATTATCGATAATAATTTATCCTGGTCGAATCAGCTTTCGACTTTATCAAAAAGAATATCGAAAAAAGTCTTTCAGCTTAATAGAATCAAACATTTTTTGGATCAACACACTCGGAAATTATTTTTTCATGCTTATATTCAAAGCGATGTGGATTATGCTTCAACCTGTTGGGATTTAGCTAGTAAAGCCTCCTTAAGGCATCTTGAAAGTCTCTACAGACGCTCTCTCAAACTTATACTTCTTAAATCTTCCTCTCTGGAAATAAGTGACTATAAAGAACTAAACATCTTGCCCTTTGAATTTAAATGTATCTTCAACAAAGCTGTCTTCATGTTTAAGATTATGAATAACCTTGCACCATTCTATCTCCGAGAGAAATTTCCCGTACGAGAGTTTCGGAACAAAAGCACAATATTTATCCCTCGTCCAAGAACTGATCTCTTTATGACATCTTTTATCTATTCAGGAGGAAAATTATGGAATGAAATCCCGGAATACATAAAAAACAAAAAAGTTTATTATCGTTCAAAAAAGCATACCACAGATATTTAATGGAAAAGTTATAAATGGTTGGTCTCTTTCAGTTAAGACCTGATTTAATGATATAATATTTACCTTCTCTTTTACACCTCTCTCTCTCTCTCTCTCTCTCTCTCTCTCTCTCTCTCTCTCTCTCTCTCTCTCTCTCTCTCTCTCTCTCTCTCTCTCTCTTGTGTACCTTCTATGTTAATGTTAAATGTCATGCCTTGCTTCTCCCTCCTGCTTCCTTTCTCCCCACTATCTCTCATTGCTATTTTTTGTTAACTCTTTCTCTCTCTCTCTCTCTCTCTCTCTCTCTCTGGCTGTCTCTCTCTCTCTCTCTGTCTCTCTCTGTCTCTCTCTGTCTCTTTCTCTCTCTCCCTCCTCTAATGCCCCCCACCCCCCGCCCCCCACCCCACCATATCCCACCCCTTCTTCTGTGTTCACTCTTGTACATTAGTTTTGTTGCATTAGGTATTAGTATATTTCAGAATTTGTATCTTTTGCTTTCTTTTCTTTTTTTTTCTTTTTCTTTTTCTTTTTTTTTTTGGCCCCGGAGGGCTGGATGTAAAAAAGCAGTTATGCTTACTCCACTACCCTCTGAAAATAAAATTCGTTCGTTCGTTCGTTTCTCTCTCTCTCTCTCTCTCTCCTCTCCTCTCTCTCTCTTCCTCTCTCCTCTCTCTCTCTCTCTCTCTTCTTAGTTCGCCTTTGGATTTTTCCCATTCCCGCTGGTCCCCCTCCCTCGTTCTTCTCCCCCGATTGTTCTGACCCCTCAGAGACATTCCTGTCTCATTGTTTGTGCGAACTGCAGAACGTAAATATGAAATGACTGAACTGATTGGTCCATACTTAAAAGCAATATTATGATTTTACTCTATGTAATTTTATTTCATGTTTAGTTTCGAAACGGAGTGACTGAGGGCGGAAAATAAAGCAAAATTTAGAAAGGTAAGGGTTATTTACCGCCACAGATGCAGGACAAAACACAAAGCAGTTTTGGGTCTTGGGTCTTCTTCAGGCGAAAACAAACAACATTTAGGACAGTGAAAACGAAGATCGAGAAATCAATCATCTTCTCATATTCGGCGCAAAATAGTTGGATCCAACAGCCATTTTGAGCCGAATGTGAGAAGATTAGCAAATGTGAGAAGTAGCAAATGTGAAAGATTAGCAATGAGAAGATTGCATTCTCGTTCTTCGTTTTCACTGTCCTAAATGTTGTTTGTTTTTGCCTGAAGAAGACCCAGCAGGTCGAAATGCATTGTGTTTTGTTCTGTAATTTGTTTGTCTGTATTTGTGGCGGTAACAAACCCCTTTTTCTTTCTAAATTTTCGTTTCATGTTGTATAAAGCCCAGCCATCTGCAGCAGATCGTCGTCGTCATCATCATCATCATCATCATCATCATCATCATCATCATCATCATCATCATCATCATCATTATCATCACATATCATTATTGTATGAGATTAGGTCATATAGGTCAGGTAGAATATTGGTGTGTGACACCATTCTGGTTGGATAGGGTTAGGGATTTGATGTCTTAATTTCGTTCATATTGTTACGACAAATATTGTCTTTTTCTCTGTCCGTCTGTCTCTTTTTCTTTCTTCTCTCTTTCTGCTCCCTCCCCTAATTTCTTTCTCCTTTAACCTCTTTCGTCTCCCTTCCTTCTTTTTCTCTTCCTTCCCTTTCCGCTCTTACTCTCTTTTTGTCTTCCGATTTCTTCCCCTCCGTCTTACATCCCCCCCTCCCCCCCCCCCCCCCCATCATTTAAAAAAAAAAAATTCCTTGTTCTTTAAACGTTTTTTTTTTTTTTTTTTCTAAAGCAGTCTTATGAATGGACCACAGAATAACATAAATCCGACAATTTGTAAGACATCTTCATCATGTCATCATCACTCATCACCCATCATCATCATCTTTCATCATCTATCGTCGTCGTCGTCGTCGTCGTCGTCTTCTTCTTCTTTTTTTTCTTCTTCGTCAACGTAAATTATGACGTCAACTTGAAATGACATAGGAACATGACGAAAATAATAATATTGATGAGAAAAGGGAGCCAGAGCTAACGGCCGAGGCTTTGGTGTCCAGCCTACTTTAATTTGTTTAAATCGTCGTTTTCTCCGTAGTGATACTATGTGGAGAGGCTGACTTTCAAGTCAGTAGTACGTTGATGTTCACTGTGTATGTGCGATACTTCTGATGACGGTACCAGCGAAATATGTACCAGGGAATTTATTTGTTATAAAATTGTTGTGAATGCTGTGTCGCCGAGAGTGACTTAAAACTCCTGCAAGAATATTTATGTGCTCTAATTGTACCACCACATGTATGTCGGTGGGCTGAATTTATTGATGTGAACACTGTAATATCAATACACGGAGAAGCTAATTTTTGTTTTAGATCAACAATACGTCGAAGTTTATTGTGTTCTATGGGACTTTGCTGAAATCGTGTTCCCCAGGGATTCAATATTGTTTACTGTGCTTTGTGAATCTGCGGTTCTTATGCTATGGATTGCTGTGCTTTGTGAATCTGCAGTTCTTATGCTATGGATTGCTGTGCCTTGTGAATCTGCGGTTCTTCTTCTATGGATTGCTGTGTCTTGTGAATCTGCAGTTGTTCTATGGTTTACTGTGTCTTGTGAATCTGCGGTTCTTCTTCTTCATCGCTTGTGTTTGTGAACGGCTGTGCTTACCGTGCTGGGACCTTGGTTATCCTTCTTTGTCTTCTTTTAGTGTTGCAGACTGTGGCTTGGGTATTGTGGAATCGAGTATGTTGACTGTATATGTGAGACACTGTGGACGGCGCCGGCGAGATCTGTGAGTTATATCAAGATATTCATATGATACGTTGACATCTGATGATTGAAGTTTTTTATGTATTGATATCTTGATCTGTATGCTATGTAGTGACATGCATTGATTTGTACAAATTGACATAAATGTGTGGGCTTTGATGGTTCAGGCAGCATATAAAAAAAAAAATCTAACTCGTGTGTTGCCTTGCTATTCATGTTCGTATGGTGTGTGTGTGTGTGTGTGTGTGTGTGTGTGTGTGTGTGTGTGTGTGTGTGTGTGTGAGGAATAATCATTACACGCATCCAAACTTTTGAGAGCGGAATCAGACAGCAAAACACGCACCGCATACCATCGTAACTATCATCATCATCATCATCATCATCATCATCATCATCATTCGTCATCTATCTTCTTCTTCTCTTCTTCTTCTTCTTCTTCTCTTCTTCCTCCTCCTCCTCCTCCTCCTCCTCCTCCTCCTTCTCTCCTCCTCCTCCTCCTCATCTTCTTCTTCTCCTCCTCTTCCTCCTCCTCCTCCTCCTCCTCGTTTTCATCACCAGCAACATCATCATTAGAGTCAATGTTCCATGACATATGTACAGAATATAGCATCCCTTGATACATGTCTGGTTGCAATGTGGTTAGGTAAAGTGGGGTATATTTATTTCACATTGCTCATGACATAAAAACAAAAACAAACAAACAAAAAGTAAAGCAAAGCAAAGCAAAACCCAAACACCCCTCCCCCACCCCCACCCCTCCCCCCCACCCCAACCACTCCCCCAAACCCATTGTACTTTATGTCGGTCTGTCTTTCTGTCCTGTTATCCTCCTTATCCTCTATTTCTTCCACCCTTTTCTCTTATACCCTCTCCTCCCCTCTCTTTGTTCTCCAATCCTCCTTTAAGAAAACCTTATTGCCCCCCTTTTGTTTTGCATTCCTGACCACGTTTAATCCCTCTAAGCCACGATTTGTTTGCGGAGCCAACGTGTAAACAAGACACAAGTGTGCATTTTTGTACATGTGTGTGTGTGTGTGTGTGTGTGTGTGTGTGTGTGTGGTGTGTGTGTGTGTGTGTGTTTTGGGGAGAGAGAGAGAGAGAGGAGAGAGAGAGAGAGAGAGGGGGATCTTAACAATATTCTCAGACACACACTGTTGTGTGGATGAAAATCGACAGTGTGGTTCCAGGTCTTCCCGATTGAATCCATTGCAAACTCAGCTCTGGGTGGGACCCGGTTTGGGCCAATAAAAAAAAGAGAAGAAAATCTCACAAATAAATGGCTGTGATGGGAATCACACCACCAACAACCTTCCAGCCTGGAATCCGCGTCGCTAACCGCGGAACTTTGGCAGCTGGTTCTGGCTGAAAAATTGTTCAAATGATCGGCTTCTGGCAATTCGATTGCATGACTCCTTGACAAAGATTTGGTCAAACATGTTGGTGCTGGAAATTTGTTTCAGTGACAAATTGCTCAAATGACTTGCTCCGGTATTTCTTTTTATGGTAATATGTATTGTATGTATGTATGCACGTGTGTGTGTGTGTATGTATGTATGTGTGCATGTACGTACGTATATATGTATGTATGAATGCGTGTATTTGCTTACAAATTCTTCTATTTATTTATGCATTTATTCATATACATATTCATTCATCTATTTATTTATTTTGTTTGTTTGTTTGTTTGTTTGATGTAATTTCCCATGTTTCCTCAGTGACGTCACTCCTCCCTGCTCACTGTTACTTCCCCTTGCCCTGCCCGCGCTGAGACCGTGGTAGGTGATCTCCCATTTTTCCGGATTTTGAAAGAACCGTCAGACTTCACTTCGTGTTGTTTATAATTCACAAGACTGCAAAAGGAGCCATGTCACGCCCCTCCCCCCTCCCTCCCTGCTAACTTAGCCCTCCTTCCTTCTCTCTAAATATTATGTGTGTGTGTGTGTGTGTGTGTGTGTGTTGTCGGTATATTATGCGTAATGTGTATGTTGTATGTAGATTGTTGGTAATTGAATATAGTGAAACCGATTCTTTTCTTTATTTTTTTTTCTTTCTTTTCCTTTTATTGTTTTTTTTTTTTTGTTTGTTTGTTTTGTTTTGTTTTTAGTCTTTCTTACTTTGAAATAGGAAACGTCGTAATCTAAACGGCGAAATTGGAAACGGAAGTAAATATTTTAAACGGTGAATGGGAATGGGTAATAATGGCGTAATTTAAACGGTGAAATGGGAGATGGCGTTATTTAAACGGCGAAATAAGAAATGGTGTAATTTAAACGGCGAAATGAGAAACGGCGTAATTTAAACGGCGAAATGGGAAACGGCTTAAGGGAGATACTCTGCTCCCTCCAGTAAGCTTGCCGTCAGCCCACAACGAACGATTAGTATCAAGTTGTCATGAAACGATTCCCGACCCTACTAGAAATTTGGGAAATGTTTTGCTTCTGGATATTTGGTCATATGACTTGCTTTTGTAAGCTCGGCCACAGAACATGCTATTGGAAACTTTTCCAAATAACTCGCTGTTCAAAATCCGGTCACAATAATATGGTATTGGAATTTTTGGCCACATGTCTTCCGGCTGAAAGTTAGTGGTTTAGTCACATGACTTGCTGTGTTGTGAATACACGGAATCAAGGGAGGAATTACTTAATATTTGATTCTTCAGTTTAAATCATCAGTTTCTTCTAAATTAAGGCCCCTTCATCTTTTTCCTCATCAAGGGGATTCCCTTTTGGATGCCTGGGGCTTTCTCGGTGCCGACAGCTCCCCCACCTCCTGGAAGTTCTGCGCCAGAAGCTTCCTCTTTTCTATGATTCCCTTGGACTCTAACTTTTTGAAATTTTACTTTTGCCTTTCCTATCTGTCGCTTATGTTTTATTCCTTTACCGACGTTCTGCCATAGCTCTTGAAACTTTTCTGTCTGTGACATGCTCTTTGTACTAACATGGCGACTGTCTATGTAGTGAGTACGTATTCGGGATGGACACTTGCTGGCCATTCTGCTGTGTCTACTTGTCCATATGGCTTTTCCTTTTTTCCCTCCATAATTTCCTTGTGGATTTCCAGTGTTCTTCGTTATATTTTGAACGATTTTAAAAAGAAAACAAAAAATCTAGGAGCAAGAAATTTTAAGGGATGCCTGGCGTTCTCAGCAACGCCTAGTTTAAATGCTGTATCGATAGTTTAGCTATCATGTCACTAACTGCTTTCTCTGTTTGTATCTTTGGTGTGTGTGTGTGTGTGTGTGTGTGTGTGTGTGTGTGTGTGTGTGTGTTTGTGTGCCCACGCACGCACCCACACTCATACACGCGCACGCACGCACACTCACACACACACACCACACACACACACACACACACACACACACACACACACACACACACACAAACACACGCACGCACACACACACACACACACACACACACACACACACACACACACACACACACACACACACACACGCACACAAACACACGCACACGCACACACACACCACTGATGTTCCCAGTAGAAAAGAATGAAGCAAATTCCCATAAAGAAACACCGATGACAGATTTTTTTTTTTAATCACGTGATTTCGCGGTTTTAATGTCTTCATAGAACGTCATTTTTTTCTTCTTTACTTTTTTTTCTTCCTTTCCGTTTTTCTTTTTCTTTTCTTTTTTTCTTCTTTTTTTGCGTTCAATTCCCTTACTGGGTTTAATGTGAAATGATGAGTTTACATGTGATAATCATGATAATTAAATTGATTATTCAATGGTGCTTTGTTATGCTTTTCATTCTTGTCGTGAACTGGCGTGAATTGTCTGTTTGAATCGTGTGCATGTGCCGATTAAGAAAAAGCTATTTGCAGAAGCTGAATAAAGATCGAGGACTCTTCATTTTTACTATGGTCGATTGTGTGGAGAAGGGTAGGCAATTTATAAATACCGTTTTGTTTTGGAGCAGACAAAGAGTTAATTCCCTATCACGAGTGGGCATTGGGATTCCCCAAGAACTGAATTTGAATAGCATTTACTAACGGAGGGATATATACACAATAGCATTCATCGAGGGCGGCACACACACACACACACACACACACACACACACACACACACACACACACACACATACGCACACACACACAACACACACACACACACACACACACACACACACACACACACACACACACACGTGCGCGCGCGCGCGGCGCACACACACACTCTCTCTCTCTCATTCTCTGTCTTTCACGCACGCACGCACGGACGCAGCAAACGACACACACACACACACACACACACACACACACACACACACACACACACACACACACCACACACACACACAACACACATTGTGACACATGAGATAGGACACTGCCAATTAATATTTCATCAGTGGGTCTGTTACGGAAACGAATCTTCACGTTTTTCTTTCTTTCCTTTTAATCCCTAAGCATTCCGTTCGTTTCAGCTGGACGACTGAGATACTCCACATTGTAAACTTCATGACTGAACGTCAATTCCCGCTGCACGGATGGCAACAGCCCTGTCTGCAGGTTCACACAAAGGCCAGTGAAGCGTGTTCACACAGCTGAATATCCCTCCTCCTTCGGTCTTAGAAATCCCCGTCTTGCCCTTTCAATGTTTGCGTTGAATGACGGACATATACACTGCGCGACACACACACCACACACACACACACACACACACACACACACACACACACACACACACACACACACACATATGCTGTGCACACACGCACGTATACAAACACAACGAACACATGTCTAACACACACACACACACACACACACTCTCTCTCTCTCTCTCTCTCTCTCTCTCTCTCTCTCTCTCTCTCTCTCTCGTGTGCGCGCACATGTATTCAAACACACAAGGAACACACGCTCAACACACACACACACACACACACACACACACACACACACACACACACACACACACACACACACACACACCCTCTCTCTCTCCAATATCTGTAACATACGCCAAATTCATGACTGTCCTGAAATAATTCGTGGATATGATATTAAACTTCCCGTGCTCCTGTGAAGTTCACATTGTTCATGTTGATTCGCCCCCCCCCCCCCCCCCCCACTCCCACTCGATTTTTGTCAAAACGTAGTAGTTAGAAATCAAAGGGGATACCTGGAGTCTTAGCTGAGCTAGTTCCATGCTACTGATGTCCTAGTTTAGTTCCATGCTACATGATGTCCATAGTTTCTAGTTCATGTGTGTCCATAGTTCTAGTCCATGCTGCATGATGTCCATAGTTTCTAGTTCCATGCTGCATGATGTCCATAGTTTCTAGTTCCATGCTGCATGATGTCCATATGTTTTTCTAGTCCATGTCTGCATGATGTCCATAGTTTCTAGTTCCATGCTGCATGATGTCCATAGTTTCTAGTTCCATGCTGCATGATGTCCATAGTTTCTAGTTCCATGCTGCATGATGTCCATAGTTTCTAGTTCCATGCTGCATTGTATAGTCCCATATGTGTCCTTCTAGTTCCATGCTCATGATGTCCATAGTTATTTCTAGTTCCATGTCTGCATGTTGTCCATAGTTTCTAGTTCCATGCTACATGATGTCCATAGTTTCTAGTTTCCATGCTGCATGATGTCCATTAGTTTCTAGTTTCCATGCTGCATGATGTCCATAGTTTCTAGTTCCATGCTGCATGATGTCCATAGTTTCTAGTTCCATGCTGCATGATGTCCATAGTTTCTAGTTCCATGCTGCATGATGTCCATAGTTTCTAGTTCCATGCTGCATGATGTCCATAGTTTCTAGTTCCATGCTGCATGATGTCCATAGTTTCTAGTTCCATGCTGCATGATGTCCATAGTTTCTAGTTCCATGCTCATGATGTCCATAGTTTCTAGTTCCATGCTACATGATGTCCATAGTTTCTAGTTCCATGCTACATGATGTCCATAGTTTCTAGTTCCATGCTACATGATGTCCATAGTTTCTAGTTCCATGCTACATGATGTCCATAGTTTCTAGTTCCATGCTACATGATGTCCATAGTTTCTAGTTCCATGCTACATGATGTCCATAGTTTCTGTCTGCACAATGTCATAGTTTCTAGTTCTGCTAATGGATCTTTTCGGAACGATATTTGCCTTGATTTTTCAGGGAATATTTTTTTAAATGATCAAACTTGTTCAGGATGTAATAGTTTACCCTGTATGAAACAAACAGTTCTGAAAAGTCTC
>CM065720.1:79819743-79834743 GCA_033310375.1 Conus canariensis | reverse complement strand
CAATCTCTGATACTTATCATTATTAGCTTTATTTTCTGCAATACAGTACACCAGTATCAAAGTCTGTAAGGGGAAATCATGATTTTTATTTCTTCATTCACTGAAGGAGTGACAACTTCATCTGTTTCAAATAATAAGACACTTTATTTCTATTTATCTGCAGACTTCCCTGTTGTGTGTCCACGTAAAAAAACGCTACAACCACAGTCGACTGCAAGACTTAAACCTGTTGAACAACGAGAACTTCAAGACATGGCATCAATACGTGACGTCGGAGAGAACAATGGGCGGCGCTGTGAGTGTTGCTCTTGTTGGTGTTTTAAATCTGCATCAGGATCTCGTTCTTCTCACGGCGGTGGACGTTCAGAGCATGGTGTGCAGCTTCCTGTCACCGTAGCACCAAATGCACGAAGAAGACAACCTGTGACTATCATGACGTCAGAACTGTCCATGCAGAGCAGTGTGGCAGTGACGTCACGACAGCCTAAGCCTGAGGCTGACAGGCTGTTACAACTATTAAATCGTGCAAATGCTTTGACGTCATGTCAGTTGGAATCTGATAACGAGTCCACATCAGAACGATCGGAATCAGAGGATTCCTGGGAGTCTGGTCCGACCATTGGAACATATTTCCAGGGTGTCTTATTCAAGAGAGATGCGTACTTTGATCGTTGTGAGCGTAGTCATAGGATATGCATTCCATCTGATATCCAGTTCGCAAATCATGCAGGTAAGTGGACACAAACAACATCACGGCCAGTAGCAATCTAAACACCAGTAATATTGACCAACATAACATCACCAGTTATTGATGTCAGCAACATAATTCAGCCCGCAGAGTTCCTATAAGCCATTAGCTGATGGCGCAGTAAAGATGCTTTCCCAGTGCCTATGGACCATCCACTGACGTCATGCATTTTTCTTGAATTTGCATTCGTTACTATTTCTATCAACGGACACAAAGGGAGAATGAATAGTAAGCCTTAAGTGTCTGTAGTATTAAAATGATATGCAAATGACCACACGTGATGGAAAAGACCATTTATTCTCATCACTGACTGGATGACCGGCCAGCACTTTGTCTTTCTTGCAAAGATGGTGGCGCAACCGTCGACAAGCGTAGCGACCTAATCAACATACTTACACAGCTGAGCAGACTCTGCCAATCATTTTTGACAAAGAAAATGATCTTTTATTCAACGACTCACTCGAGCATGAAGGTGAGGATGATGATAGTGATGGACTTGCCGACCATCGTCAGTTATTGAGTCGGGCTGTGCGATCTCAGAGTGGCACAGATGACTCGGTTACCAGCGTGGAACGAGTTCATTTGTACTTTGCTTTGTGTGCCAGTGGCCAGGGACGGTGATAGTCAGCACGAGAGGGGAGCGCGGCCTACTCGCGGCGTGACACAGGGCAGGGGGAAGGTAGGGGAAGAAAAGTGAAAGAGAGGGTTGAAGCCCAGCAAAGGGGCGTGGTGGGGTGGGGGGGGGGGGGGGGGGGGGGGGGGGGGCGTGGTCGTGGACTGACCTGTCTGCATGAAGTGTGAGCATCTTTTTTTTCCCCACCTATTTAATGTCACCTCCCTCATCCCTCCACTCAACAATTCCTTCATTTTCTCACACATTCATCCCTCAACATAAATTCGGCAAAGTATTTACTTAAAACAAATTACTAACAAATCCATGTATGTACGAATATGTCAGTTGTTATAATAACGAGTTCAATTCAAAATATCCAATGACATTTGTCTTGATGTTCTTTGTATTTGAGGAATGAATGGGAGAATGAGTTGGCACAACTGTCAACATGTATAAGTTGGAATTATATAATCGTGCTAGGAAAGTATTGGCAAAGAGGTTTAAAAAAATTTTTTTTTCAGTTTTTAAACAAACAAGCACACACGGAAAAAGACATATGTAGCATAATAATTGTACAAAAACGCGGAAGAAGTCAGACACAATAAGGGAACAAACACACAAGTCCCCCAAAACAACAACAAAAAACAACAACAACAAACAAAAAAACAAAACAAAAAGCAAAAAAAAAAAAAAAAAAAAAAAAAAAAAATCGCAGACATGCACACAAACATACATGAATTGTAAACAGGATATATATGCATAAACTTACACACACACACCCACCACACACACACATGTACAAATGTATAACCTCAAAAACAAGGAAAATACCAAGGGTTGGCAGGGGTGAGAGGCTGAGAGAGAAAGAAAAAAAAATATTAAGATGGGTAATTACAACAAGAGAATGGATCACTGGATGGCTAGTTATGTTGGAAGATACTAGCATCTACCATTCTCAACTATGTAGCATTATCTAGGTTGGGATACTCAAGTTGGGACTATGTGTACATATATAAGAGTTGTTACAACAAGAAAAAAAAACCAACAAACAAACAAACAAGCAAACAAAAAAGTCACAATAAAGCTAGGAAATGATAGAGGAATAGGGAAACCAGGTTTTGTCAAATTGATCTGAATCATAGTTCAGAAAGGCTAAGTATTTTTCCAATTTAAATCTATAGCTTAAGATTGTAAGGAAAACATGAAGGTCTTGGTGGTTATTTTGTAGTTTACATTTGTAAACATAAAACTTAGCAAACAGCAGAATAAAGTTAAGAACTTTGTCAGTTTCCACATTTTGTTTCACTCCAAACAGAACAAACTCTTTCTCAAAAAACAGATTAGCGCAGTGCTGACATTTATCCATTAGCAGGTTTTGAAGATTTCTCCAAAACCGCTGCACAAAATTGCAGTCGAACAGCATGTGTGTAATAGTCTGTTCATGATCACAAAAGTTACATAATGGTGAATCAACAATTTTGCATTGAAATAGGTATTTCTGGGTTGGCAGCAATCTATGTAGAAGTCGACATTGGAACCATCTAAGCTGGAAGTCAGTAGAAACTTTATAACTATGAAGGAATATTTGTTTCCAATTAAGATTTACAAAAAGATTATGCCATTTATTAATAGCAGCGGGAGAGGCATTATTTTCATTTAAAGTTTTTTTTGTACATATTTGTTGCCTCTTTTAATGCAAAACCAGGCTTTTTGGTCTAAGAGTTTATATTGGTTAGTTATGATAATATTAAGTTTTTGGCAATAGTTGCGAATGGCATTTATTATGCCTTCATACAAGAGAAAGTTTGTTCTTATACCTTGATATTTAATTAAAAAATTCATGGAAGGTCATCCAATGCCCATTTTCATTAATCAAGTGTTGAATGAAGAAAAGGCCATAATTACACCATTCCTGTATGAAAATAACTTTTTTTATCTCTTAAAATTTTAATATTGTAATGAATACACTCTGACATGAAATCATGTACTGTAGTCGGACAGCACTTGGAGCACAGTTTCTTGTAGTGTTTCATCACATCATTCCAGAATGGGTTATTGACATCTTGCATAATAACATTAGAAAATTCAGCACCAAAGTTTTTAATACTGTCCAGTTTAGGGAACATATTAATGGTAAATTCCCGCCAACCCAACTCATACATTAATCTTCTCAGCCAACTTATCTTCATAGAAGAAATAAAAAATTTTACATTTAACATTTTTAATCCACCTTCACAGTACTGCTTTTGAACCACAGATTTTTTTATTTTACTTTTTTTTAACCGTTCCATAAAAAAAAAAAACTATACAATTCTTTTTCTAAAGCAACAATAAAATCCTCTGGGGGGTCTGGTAGGTTAATCAATAAATGAACAATTTTAGCAAGTGCCAAAGTTTTAATAACAGTTATTTTTCCAAAAGGAGTTATATTTCTTTTTTTCCAAAAAGCTAGGACTCTTTATTTCAAAAAGTTTATCTTCAAAATTAATCTGTACAATAATATTTGTGTTAGTGGAGAATTTGATACCAAGAATTTTGAAAATACCTTGATCCCAAACAAAATTTTTGTCCCTCATAAATCTAATTCCACAATTCTTTCTACTCCCCAGCCAAACTACTTGTGACTTGTCAAAATTGATTTTAAACCTGAAATTTGTAAAAAAAAAAAAAAATTAGTAAGGACAGATACCGCCTCATTAAAAGATCTTTCTGAACCATCTAGGCATAAACTAGTGTCGTCAGCATATTGTGACAGTAATGTTTCCTTGTGAACAACTTTAATTCCTTTAATATGCACATTAGAGTGAATCATTAATGACAGAACCTCAGCACAAATTAGGTATAGATAAGGGGATGATGGGTCCCCCTGTCTTACCCCTCTCTCAATCGGAAACCATGGGGAGTATTGGCCATTTACAGAAATACAGGTAGAAATTTGTGAATAAAATGTTCTTATCCAATTAAATCGGAGATGAAATGAGGCAGGGAAAAGTAAACGATAAACAGTAAACAAGTGGGGTATTTTTTGCTCCCATCAGAAAACCTAACACAGAGTAACTTTTATTCAAGACTGGCACAGCCTTTTAAACTTGAATAAAGTCAGACAAATACATAGACGAACAATCTAATAGTGGGGGAAAAAACAAGCGCAGTCCAACAACTGAACTGTCTTCATAGTAACGACTTGGAAAAGATTTGGACTCAAGGACGGGGGGTGGGGGGGTGGGGGGGGGGGGGGGGGGGGGGGGGGGGGGGGTGGGGGGGTGGGGGGGGGTGGGGGGGGGGGATGCTATGTATTTGTCCGACTTTATTCAAGTTTAAAAGGCTGTGCCAGTCTTGAATAAAAGTTACTCTGTGTTAGGTTTTCTTATGGCAGCAAAAAAATACCCCACTTGTTTACTGTTTATCGTTTACTGTTCCCTGCTCTTCATTTCCGATTTTGTTTTGATTAAATTGAGGTTATTTGTATTTGTTTCTGTCCGTCTGTGTGTTTGTCTTTTGATCTCCATTGCATCTTTGGTGGATCCTCAGCGTAGCTCAAAGATTGTTCCCCTACATTTTATACTATTTGCATAATGTCTTTAGTTTTTCAGCAACTTTTTTCCTCCCACACTTTCGTTTGGTTTCCTTTACTACTCTTGCTGGCTGCTTTGGGGGTGCTATTGGATCTTTTTTGCACCCTTGTGGTGAGAACACCACGTATTATGGACTGTGGGGTGTGCTCTATTTGCACGCCAGGAGGTGCAGACACAACCACCGTGTCTCCCTGATGAGTTCCGACCCAGACGGACGAAAGGCCTTGGAGCAGCAATACAAATAATCTGCCTTCAAAAGGTTGTGATGGTTCCCTTATGCTCAGCATAGTGAAGAGTTTTCATATTTGTAACATATTTTCTTAGTTTCATGTTCCCAGTTTCTCCATCTTCAAACTCCCCCCCCCCCCCACCCCCTGCCCCCACCTCCTTAAGTTCAAATCTTTGCCAAGTCGTTACTATGAAGAAAGTTCAGTTGTTGGACTGCACTTGTTTTTTCCCCCACTATTAGATTGTTCGTCTATGTATTTGTCTGACTTTATTCAAGTTCAAAAGGCTGTGCCAGTCTTGAATAAAAGTTACTCTGTGTTAGGTTTTCTTATGGCAGCAAAAAATACCCCACTTGTTTACTGTTTATCTTTACTGTTCCCTGCCTCATTTCGTTTCCGATTTTGTTTTGATTAAATTGAGGTTATTTGTATTTCTTTCTGTCTGTCTGTGTGTTTGTCTTTTGATCTCCCTTACATCTTTGGGTGGATCCTCAAGCGTAGGCTCAAAGATTGTCCCCTACATTTTATACTATTTGCATAATGTCTTTAGTTTTTCAGCAACTTTTTCGCTCCCCACACTTTCGCTTGGTTTCATTTACTACTCTTGGCTGGCTGCTTTGGGGGTGCTATTGGATTCCTTTTTGCACCCTTGGTGGTGAGAACACCACAGTATTATGGACTGTGGTGTGTCTCTATTTGACGCCAGGAGCGCAGACACAACCAGCCGTGTCTCCCTGATGAGTTCCGACCCAGTGGACGAAAGGCCTTGGAGCAGGCAATACAAATATATCTGCCTTCAAAAGGGATTGTGATGGTTCCCTTATGCAGCTAGTGAAGAGTTTTCATATTTGTAACATATTTTCTTAGTTTCATGTTCCCAGTTTCTCCATCTTCAAACTCCCCCCCCCCCCCCCCCCCCCCCCATCCTTAAGTCCAAATCTTTGCCAAGTCGTTACTATGAAGAAAGTTCAGTTGTTGGACTGCGCTTATTTTTTCCCCCACTATTAGATTGTTCGTCTATGTATTTGTCTGACTTTATTCAAGCTTAAAAGGCTGTGCCAGTCTTGAATAAAAGTTACTCTGTGTTAGGTTTTCTTATGGGAGCAAAAATACCCCACTTGTTTACTGTTTATCGTTTACTGTTCCCTGCCTCATTTCATTTCCGATTTTGTTTTGATTAAATTGAGGTTATTTGTATTTGTTTCTGTCCGTCTGTGTGTTTGTCTTTTGATCTCCCTTGCATCTTTGGGTGGATCCTCAAGCGTAGGCTCAAAGATTGTCCCCTAAATTTTATTCTATTTGCATAATGTCTTTAGTTTTTCAGCAACTTTTTTCCTCCCCACACTTTTGTTTGGTTTCCTTTACTACTCTTGGCTGGCTACTTTAGGGGTGCTATTGGATTCTTTTTTGCACCCTTGGTGGTGAGAACACCACAGTATTATGGACTGTGGTGTGTCTCTATTTGACGCCAGGAGTGCAGACACAAGCAGCCGTGTCTCCCTGATGAGTTCCGACCCAGCGGACGAAAGGCCTTGGAGCAGGCAATACAAATATATCTGCCTTCAAAAGGGATTGCGATGGTTCCCTTATGCAGCTAGTGAAGAGTTTTCATATTTGTAACATATTTTCTTAGTTTCATGTTCCCAGTTTCTCCATCTTCAAACTCCCCCCCTCCCCAAGTCCAAATCTTTGCCAAGTCGTTACTATGAAGACAGTTCAGTTGTTGGCCTGCGCTTGTTTTTTCCCCCCACTATTAGATTGTTCGTCTATGTATTTGTCTGACTTTATTCAAGTTTGAAAGGTTGTGCCAGTCTTGAATAAAAGTTACTCTGTGTTAGGTTTTCTTATGGGAGCAAAAAATACCCCACTTGTTTACTGCTTATCAAATTAATTAAGTCGGGTCCAAACTTGAAAAATTTAAGGCAGTTATATAAGAATGACCATGAGACGCTATCGAACGCCTTCTCAAAGTCAGCTAAAAAGAGCATCCCTGGAATATTTTCCTTATCAGTGTACAATAACATGTCATACATCAACCTTATATTCTCTCCAATAAATCTGCCCTTCAGAAAACCTCTTTGACTCTCATGTATAATGTTTGGAAGAACACTTTTCAATCGACTGGCAACACAAGCAGAAGCTATCTTATATGTGGTGTTCAACAAAGAGATGGGGCACCAGTTTTTTCACAAATCTTTTCGGCTTCCCTTCCTTGGGGATGCATATTATGGTTCCTTGTCGCTGGGTAGTGGATAATTGGCCTTTAGCAAAACCTTCATTAATTGAACGTACAAGGAAAGTTCCAATATCTACAAAGAAAAACTGATAAAATTCAACAGTAAACCCATCGGGCCCAGGGCTCTTAAAATTTTTCATCTGTTTCAGAGCAGTAGCCGCCTCTTCTAGTGTAATCAACCCCTCTAATGAGGAGCTCTCCTCCTCGGATAATACTGGAGCATCCGGAAGCTCTTCAGAAATATTCATATTAGTTACATCTCTAAAGCTGTATAATTGTTCATAAAATTTTTTATCTCAAGGAGGATACTTTTTTTCAGAAATGACTGAACCATCCTCTTTTTCTAAAAACGGGATAGATTTATCAAGAAAATTTCGATTTTCAAGATTGCAAAAATATTTATTGACTTTTTCCCCATGACTTAGCCAGTGAACTCCTGAGCGCATTGCCATGCCTTCAAGTCTGTGATTCCTGATTTCTTGCAGTTCTGTTTTTTTTTTTAAAGTTTTCTAAATGAGGAATAGTTTCTTCTTGTAAATTCTGTTCAATGTTTTTTTTATTTTTGTTTCTAGGTCATGTTCTCTTTGAGTATCCATTTTGTTCTTATAAGTACTATAAGAAATTGTTTTGCCTCTTATTTCAAGCATTAATGTCTCAAAAAAGAGCTGATCTGCAATTTGAAAAGAGAGGTTTTCATTACTAATTTTATGCATATTATCTAAGTTGTATACAGGTAATGCATACTGTTTCTTGATATCGCTGATCAGCTCTCTAATTTTTGAAACATATTGCTTATCTCTTAATAAACTATTGTTGAATTTCCAAAAAGGTCTGTCGCGTTTGAAATGATCTTTTTTTTTAAAAAGCAATGTGACAAGAGAATGATCTGATCGATATCCAGGATCTATGCAAACGTCATTAACTTCCATCATTAATTCTTCAGTTATCATAAAGTAGTCAAGTCTTGCTTGTTTATAAGAGTTAAATTTCCGCCATGTATAGTTTCTTTTTTCGGGGTATATTTCTCTGTAAACATCAAACAGATTGTATTTAGTCATTATATCATTGATTTTTGCTCGGGTTCTTGGCCAATTGGTGACACTTGTATAATTTCTAACATCCATTTTTAAATTAAGGGCACAATTCCAGTCTCCAGTTATAATTACATGTTGGTTGCCAAAGCTCTCAATGAGTTCACAGACACTATCGAAAAATTCGGGGCTATCACCACAGCTAGGCCCGTATAAGTTCACCAAAGTAAACCTTTTTTTTTAAGAATTGAACATTCATAACAATGTAACACCCATGCTGGTCTCTTATAACATCATGTATCTTGTACTCAAATTTATTATTAAAAAGAACAGCCACACCATTTTTGTTAGTTTCCGTACCACACAGCCATACATTATATCCCCAGCTGGCTCGGATAAAATTCTCAGAGTCTTCCTTTAAGTGTGTCTCTTGAAGACAATACACATGAGCTGCTTTTTTTTCTCAAAAAATCAAATACATCTTTCCTTTTTTTTTTTTTTTTACTATTATTTAGACCATTACAATTCAAAGAACAAATTTTAAATGAACTATCCTGTGCAATTTTGAGTTTTGGCAAGAAAGGTTAAAGTAGTAAACAGATAATAGCAATTAGAACAAAAAAGGTCTACAAAAGAAAAAAGTAAGAAATACTCCAAAAGTGTTGCTAATACTAAAGACACACCCTTTGAAATACAGTGATGTCGCACATCCCCAAAGTTTTACAGAAGCTACTTCGGCCTCAACCTTCCAATGTAATAATAAGCAAGTTTTCACACCCATCATTAATGTCAACATCTTATAAATGCACAAATAAAGTGTACATGACCCAGTTACAATCTCACTCTCACACACCCCCCCGCCACCTTGATGTGAAGAAAATGAAAAGGTAATGTACAACATAAAGACCAACTTACAAAACAATGACATAAAACTGCACACACACACACACACACACACACACACACACACACACAACACACACACACACACACACACACCAACCTGTTATATAAGGGTCCACCACCCAACTCCAAACGAGCATTGAAGCCTACTACTACTACAACTACTACTACAATATCCAGCGCGATGACTACAAAAAAAAAAAAAAACAACAACAACAACAACAACAAAAAACCGCCCTCGAACAACTCATGCCATAATCATCTTGTATGACTGTCTAACACGTGATCAAATATTTACTATCCCTTCATACAATCACATTATCTGTGAGCAAAGACCAAATACTAACATATGGGGGAAAAAAAAGAATAGTACCACAAGGCTGTGTTTTCTTTCCTTACTTTTGCCCCCAACTACCCTCGACGCAAGGACTGCTCCCCTGACTTGCCAATCCCAAAAGACCTTCACCCCCAGATGTAAACAAAGAAAGTCAAGTGGGAAAAAAAAAAACCCGCCAAGGTCGTTACAAGAAAAGCGCACAGATACAGAAATTACATCAAGTAGCTTCTAAATTACAAACCTTTAAGAATTCTCAAGCCTTCACACTTACGATTTTGAACAGAAAACAATTGCACGCTGGTTAAATTAATTTGGTCTACTTACAGTTCGAGCAGGCGACACAATGACAAGGCAAAGGTGAAAGTGACGGCGTGACACACAAAAGAAGAAAGAAACAAATCTAACACAGTTGCCTAAAATCGGCAAGAGATTTCACAGTCGAGATTCGTCCGGTCACAGTTTTCACCACCACTGCACCGTTCTTCGCAAATGTCCCTCTCGTTCCGCACTGAACATAGCAGCTGATAGGCCCGTGGGGTCAGATCTTCCACCATAGTGACCCCGGTTCCTTTCAACTTCTTGCGCGCGTAGAGCACAGAGTCCCTAACCCGACGGGAAACAAAACGAACAATAATCCCGCGGCAAGAGTTTTTGGAAGCACTGGAACCCTGTTTGGAACCGACCCTATGCACTGCCTCAAGGTCTTCTCTCTTCACCTCGATGTTCAGTTTCCGGTTGAACAGAGAAAGCACCTTCTCCTCGCACTGTACCCCCGTCTCGACGGCCCCGCTCTCCCCTTCCTGCACCCCGTAGATGCGCAGGTTGTTCCTCCGTACGTAGGCGGAAACGTCCTCGGAACGACGATCGGCCAGCTCTGCAAGGTGCCGTATTTCAGCTAGCTGGGTGGCCGTCTGCTGCTCTCGCTTCCGGGCGTCGGTCAGCTCTTGACGAAGCTTATCGTTCTCAGTCTGGACTGAGAACAGGGCAGCCTTCAGTTCCTCCACCGTAAGAGCCAGCTTGGCAAGTCCAGCTCCGTTGGCGCAGAGTTTTGCCATCAGATCGGCATTCGTACAGTGCTGGGGTTCCTCTTGCCGGTGAGAATCGCGAGTAGGGGAGAAAACAACGTCCAACTCGTTTGACTGGTTTGGGAGTCAGTCATTCCCCTTGTCCTCCATTTTGTTCTCTCGCGGTTGAAAAACAAATTTCGAAAGAGTCTCTTTCACTGGCCTGGACAATGGTGTACTAGTTTCCATCTTCTGTTTTTTCGGGGTGTCTTTGCCACTGTTAACACTTGAATTGTTGGAGGAACTAGAGCCTGAACCTGCACCAGCCTGCGTACGCTGCTTTCTCTTCTTATGGGGGGCATAACACTGCACACTGTCAACAACACTGACAGTCATTTCAGCGCCGATTTCTCCACATCACGCTCACCAAAAGTTCCAAAAACGCGGATGGAGGTGGGCAGTAGATACAATGTTAACTTCGTGGCATTCTTGGTGTCCGATCGTTAGTTTAATTAACTAAAATAAGTTATTCAAGTGCACAGCTGTCAAAAAGACGTCCGACACATCCGCTTAACAGTGTTCACCCTCAAGTGTAAGCATCTTGATAGACTTCTAAACTGTTTTACTTCCATTTACAGGTGTAGTGTGACAATACAAACTTTATTTTCAGCTGTTATGCTTTGTGGGGTTTTTTTGGGATGTAAATAGATATGTTGTTGTAAATAGATATGTTTGCGATCGCGCAAAACAATCTATCCAAATCTAAATACCTAAATATTTTATTATCAAAATTAAAACAAAAGGAGCCCAAATTCAAAATCTTCATTCAATTTCCTTCAAAAATCATACATATTTCATTTTTATATGTCTTATAGTTTTCGAGCTAGAATTTTTTGTGAATTATTACCCCCAGATCATTAGATTTCTCTGGCACTGGGAAAACCTTTATTTGTAATATTCTCTGGCAGTTAAAGGTCTGCTTCAGAAATAGGTGGGAATTTGTTGAAAACATCTGTGCCTGTCGTGAAGGTACAGACTGGAGTATATTTTGGAAACAAAATGTTTACCGAATGAATAATAATAATAATAATAATGATAATAATAATATTGATAATAATAATAATGATGATGATGATAACAATAATAATGACAACAATAATAATAACAATAGAATAACAACAATAATGCTGATAACAACAATAACAATAATATTGTAATAATGACGACGACGATGATGATGATGTTGATAGTAATAATAATAATGATAATAAGAATGATAATAATGATGACGATGATGATGATGATGACGATGATGATGATGATAGCAGTAATAATAATAAAGTAGCAGCAGCAGTAGTAGTAATATGATTATTGTTCTAATTATCATCATTATAGTTATCATTACGGTTCTTTTCAAATCTCATTATTATAGAAACGTGGGAACACTTGCACGAGCAGCAACAGTAAATTCATAGTACACGGTTCTTCTTGAAGACCATAGGATGCACAGGTGATGTTGGAAGAAGTTACGGGGTGGAGGCGGAGGCTGAATGGTCGGGGTGGTGGGGGGGTGGGGCATCACGAAGTGGTCTGAAAAAAACAAGACTTATTCCCAGGTGAGACTGGCTTTCAGTCAATACCCGCTGTGACACAGTCTGTGAAACAAGTAAGACTTATCCCCAGGAGTGACACTGGCTTCAGTCAATACCCTGCTGTGACACAGTCTGTGAAACAAGTAAGACTTATCCCCAGGAGTGACACTGGCTGTCAGTCAATACCCTGCTGTGACACAGTCTGTGAAACAAGTAAGACTTATCCCCAGGAGTGACACTGGCTGTCAGTCAATACCCTGCTGTGACACAGTCTGTGAAACAAGTAAGACTTATCCCCAGGAGTGACACTGGCTGTCAGTCAATACCCGCTGTGACAGTCTGTGAGGTTGTCTATCGGTCTCTCCCACCTTTCCTCCCCCCCCCCCCCCCCCCCACCCCAGCCCTCTTATCCCCCCATATCTCGGCCAGCTTTCCCAAGGGAGTGGAGTAGGAGTAAGCCATACAGATCTACGACGGTTGCACTGTTCTTACGATAAAGGATTGGGGTGGGAAAAACAGGGCAGCATCGGAATGCGGACGAGCCAGCGCGTGTACATGTGTGTGTGTGTGTGTGTGTGTGTGTGTGTGTGTGTGTGTGTGTGGTGTGTGGTGCGCGCGCGCGCGCGTGTGTGTGTGTGTGTGTGTGTGTGTGGGTGCCTTTATTTCTTTTTCATGTTTTTGTGACAGGGTGGCAGGTGTGTTCCTCTAGGGGAAGGACTTTGAATGTTTCTCTGTAGTTTGCATATTGAAATTTCACCTCCGCCTTCCCTCTTACTGTTGTGGAAGGAGGATTTTTCCGGTACTAGTCATTGAAAGAATTTTTATTTTTCCTGGGACTGTTGAAAATACTCAAGAGTGGCTAAGAATAATCTTCGTCAGGCCGATGCACCTAAAAGTGCTTCTGCGCCGAGTAACAGACAGAATTAGAGAGGAGTTCAAACACGAAATAGTGTATGAACAACAAAGAGCTGACACAAGTTAAGTGTACTTTGAGACACCAATGGGAACGCTCCCATGGAGGTTCTATCGTGTGACATCCAGGGGCCATTACAGAATGGCATCTGCCAGGGAGCAACTCTGTCCCTTCACGTGTTAATGAATGTCCTGTGCGTGTCTGCACCCTATGTGAACACAGCGCAGGCTTCCAAGGGTGGTGCAAGATTGCTCCCGGCTGGTTTGTTCGGCAATTGAGGACAATGCTTCGCTTGGTCCTATCTGCACCTTCGGGTGTATCCTCTTCTTTTCTTTCTTGTGTCTACAAGAATCAAATACACACATCAATAGGACGCCATTCAAATCAGTCTTTGGGTTGACTTTTCCCTTGGCATCTCATCATAAAGAGAGGGGCTGTTTCGATAGCTTGAGTTGATGTCCAGGGGTTCCTTCAAGATTTAGCGTGTTAGCTGGAGAGGTGTGTGGACCTGTCTCTGGTTGCTGGTGACTGGTCCACCTTCTCTTTAGGCAGGCTGGTCTGACTTGGGTCTGCTTGGCCACGTGATCTTGATCCTGTGCTGGGCCAGTTGCATGAAACCTACGATCCCAGGGTCTGGGGCCATTACAGAACCTGGTTTGTAGATAAGTAACTGGGAGTGCAACTTTATGAGTCCTCACATTTACCCTCTTACTTTCAGTAAATGTGTGAGATCTCAGCCGGCAAAGGATCAGACTTGCGCAAATGTGTCTGCCATAATGTCAGTCTCCACTTTAGTTCTTCACTCTGGTTTCGGGTGGATTTTAATAAGTGGCACGAGACGGTAAGAGAATGCTCTAAACAATGGAAGGGAAAGAACTCACAAACTCAGCTGAAGTATGTAGGTACTGGAATACACTCAGCCCAAGTACACACGTTGAGTAGAGTCCCCTACTACCAAACATTAAGGCAGTCAAAGGTATTCTTCAAGAGATTTCACCCAGGATAGGCTTGAAATATCCTGTCAGAATATAGTATTCAGTAATCATCTTAAAAGATACTACAAAGCATTGGTAAAAGATTATACTGTTAAAAGATAGCATTCATTAGTCATCTTAACATTTTTTTTCTTAGTAGTGGCAAAAAGTTAAACTGTTGAAATAGAATACTCACTCAGCATCTTCGCAGATTTTACCAAATTTTGGCATAAAACTACACTGTCAAAACATACGGCATAAAGACAAGTAATGCTTAGTATCAAGATTAAGAAACTTAGTTTCAACTTACAGTTCTTCTGGGCTGATCAGTAACACTTGACACAGGATCTCAGAGAAGGAGAGATGCACGTTCCCCTCTCTGGTATACACCAGTGCGTGACACTGACTGTGGTCAGTCTTACAGCCTTTGGTGGAGTAGTAAAGTGGGAAGGCTTGATTTCCCCTTTGGTTTGCTGAGCTGCCCATCCAGCCTCTGATGACTGTCTGATTGATAGGCTGTCAGATGAACAGGACACCCAATAATATCATTATAGACAAGAAAAGGGGGAAGGGGTGTTTGTAATCTAAGGGGGGAGGTGGGGGGGGGGTGATCTGGGATGAGACAGTCAATCTCTCAACACCTTCAGTGTAAGGTAATGTGCTGGCGAATAGAGAGAACAGTCTTCAAGATGTTGGAGGTATCTTTTAGCTTTCATGTCAATGAACAAAGCTACGTGATCCACACCTGTGAGGCATGGGTAGACATCTTGTTGGTCTGAGTCATTGTATAACGCCTAGTTAGATCGCGCGACAGCCTACGGTCGTCGTTCTTGCGACCAGGATGAGC
>CM065720.1:79804743-79814743 GCA_033310375.1 Conus canariensis | reverse complement strand
CTATGTTATTATGATGAAACCTTTTTGTGTAGGGTCGATAAGACCATTTGAGGGAACTGTTGATTGTCACATTGAATGTACTATAAAATATTAAGATATCAACGTGCTTCTTTCTCTCTCTCTCTCTCTCTCTCTCCTCTCTCTCTCTCTCTCTCTCTCTCTCTCTCTCTCTCTCTCGCTTTTCCTCTCCTCGTACCACACGGAATATTTAATCGCTCGCTATCTTTTTGTGTATTGTAAGATTTTCAATGTTACAAGTGATTTTTCATGCGAATAGAAGGAAACAGAACTTTGAGATTACAGATATTGTATTTAATTGGAAGCTATTCACAGAACGGAAAGGGAAAACAAAAGAAAAAATAAGAAACATCCATGTTGTTATCATAAAACCCGTTTTCTGTAGAATCTTTTGGACCATTTCCCGAGGGATTCGTTGATTGTCATAATGAATGTACGCATAAATTATCAACGTGCTCTCTCTCTCTCTCTCTCTCTCTCTCTCTCTCTCTCTCTCTCTCTCTCTCCCTCTCTCTCTCTCTCTCTCTCTCTCTCTCTCTCTCTCTCTCTCTCTCGTCTTTTGATGATCTGCTTGTCTCCCTACCTTTCTGTCTGTTTGTCTTTCTTTCTGTTTGTTTGTCTGTCTGTATGTTTGTCCGTCTCTCTCTCTCTCTCTCTCTCTCTCTCTCTCTCTCTCTCTCTCTCTCTCATATCATGGAATTATACTGACTATCCTGCTGGATGTACACATGTTTGCAATGTTGAGACTGAAGTTTTGTTTATATGGAAGGGAATTCTAGGTGAGATCATTGACACTGTGTTTTGATGGGAACTTCAAAAAAAAAAAAAAAAAAGGGAGAAATAAAAGCTTTGTATCAGTGTCATTAAGATGTTTGTAAAATGGACACGATCACCTTCCGAAAGGAGTATAGATTGTCCAGTTATGATATGTGATGTGTATCATAATGGTGTCTCCACCCTGTCCCTCAGTCTCTCTCTCTCTCTCTCTCTCTCTCTCTCTCTCTCTCTCTCTCTCTCTCTCTCTTTCCTGTCCATCTCTCTGTATGTACCTGTCTGTCTGTGTGTCTATCTCTGTGCCTGTCTGTCTCTTTGTCTCTGCCCCCCCCCCCCTCGCTCTCACTCTCTCTCTCTCTCTCTCTCTCTCTCTCTCTGATTTTTATACAAGATACAAGATGCAGGAATGCTTTATTATCTCAATTCTGAGAAATTACCATCGTGTATTCTTGTATCTTGTTTCATGAATTACGTAGACGCTGAATAATTTTATTGGACGTCCTTTTCAGTGCTCAAAATGATTAATTTTTCCCCTCTGTTTTGATTAGAATTACTGGCGTGTCCATGTTTGTTGTGTTTGAATGGAGGCCTTTTACTTGTTAATAAAGAAAGGGTAGGGGTGAATAGAGGGAAATAGCAGTTGAGATTACAGTTGTATTTTATTGAAGCTATTCACAGAACGGAAAAGAAAGAAAACATCTATGTTACTATTATGAAACCTTTTCTGGGTAGAATCAAATAGATAATTTCCTGAGGGAATTGTTGATTGCCTTATTGAATGTACACATGAAATATCAACGTTTACCCGCCCCCATCTCTATCTCTGTCTCTGTGTGTCTGTACCTGTCTACCTATCTGTTTCTCTCTTTCTCTTTCTCTCCCTCTCTTTCTCTCTGATCTGCTGATTACCTGCTGGTCTGCCTACGTCTCTGTCTGCCTGCCCGTTTGTCTGACTGGCTGGCTCTCCCCCACTGTTCTCTCTCTCTCTCTCTCTCTCTCTCTCTCTCTCTCTCTCTCTCTCTCTCTCTCCAATGGAATAATCTAATGCTGATTATTTGTAGATGTACATACGTTTGCAATGGTAAAAAAGTTTTGTTTTTGTTGTTGTTTATATGGACGGGAATTGCAAGCGAGATCATTGACGCTGTGTTGTGATGGGAGCTTCGAGAAAAAGGAGGGGAGAAAAAAAAGGAAAAGGCTGCACGTACCAGCGTCATGGAAGATGTTGTTTGTAAAATGGACACCGTCATCTTCCGAAGGAGTTGTAGATGTTTCAATTGACACGTGATGCGTGTCACAATGGTGTCACCCACCCTGTGCCTGCCTCCCCCCCCCCCTCTCTCTCTCTCCTTTTTTTTTGAAATTTTCGGTCCCAATTTAAAAATAACATGAACAGAGAGGGGGAAGGGGGGGAGGGGGCGGAGAGGGAGGGGGAGGAAAGAACTCACAGTGGTCGGTTTTCCTCTGTCCCATACCGCCTGGCACTCTTCACACAGTTTTAGTTGCGAGATGTGTTCAGATCCATTAGTAATGACGATGTAAATCACGGTGACCATGCTAACTCTCCCCCCCCCCCCCCCCCCTTTTTCTTTTCTTCTTAAATTTTTTTTTTAAGTGCCCCCTCGCCTCTTGGATACCTGCGTGAGCGCTTGACGCGCACGCATGTTTCAATTCACTTATAATGCGACACAAGGTCTTACATTTTATCTTTGGTGCATGCCCCCTTTGCTCGTTTGCGGTGGTCAAGCAAATATCATCTTATTTGTTTTTTTGTTTTTGTTTATGTTTTTTTTGTATTATGATTGTAGTGACACTGTTTTTTTGCTGTTTCATTTTGATATTGTTTTCCGTGTATTCATGGTATGTGTGTTTGTGTCTTCAAAACTATTATAAATTCTTCATTTTGACCGAGTTGGATGGGTTCATTTTATGCTATCATTTGTATATGAGTTTGGTGACCTCTTTTGGGTTCGATGTATTTACACATGTATGTTAGTCTTCTTCAAAGCTATTTCGTAAACAGAAATGGGCAGTAGTGTGTCTATCCTCTCAATTAACTGGCAGGGCCTCAATAGTTCGAAGAAGAGACGTGATGTCTTCCATTATCTAAGGTGTAAAAAATATTCTGTGTACTTCTTGCAAGACACTCATTTTGAAAAAAAGATGGAACAGTATATCCAGTCTGAGTGGGGCTATAAGGCGTATTTCTCAAGTCACTCTTCCAACGCAATAGGGGTCGCAATTCTGTTTAATAACAACTTTGAATTCAAGGTTAAGCAAATTGTTAAGGATGATTCTGGAAACTTTCTCATGATACATGCTGAGATACATTGGAATGACTACCTTCTAGTTAAGGCCAGAATAGCTCAGTTGGTAGAGAGCCGGACTCGTAATCTTGGTGATCCTGGGGTTGCGGGTTCAAATCTCCGCCGAGCCGTTTCGGTGCAGGGGGATTTTTCCCTCGGAATTAACATTGGTTCAGACTCCATTTCCCATACAGTCCTTCGGATGAGAGTATAAACCGAGGTTCCGTGTGTGAACGCATGCATAACGTCTTGCACACACGTAAAATCCCATCACCAACTTTCGGAAGAGAAGGCCAGTTTGGCCGTTGGTATGGATGACATGTTAAACATAGCATGCACCCTGCGCGAGAAATGGAAAGGATGAAGGAAATGAGGAAACTGAGTGCACGATATTGACCGGATGATATGGGCAACGACTGAATGATGCGCCGGCAGGCAGCTCTTCAGTCGGCACTACCCAGGTAGGCAGCCCGTGGTGTAAACGAGAGTGTTTGTTATATGTAAAGCGATTGGAGCCCTAATCTTTAGAGAATAGGCGCTATGAAAATTTAACATTATTATTTATTATTATTATTAATATGGGCCAAATAGGGATGACACAGAATTTTACAATTGTCTCAAACAAAAAATTGTTGGGCTTGGTATAGAAAATGTTATAATAGGTGAGGATTTTAATCTGGTCCTTGACCCTTCTAGAGATTATCATAATTACAAACATATAATAATCCTCACGCAAAAAAGGCTGCTGAAAGCATGATCCAAAATCTAGACCTGAATGATATTTGGCGGGAACTAAACCCAGAATGTCGCCGTTTTACGTGGAGGAGAACCAATCCATTTCAACAGGCCAGGCTATATTTCTTTTTGATATCAGACACAGTTGTTTCTTATACTGATGAAGTAGACATTGAATCCACTTACAGAACCGATCACTCTGCTGTGTTATTAAAGCTAAAATTTAATGAAGACTAAAGCGTAATACTTTTTGGAAACTTAACTCGTCTCTGTTGAAAGATAAGTCATATTTAGATGAAATCAATACTGTGATTGAAAACGTTAAAGAAAAATACGCTATAAACACAAAAAATATTAGTGAAACAGACGAAAAATTACAATTGTCAGTTTCTGATATCTATTTCTCGGTTTCCTGTTAATGAAAATAAGGTCAAAAACAATTGCTTATGCTAGTGCGAATAAAAGAAAGAGTAATGAAGAGGAAAAACAATTAGAACAAGACGTTATTAAGTTAGAAAAAAAAGAAACGAAAACTGAAGATGATATCAAAGTCATTAACGAGAAAAAAGAACGACTGTCGGATATCAGAGGAAAACGAATAGAAGGAGTTTTGTTAAGATCACGCGCTAGATGGATAGCAGATGGGGAGGAAGTTAGTAGTTATTTTTGTATCTCGAAAAAACGGCATTACATCAGTAAAAACATGGCTAGACTAATAGGTAAACAAGATAATGTTCTAACAAATCAAGAAGACGTACTGAAAGACGTATATAGTTTCTACTAAACATTATACACAGAAAATGCTGTAGAAAATTGTGATACAAAAGATTTAGTTGAAGACATCCCCCATTTAAATGAAACAGAAGCAGCGGACTTAGGTCTTATTACACTGGAGGAAGCGACATATGTCTTAAAGACAATGAAAAATAATAAAAGCCCCGGTTCCGATGGCTTCACTACTGAATTCTTAAGTCTTTTGGAAACAGATTGGTGTATTTGTCGTTAGAGCATTAAATGCAAGTTTCAAGAAAGGAGAACTGTCATGTGTACAAAGAGAGGGAATCATTACATGTATACCAAAAGGTGATAAATCCAGGCAGTACATAAAAAAACTGGAGACCCATTTCTCTGTTAAATGTCGTTTATAAGATAGGATCCTCTTGCATTGCCAACAGAATCAAATCTGTGTTGCCTAAAATCATAAATGAAGATCAGACCGGATTTATTAGAAATAGATACCTCGGCGACAATATAGAATTGATATTTGACACTATATCCTATTTAGATGAAAATGATCTGCCTGGTTTCTTGTTAAACATATACTTTGAAAAGCCTTTAATTCGATTAATTGGGAATTTATGTCTAAAGTCCTAACAGCATTTGCTTTCCAAAAAAATATTTGTAGATGGATAAGCACATTCTACAAAAATATCAAGTCTTGTGGTATTGTGAATGGACAGGTTTCACATTGGTTCGATGTTAAAAAAGGATGTCGACAAGGAGACCCAATTTCACCATATCTGTTCGTAATTTGTGTCGAAATATTAGCCATTATGGTAAGGGAAAATCGAGATATTCGGGGAATCAGAATGAATAAAACTGAATTTAAGATATCTCAATATGTTGATGACACCGAGTTCTTATTCACAGGGGATAAGAAATCCTTT
The DNA here is from genome assembly GCA_033310375.1 of Conus canariensis. Taxonomy (NCBI): domain Eukaryota; kingdom Metazoa; phylum Mollusca; class Gastropoda; order Neogastropoda; family Conidae; genus Conus; species Conus canariensis. Next base: position 79,809,243 of record CM065720.1, on the reverse strand, counting down.
GAAACTCGTATTGAAGTTCTTTTAAGATTTGATGGTGTCTCAGGTCTTCATATGAATTTGAGTAAAACGAGCGCAGTTTGGCTTGGAAGTGTAAAAAATAGTCAAAACCACTACATGGGCCACTTAGAAATTGTATGGAATCCACAAAAATTTCGAATACTAAGTATACGGTTTACAAACGACTTGAAAGATTGCATAGAAATAAACTACGCAGAAAGACTAGCAGACGTAAATCATTTGTTCAAAATATGAGTGAAACGCTAGATTACGCCCCTAGGTAGAATATCAATTTTGAAATCCATCATCCTTTCAAAGTTGACTCATCTTTGGTTGTTTCTACCAAACCAACCAGATGTTTTCTTTCAAACAGTCCAGAAAATATGTAACAAGTTTGTGGGGAATAAAAAAAAAAAAAAACAGAAAAAAATCAGTCAATAAACAGTCCATAAAAGCATACGGAATGGAGGTATTGGTCTTCCTAATGTAAAAACCTACGTCACATCTTTAAAACTATCCTGGATCCGTAGGACTGAGAGATCAAACAACACATGGAAACATTCTTCTCAGTAATTTTCCTCATTGGCCTCATATGAGTAAGCATGGTCCAGAGATTGTCTCAAAATGTACAAAATATAATCCGTTCTGGGCAGACGTCCTTGGAGCTTACACTTTATTTTAATTATAAATGTGTGCCAAAAAATTCCGCTGAACTACTTGCTGAACCAGTTTGCTTCACAAATGTATTCAAGTTGGGAAAAGACACATTGTCTCTAAAATGCTTCAAAACAAAAGTGTCTATTGATCTTGTACTTTTTTGTTGATAATGGGTAGTTTCCTTTCCCATGGACAATTCAAGGAAAAATGTGATGTCAACATTGATTTCCTAACTTATACAGGGTATAAATTAGCAATAACTGAATTCAATAAAAAGATTTGACATTACCATCGAAAACAACAAATGTATTACTTCTGCATACTGTTTTAAGATATTGTTTGCCACTTATAAAGGTTCAAAGACTTATTATGATATACTGATTGATAATCAATTGAGAGCTCCGTGCTGTGACAAGTGGAACACCAAACTTTCACAAGCTCATGACTGGAATTCATGCTTTTCATGCACATAAGATTACAGATGTAAAACTTAAGTGGTTTCAGCTGAGAATAATTCACAGGTGCTTAGGTACAAATGTTATTTTGAAAGAAATCAGAGTTACTGATAATGATAAATGCAGTTTTTGCGGACTATTTAAAGATTCTATTGACCATATGTTTTGGAAATGTACTCATGTCAAATGTTTTTGGAGTAGGTTAATTGATTTAGTAAAAGAGAAATGCACTTACGCACAAAATATACGCCTAACAGAGTCTCCCATACTTTTAGGTTTCGGCATGACAATCGCAATTGATTACATTTTTTACTTCATTATTCTTCTAGCAAAACATTACCTATATAAGTGTAAATTAGAAGGCAGTCTTCCACATGTAGCAGTTTTCTTGAAAATTTTGACGTATCGATATAGAATTGAAAAATATAACTCGTACTTAACCATGAACCACTTGGATTTTCATGCCAGATGGCTTGCTTATGAAGCTTTGATTTCTAATACCTAGCTGCTTTAGTTACTGTCTCTGGAACATGTCTTTTCTGCATTAATATATAAATGCGTATGGTGCATAATATAAGAACAATTACTAGACTAATCATATCCTTTTTTTCCTTTTTTGTTTTCTTTTGATCTTTTGCTGAGGATATCCTGTGTGGCCCCTGTATGCTGCTGAAATATTTCTGCATATTGGTACTCAAGAAATAATATACCTTATGATAATGATAACATATATTATCTGCGCTTGCTGTGACCCAACCCATTATGTCTTCTTGTTTCTTTGCTTGTCTGTTCGCCTGTCTATCTGTCTGCCCGTCTGTCATTCCGTCCGCCTTTCCTTTATTATTTGTGTATGCATGCTGATTTGTCTTGCCACACACACACACACACACACGCTTACATTCTTTTTCTCTTTTTGTTTCATCAAACGCATGCGTGCATCTCTTTGGCTAGTAATATTAGAGTAATATGATGTATACAGGTTTATGTATATTTCTTACAGCATTGTCAATAAGTAACCATGTTTCTTATACATAGACAATGCTATGCTGAAACTCTCTCTCTCTCTCTCTCCCTCCTCCTCTCTCTCTCTCTCTCTCTCTCTCTCTCTCTCTTCTTTCTTTCATGTGTGTGTGGTTTGGCTCTTTGTGTCTGCTTGTTTGTTTGTTCGTTTTTCTTGCTTTATACCTAAGTTTTAGTTATAAATGTTGCTGCTTATTTCTTCTTTTTCAATAAGACGGCACGCCAACCATCAGGCGTACACACAAGATATATCAAAATCTGATTTAAATATCAATGCTGCTGGATCCAACGTCGCCGTAGACGATGACAACGAGATGACGAGGACGACGAGACAAGGGCGACGAGACGATGCAGGCGACCCAGATGATGACGACGACGACTGCAGCGACAAGTCAAGTCCGACACAAGACTCAAAACTTCAGAGCTGTGGCTCAAAAAAAAAAAACAAAAAACACTAACACACTCGCGGCGTCTCTGCCGACGACGAGGTGACAGTCACGCACAGGAGCTGTGGCTCACACACAAACACGACAAAGCGACGGTCTGGCCAACAGGTCGCTGGTTCAACTCGGGAGCGGCGCTCTGGCTTGGCAGCAGCAGCGTCTCCAACCCAACTGGCTCAGCGGGTAGTCGGTCCCGGGCGCAGTGGCAGGTAGGGCGATTGTCGGCACTCAGGCCGACCTCTCCACGCCGACACAGGGCAGAGAACAGGGGCGTAGACTCAGCTACGGCCCTGACCCTCAAACAATGGCAGCCAGTCCCCTTCAGTCCAGGGAACACATCAACCTGGGGGAAAACTGATTAACTACCTTGATTATCATGGCTACTATTCATTACAATCACGACTACATTCATATTCATGAGCCACATCCTATTTCACTCGAACTTGAGCATATTCTTTCTTCAACATTACATTCCCTTTTCCGGAATCATAACACTACAACATTCCCTTTTCCGGAATCATAACACTACAACATTCCCTTTCCGGAATCATAACACTACAACATTCCCTTTTCCGGAATCATAACAACACAGGAAAAGATTTCCATATAAACCTTTCATAATCTAGTTTTCCAAATTGGGGAAAAGATTTCCATCCAGACCCTCTTCAATAAACCATGAATACAATTCATTACACACAATTAATGATTACTTTCATCACACACAATTAATGATTACTTTTCATACGACTATAAATGTCTTTCGTCAATTCACAAAATGTTCATTTCTTTTCTTGTAACACAAGAATGTTCATTTCATTTCATATAATCACCATGTCTTTCGTCAATTCACAACAATTCATCTACTTCAATATATGTAAGGCAAAGATTTCCACAACACTCTTGTTTACCAACACACAATTATTGTTGTTTCAAGAGTGAGTTAAATACTCATCCACATCAAAAAATAAAAATCATTAAAAAGTCTATGTCGCTCACTCTGGGAGCTTATTATCCATCGCATCAAAACTCTCCCTCTTCTCGCAAAGTCTAGCTAAACCACATTGAAATAATTAACATTTTTTCCAACATGAATTCATAACTAGTTAAGTCACAGAATAAACAAAATCTTTTTTTTTCTGAAGACCACTTCCTTTAACACTCACTTCATCTATTCATGTTTTCCGACAGCATTTCGTCTTGTTACCCTGTCAAGTCATAGGATAACAGAACACAACAAATATTTGTTTTTTAAACAAAACCTTCACAAGTGCGCTGAGGAAGTTTCAGTCGCTCCTAAACGGGAATACGGTTTCGGTTTGCTAATAAATAAACATTCAATGATAAATACCTGACTGCCACCAAAAAACAGCTGAGTCCCTCTTCGGCCTTCTGTGTTGTTGCATTGCCGGAATCACTGCAGAGACTGCCTAAGTGGTTCAACTCACCCGGCTTTTAACAGTGCGCCGGTGAGTAGCAGTCAGCTGAATTGTTCAACCGGCTTCCGGACAACCACCTTCCGGTAAGCACGGTTGTATGAAAATTTGTGACCGGACGGGAAACGATCCGTCACAGGGAGCAGTCAACGTCAAATCGCCATGAGGCAGCCTACCAGAGGGCACATTGCATTGCTTGCCGAGTCACTTGGGTGGTGTTCAGTGGTCCTGTTGTGATCCACCATTTGTCGGACCTCACCTACTAAGCCCCTCACTGGCGACAACAATTGTTTTGTCGCGGAGCGACCCTTCACCTCAGAAGGCGCCGCCACGGAGAGAAAATCAAAATTGAGGTCAGTGTGACAACACGGCATTAAGGGTCTGAGACTTTGAGACTTTTATTTTCATGCTGATCAGGGAGGATGACGATGATGAAAATGAATCCATGGAGTTTCGTTCTGGCCTGAGACTGCATGACAAGGCTGTACAAACTGT
>CM065720.1:79784743-79787243 GCA_033310375.1 Conus canariensis | reverse complement strand
AACATCGGGCATCATCCGTGACCTATAATGAACATACCTGCAAATTTTCAGAAAGATCGGCCAAGCGCTTTCTGAGATATTCTATAAAGAAGAAAAACCGTTACAGGCCGTTACAGCCGTTAGTAACGGCTATAACGGTAAACTAAAACATCAGGCATTATTCGTGACCCATAATGAACATACCTACAAATTTTCTGAAAGATCGGCCTAGTACTTTTTGAGATATTCTATAAAGAAGAAAAACCGTTACAGGCTGTTACAGCCGTTAGTAACGGCTATAACGGGGTAAACTAAAACATCGGGCGTCATCCGAGACCTATAATGAACATACCTGCTAATTTTCACAAAGATCGGCCAAGTACTTTCTGAGATATTCCATAAAGAAGAAAAAGCGTTACAGGCCGTTACAGCCGTTAGTAACGGCTGTAACGGTAAACTAAAACATCGGGCATCATCTGTGACCCATAATGAACATTTCTACAAATTTTCAGAACGATCGGCCAAGTACTTTTTAATACATTCTAAAAAGAAGAAAAACAGTTACAGGCTGTTACAGCCATTAGTAACGACTGTAACGGGGTAAACTAAAACATCGGCCATCATCCGTGACCCATAATGAACATACCTGCTAATTTTCACAAAGATCGGCTAAGTACTTTCTGAGATATTCCATAAAGAAGAAAAAGCGTTACAGGCCGTTACAGCCGTTAGTAACGGCTGTAACGGTAAACGAAAACGTCGGGCATCATCCTTGACCCATAATGAACATACTTACAAATTTCAGAAAGATCGACCCAGTAGTTTTGTCTGGAGCGAGTGGAACACATTTTGACCACGGACACACAGACAGACAGACAGACAGACAGACAGACAGACAGACAGACACACACACACAGACAGCATTTCTTCGTTCCCATTCTAAAGTACTCCCTGTTCTTTAAGAACTGGGAGTACAAAAAGAACGATATAGACCAAAATACAGAAAACATTTGCGTCGTGGCAGGAATGTATGCCACATTGAAGATATGCTCTTTATCAAAGGTATATAAGTACAAATGCACCCAATGGTCTAAGTACAACATGGACCAACCATGGGCGACATCATAGACCTTTTGAAAAGACACGGGGTCAGTTACCACCACAGAAACAGACAAAAAGATTACTGGACAAAACACAATGCATTTCGACTTCTTGGGTCTTCTTCAGTCAAAAACAAACAGTTAGGACAGTGAAAACGAAGAACGAGAAACCGTTTTTCTTTGTTATAAGATAAGCGGTTTCTCGTTCATCGTTTTCACTAATCCTAATTGTTGTTTGGTTGTGTTTTTTTTTGCCTGAAGAAGACCCAAGAGGTCGCAATGCATTGTGTTTTATCCTGTAATCTGTTGGTTTTTGTGGCGATAACTAACCCCGTTTCTTTTGAAATTTTGCTTCATTTTCCGCCCTCAGTCACCTCGTTTTGAAACTTACATGGAACGTTTGGTTAAAAAAAAAAAGTTTTCTGCTCTGGATTTGACATGTCCCACCATAGCTGTCGGTAGTGCACCAATATTGGACAAAAAAATCGATCTATAATGGCATCTCTCTCTCTCTCTCTCTCTCTCTCTCTCTCTCTCTCTCTCTCTCTCTCTCTCTCTCTCTCTCTCTCTCCTTCGATAACTAACAGGAAGATGGCTTTCTGTAGTTCTGTGCGTGTAATGCTTTTTTTTCTCTTTTTTTTTCCATGATCAATTAATTGATTCTTATATGCTTTTTCAATTTCCCGCCTTAAATTCATTTATGCGTCAGCGTTGATGGAGAAATAACTCACTGAATTTTTGTTTACATGTTTGAAGATGTGTATGCTTGTTAAAAGTTTTGAAAGTTTAAGTCGCTAGTCATGCCTAGTTGATATTCACGTTTAGTCCCTTAGCGGGGCAAAGGCCGGATGAAAAAAAGAGCATGGGTTTTCTTATATGTTACCCTTGGACATAAAGAAATAAGAATTATCCCTCACTCCCTCACCCCCCTTTCCTCCCTGTTTACACACACACACACACACACACACACACACACACACACACACACACACACACACACATATATAGATGACATTTTTGTCTTGTGGGTGAAATCAGAAGATGAATTGGAACAGTTTATGGATCACATAAACTCGTTCCATGAAACCATCAAGTTCACCTTCAATACATCGCCATGCAGTATCCCGTTTCTGGATATAGCCATTTCCTTAAAAGATGGATTCCTTCAAACAGATCTTTATACAAAGCCCACTGATGCACATTCTTATCTGAGTCCCCAGTCATGTCATCCTGGACATGTACACAGGAGCATTCCATTCAGCCAGTTCCTGAGGCTTAAGAGACTGTGCTCAGACAATGCTGTGTTTGAAGAAAGGGTCCGGGAAATGTCCAAACGCTTCCAGGCACGTGGCTACAAGCAAGACGTTGTCCAAACTGCAGCAGAAAAAGTCCGACGGATTCCCCGACAAGAGGCGCTCCAG
>CM065720.1:79777243-79779743 GCA_033310375.1 Conus canariensis | reverse complement strand
TTTGTGTTGTTGTCTGGGTTGTATTGTAGTTTGTAGTTGTACCCACTTTTTTGCAGTGCTTCTTGGTATTCTACTGCTGCTATGTTGAATACTCTTTCGTTGCATGACAGGTTTGATAGTCTCTTGTTTATGCCATTGGGTATGGCTTTTAATACAGATGGTGGGTGGTTGCTTTTGATGCTTACATAGATAGGTGTGTCATTGGGCTTCTTGTATGGTTTGTATATGTGGTTGTTGAGATCAAGTGTTATGTCTAAGTAGTTTACTACCTTTTTGTTTGCTTCAATGGTGATTTTTAAGTTGTGGCTTTGGAAGATTTTACATAGTTCTTTTTTTCTTGTTTTCAATGGTTCTTGGGTTGTTGGTTAGTGCAGCAAGGCCGTCGTCTCTGTATAATCCAACTTGTTTTCTAAGTTGTTTCTTGATGTTGGATAGCATGAATAGTCCGACCAGTTCGCATGTTTCTGCACCGTCATATGATCCCATGGTTACATCAAATGTTGAGTTTTTGTTCGTTTTCTTGATCCATGTTTCATTTTTGCTGTACAGTAACGTTTTCTTGGTGTGGAATATGATTTCCATTTCTGATCCTGTTATGTTATGTCGAACAAAAACTCAACATTTGATGTAACCATGGGATCATCTTCTTTCCCTCTTCTTTCCTGTACTCTTCTTTCCTGTACTCCTCCCCTCATCTCCCCCTTTTTCCCTCTTCTTTCCTGTACTCCTCCCCTCATCTCCCCTTTTTCCCTCTTCTTTCCTGTACTCCTCCCCTCATCTCCCCCTTTTTCCCCTCTTCTTTCCTTTACTCCTCCCCTCATCTCCCCTTTTTCCCTCTTCTTTCCTGTACTCCCCCCTCATCTCCCCTTTTTTCCCTCTTCTTTCCTGTACTCCTCCCCTCATCTCCCCCTTTTTCCTCTTCTTTCCTGTATTCCCTCTCTCTTTTCCTCTCTTTCCTGTCTCCTCCCATCTCTCCCTTTTTCCCTCTTCTTTCCTGTACTCCTCCCCTCATCTCCCCTTTTTCCCTCTTCTTTCCTGTACTCCTCCCCTCATCTCTCCCTTTTTCCCTCTTCTTTCCTGTACTCCTCCCCTCATCTCCCCCTTTTTCCCTCTTCTTTCCTGTACTCCTCCCCTCATCTCCCCCTTTTTCCCTCTTCTTTCCTGTACTCCTCCCCTCATCTCCCCCTTTTTTCCCTCTTCTTTCCTGTACTCCTCCCCTCATCTCCCCCTTTTTTCCCTCTTCTTTCCTGTACTCCTCCCCTCATCTCCCCCTTTTTCCCTCTTCTTTCCTGTACTTCCTCCCCTCATCTCCCCTTTTTCCCTCTTCTTTCCTGTACTCCTCCCCTCATCTCCCCCTTTTTCCCTCTTCTTTCCTGTACTCCTCCCCTCATCTCCCCCTTTTTCCCTCTTCTTCTTCCTGTACTCTCTCCCCCCTCATCTCCCCCTTTTCCCTCTTCTTTCCTGTACCCTCCCCTCTCTCCCTTTTCCCTTATCTTCCTCTCCCCTCATCTCCCCCTTTTTCCCTCTTCTTTCCTGTACTCCTCCCCTCATCTCCCCCTTTTTTTTTTTCTTACCCTCCTCTTCTTTTTCCTCTTCTTTCCTTACTCCTCCCCTCATCTCCCCTTTTTCCCTCTTCTTTCCTGTACTCCTCCCCTCATCTCCCCCTTTTTCCCTCTTCTTTCCTGTACTCCTCCCTCATCTCCCTTTTCCCTCTTCTTTCTTACTCCTCCCTCATCTCCCCCTTTTTTTCCCTCTTCTTTCCTGTACTCCTCCCCTCATCTCCCCCTTTTTCCCTCTTCTTTCCTGTACTCCTCCCCTCATCTCCCCCTTTTTCCCCTCTTCTTTCCTGTACTCCTCCCCTCATCTCTCCCTTTTTCCCTCTTCTTTCCTGTACTCCTCCCCTCATCTCCCCCTTTTTCCCTCTTCTTTCCTGTACTCCTCCCCTCATCTCCCCCTTTTTCCCTCTTCTTTCCTGTACTCCTCCCCTCATCTCCCCCTTTTTTTTCTCCCTCTCTTTCCTGTACTCTCCTCCCCTCATCTCCCCCTTTTTCCCTCTTCTTTCCTGTACTCCTCCCCTCTCTCCCCTTTTTTTTTTTCCCTCTTCTTTCCTGTACTCCCTCCCCTCTATCTCCCCCCTTTTTTTTCCCTCTTCTTTCCTGTACTCCTCCCCTCATCTCCCCCTTTTTTTTTTCCCTCTTCTTTCCTGTACTCCTCCCCTCATCTCCCCCTTTTTTCCCTCTTCTTTCCTGTACTCCTCCCCTCATCTCCCCCTTTTTCCCTCTTCTTTCCTGTACTCCTCCCCTCATCTCCCCCTTTTTTTCCCTCTTCTTTCCTGTACTCCTCCCCTCATCTCCCCTTTTTTTCCCTCTTCTTTCCTGTACTCCTCCCCCTCATCTCCCCCTTTTTCTTTCCCTCTTTCTTTCCTTCTTCCTCTCCCCTCATCTCCCCCTTTTTCCCTCTTCTTTCCTGTACTCCTCCCTCATCTCCCCTTTTTCCCTCT
>CM065720.1:79747243-79769743 GCA_033310375.1 Conus canariensis | reverse complement strand
CTTCAGCTTGACTTTTGTCTTGGCTCTTAGTCTGGAGAGGTTGAAGAGCTTTCCGTCTGTCCTGGTTCGGAGGTAGATACCTTCAGCTGCAGGACCAAATGCGTGTTTCAGCATCACAGCAAAGAAGATTCCAAACAGGGTGGGAGCCAGGACGCAACCCTGTTTCACTCCGCTCCGTATGCTGAAGGCAGCTGATGTTGAGCCGTCAAATACGACAGTGCCTTTCATGTCTTCGTGGAAGGATCTGATGATGCTCAGAAGTTTGGGTGGACATCCAATCTTGGGGAGGATCTTGAAGAGGCCATCTCTGCTGACCAGATCGAAAGCCTTTGTGAGATCTATGAAGGCAATGAAGAGTGGCTGCCTTTGCTCCCTACATTTCTCCTGAAGTTGTTTAAGGGAGAAGATCATATCTAAAGTGGATCTGTTGGCACGGAAACCGCACTGCGATTCAGGATAAACTTGCTCTGCAAGTACTTGGAGCCTCTTCAGTACTACCCGTGCAAAGACTTTCCCAACGATACTAAGGAGGGATATGCCACGATAATTATTGCAATCGCTTCTGTCACCTTTGTTTTTGTACAGTGTGACGACGTTAGCATCCCTCATGTCTTGTGGTACTTCGCCTTCACTCCAACAGAGGCAGAGGATTTCATACAACTCGGTGATAAGTGTCTCTTTACAGCACTTCAGTACTTCGGCGGGAATACCATCTTTCCCTGTTGCCTTATCAGAGGCAAGAGCGTCCAGGGCTTCGTTGAGTTCCTCTATGGTTGGTTCTCTGTCAAGCTCTTCCAGTTCTGGTAGGCGCTCTATGGAATTCAGGGCATCTTCTGTGACTACATTTTCCCTTGCATATAGCTCAGTGTAGTGTTCTACCCAGCGCTCCATCTGTTGTTCTCTGTCCTGAATCACCTCCCCTGTAGCTGATCTCAAAGGGGCAGTTTTCTTTTGTGTTGGGCCCAATGCCTGCTTGATGCCGTCATACATCGCCTTAATGTTGCCTGTGTCAGCTGCGATCTGAATCTGGGAGCAGAGCTGAAGCCAATAATCGTTAGCGCATTGCCTGGCACACTGCTGGACTTTGCTGCGAGCAGCACGGAGAACCTGGAGGTTCTGCTCACTAGGGTTGGTTTTGTATGCTGTCAGGGCATTTCTCTTGGCCTCGATGACTGGTATCATTTCTTCTAAATGGGCTTCAAACCAGTCAGCTGACTTGCTGGTCTTTTTGCCAAAGGTGGACATGGCGGCGTTGTAGACAGCATCTCTGAAGTGTTCCCATCGGTCTTGGGCATTTGCAGTGGGTGGGCCAGGGAAAGAATCCTCCAACATGCGTGCGAACTCCTCCACTTTTCTTTGATCGCGTGTTTTGCTGGTGTCGATGCGAGGCCGGCCCTCCTTTTTTGTACTGTGCAGTCTCTTCGCGCGGAGCTTCACTTTGCTGCACACCAAAGAGTGGTCAGTGTCACAGTTGGCGCTCTGGTGGCTGCGAGTGATCTTGATGCTGGAAAGGTTGACACGTCTGGTGAGGATCAGATCGAGCTGATGCCAGTGTTTAGATCGAGGGTGTCTCCAGGAGACTCGATGCTGAGGCTTCGTGTTGAAGAAGGTGTTACTGACGCACAACCCATGATGACAGCAGAGCTCTAGCAGGCGCTGGCCATTCTCGTTCATTTTCCCAGTGCCGAACTGACCCAAGCAAGTGGGCCAGGAGTTGTGATCGACACCTACTCTGGCGTTGAAATCGCCTGCGATGAACAGTAGTTCTCTGTCGTGAATTCTCCTTATAGCAGCACTGAGGTCGTCATAAAACTTGTCTTTTGCTTCTGCTGTGGATGCCAAAGTTGGTGCGTAGGCACTAATTAGACTGACTGGTCCCGATGATGTTTGGAGTCGGAGAGACAGGATTCGTTCTGTTCCTTCTGCTGGTGGGGTTATGGACTCCAATAATCTGTTTCTAACTGCAAATCCCACGCCGTGTTCTCTGACCTCATCTGATGGTTTGCCCTGCCAGAACAGAGTGAAGTCTCTCTCCCTCACAGATCCTGTTTCTGGGAGCCTGGTTTCTTGAAGGGCGACGATGTCCATCTGCAGTCTGCTCAATTCTCTGTCGATGACAGCTGTCTTGCGAGCATCGTTTACTTCCTGCAGATCGTCAGAAAAGCCTGGAGTCATTGTCCTTACGTTCCACGTACCCAATTTCAGGGAGGAGGTTTTCATTTTTTTGTTGCCTGGTGCATAGTTATCGATCCGCTTGTCGGTTTTCACCCTAAACCCCACGCACCCAGTGAGGCTAACGGACCGTGGCGGGGCAGCACCTTACTGGCTGGGGACTGCCCAGCTTAAGGCGGGCGGTAGCTGCCCAGTGAGATGCGATGACCTCTCCCACCGTCGGAAGCAGCCCCTGGCGTCTGACTCTACGCCAATTGAGTATGCAGACTTATAACCGGTAGACTGCTACTTCCCGTGTTTTGTCGACGCTGCAAAGCGAAGCTGGAGTGACCTCTCCAGAGCACAAAGCCTGGGTAAGTAAGTATGGAGGGCAAGCTGTTACCCATGCAGCAGACAGCCCCCCCCCCCCCCCCCCTCTCCACGTCGCTGGAATGGTCCACTGGAAAGGCAAACGCCGATACACATGGTTCCAGTGCCGTCGCAGGAATTGCCAGAACGTTGCTGTATACAGCCTCGGACTGCCTTGGGGACTCCGACTCCGGATTTTTCCTCAGGGCTGACTCCCGAAGCCTTTCCTAAGAGTGGGTAATAATAATAATAACAATGAAAATAATAAGAAGAAGAAGAAGAAGAAGAAGAAGAAGAAGAAGAAGAAGAATGATAAGAACAGTAATGATAATATAACAACAACACAACAACAATAATAATATAATAATAATAATAAATAATAATAATAATAACAACAACAATTAGTAGTAGTAGTAGTAGTAGTAGTAGTAGTAGTAGTAGTAGTAGTAGTAGTAGTAGTAGTAGTAGTAGTTTCCATCTTCTAGCTTGCCTTTTGCCATTGAATTCTGGATCTTTGTCAAAGCTTCATGTTCTACTTGTGGTCACAATTTTATTTCTATTTTGTAGCGTTGTTCAGTCTCATCATGGCCACTTTGTGAATCACGTGATTTCTTTCCATGACCTTTAGGATCTCTCAGTCAGAATAATCTCTTGTTGATCCCCGATCTTCGCTCTGTTCTTTTGGATCTCTCAGTCAGAATCATCTCTTGTTGATCCGCAATCTTCGCTCTGTGCTTTTGGATCTCTCAGTCAAAATCATCTCTTGTTGATCCCCGATCTTCGCTCTGTTCTTTTGGATCTCTCAGTCAGAATCATCTCTTGTTGATCCGCAATCTTCGTTCTGTGCTTTTGGATCTCTCAGTCAAAATCATCTCTTTTTGATCCCCGATCTTCGCTCTGTTTTTTTTTTTTTTTATCTCTCAGTCAGAATCATCTCTTTTTGATCCCCGATCTTTGCTCCGTTCTTTTGGATCTCTCAGTCAGAATCATCTCTTGTTGATCCGCAATCTTCGCTCTGTGCTTTTGGATCTCTCAGTCAAAATCATCTCTTTTTGATCCCCGATCTTCGCTCTGTTTTGTTTTTGATCTCTCAGTTAGAATCATCTCTTTTTGATCCCCGATCTTCGCTCTGTTCTTTTGAATCTCTCAGTCAGAATCATCTCTTTTTGATCCTTAATCTTTGCTCTGTTCTTTTCGGGGCGTCTTCAAGAGACCAGTCCTCCATTTCAGAGCCTTTTTTTCATAATCGATGATCTGGTTCGCCATTTCAACATTACAGTGAGATCGTTTCGTTTTTCTTCTTCTCTAACTGCCGATAAATTGGAGCCGTTGTTGCTGTTTTGTTCTCTGTTCATCCCATTTTGCCATCCAGACGGAACAGATTCATGTCTTGAACGTCCTTCCCCAAGAGGGTCGTCTTCTTCAACATGTGACACTTAAGTGTGCTGTTCCGCCATGATTACACCATGTTGTGTAGTCTACATGCTACTCTTCAAGTTTTATTCTTTTCTTATCAAACAAATCGAGAACACTACCTGCTGTATGCTGAGAACACTGACTGCGTTTCGAACTTTGTATTACGACTTAATTCACCTTTGAAATTATCTGGATGGCATCAAATCTTCAGTTGTGAATAGAGGCGTGAGATGTATGCCGTGTTGCAGGTGGGACTGCTGCTCACTCCACATACCTGCCAAATGCTTTTCTTTTGTAGTTCATCGCTTCATTACATTTCGTCTCAGAGAGACCCGAGGGCTAACATGGCGCACCACAGTGTCAGAACAGTATATTTTGAGACAGATCAAGCTCTTCCTTTCTAATCAGCGAGTAGTCATGACAGCAGCCGTCACCTTCGAGCACCGATGAAGTAAACGAAGGAGATCTGAAACGCTACATCCTATAACCCCTCAACAACACCATCAAAGAAGTTATGTTGATTGCCTGAGTTTAAATCTTGACCAATACCATTGTGACCGCTCGGCGGTGAACTGTAAGGGAGTAAGGAAATCCATACATTACAGCATGCTGGGTTGGAAGAAGTGAGTAATCTGCATGGCGCGCTATTTACGTCGCACAGATGCTATGTGCGCTACATGCACAGTCATTCTGCACACCGTGAATAGCTTCATCCATAGTGACTCTGACATTCAAAAGGATTCATTACGTGTTGCCGATAGCGTCTGTGATGTTGTGCGTACTCGTGTCTCCTCAAATATGAATAAATCATGCCATATTAAGATTCAAAGTAACCAGGACACCAACAAATTTTATTTCAGATCTGAAAAATGGCCCCATCCTCCCCGTAAAAATGGAGGTAGATTGTATGGCCTATAACCATTGTTACAAAAAAGATTAGAGGAGGTTCTTTCTCCACAGAAATCGCAAAGCGGCTGGAAGAAGGTTCTTCCTCCACAGAAATCTCAAAGCGGCTGGAAGAAGGTTCTTCCTTCACAGAAATCTCAAAGCGACTGGAAGAGGGTTCTTCCTCTACAGAAATCTCAAAGCGGCTGGAAGAAGGTTCTTCCTCTACAGAAATCTCAAAGCGGCTGGAAGAAGGTTCTTCTTCACAGAATCTCAGCGGCTGGAAGAAGGTTCTTCCTCTACAGAAATCTCAAAGCGGCTGGAAGAAGGTTCTTCCTCTACAGAAATCTCAAAGCGGCTGGAAGAAGGTTCTTCCTCTACAGAAATCTCAAAGCGGCTGGAAGGAGGTTCTTCCTCTACAGAAATCTCAAAGCGGCTGGAAGAAGGTTCTTCCTCTACAGAAATCTCAAAGCAAAGCGGCTGGAAGAAGGTTCTTCCTTCACAGAAATCTCAAAGCGGCTGGAAGAAGGTTCTTCCTCTACAGAAATCTCAAAGGGGCTGGAAGAAGGTTCTTCCTCTACAGAAATCTCAAAGCGGCTGGAAGAAGGTTCTTCCTCTACAGAAATCTCAAAGCGGCTGGAAGAAGGTTCTTCCTCTACAGAAATCTCAAAGGGGCTGGAAGAAGGTTCTTCCTCTACAGAAATCTCAAAGCAAAGGGGCTGGAAGAAGGTTCTTCTTCTACAGAAATCTCAAAGGGGCTGGAAGAAGGTTCTTCCTCTACAGAAATCTCAAAGGGGCTGGAAGAAGGTTCTTCCTCTACAGAAATCTCAAAGGGGCTGGAAGAAGGTTCTTCCTCTACAGAAATCTCAAAGGGGCTGGAAGAAGGTTCTTCCTCTACAGAAATCTCAAAGGGGCTGGAAGAAGCGGGTAGGGGGAAAGAGGATGGGAGAAAAGGGCCGGAGGGAGGAAGGGGAATGGGGACAGGGGGAGGAGAAAAGGGGAAACGGGGAGTAGGGGGAGCAGAGGAAGAGGAGTAGAGGCGAAATGGAGAGGACTGGTGAAGAGGGTGGAGAGAGAAAAGGATGGGGAACAGGTGAAAGGGAGAAGGGGAAAGGAAAATCGGACGGGGGAAAGGAGGGGAAGGGAGGACGTTGGAAAGAAAGTTGTAGCGGAGGGGGGGGGGGGGGGGGGGGGGGTGCTAGTGCAGCATACGATCAAATTAATTGAATCCCCAATTGAGGCTCAGTGTTGAAAAGATCTTGCTTTTCAGTTGTTGTGGACAGAAACCCCTCTGTCGTTGAATTTGAAAACGTTCATGTTTCATCGCTTCATTTGTCTTGTGCTTAACAACAAATTAGATTTGATGTACCCATTCAGTTTGGCATAACCACAATAGCATTCACAAATGTGTTTAGAGTTTGTCTCAATTGCTCCAGATTCCTAAGACCTTTGCGTCGATGTTTGACCCTATACTGGATGAAAATATCTTCACACTAACTCTACAACAGGTTCTGCACTTTTTAGTATGCAGGTGAATATGTGCGTCTGTGTCTTTCAGTTTTCCGAATACATTTGGCTTTGAATTTGCTCGCCCCCTCTCCCTGTCCCGCCTGTACTTCAGAATGTGCTCGCCCCTCTCCTGTCCCGCCTGTAGCTCTCAGAATGTGCTCGCCCCCTCTCCCTGTCCCCGCCTGTAGCTCTCAGAATGTGCTCGCCCCCTCTCCCTGTCCCCGCCTGTAGCTCTCAGAATGTGCTCGCCCCCTCTCCCTGTCCCCGCCTGTAGCTCTCAGAATGTGCTCGCCCCCTCTCCCTGTCCCCGCCTGTAGCTCTCAGAATGTGCTCGCCCCCTCTCCCTGTCCCCGCCTGTAGCTCTCAGAATGTGCTCGCCCCCTCTCCCTGTCCCCGCCTGTAGCTCTCAGAATGTGCTCGCCCCCTCACCCTGTCCCCGCCTGTACTCTCAGAATGTGCTCGCCCCCTCTCCCTGTCCCCGCCTGTAGCTCTCAGAATCCCATGCTCCCGCCACCAGGTCAACTCCTGACATTCCCTTCTTCTCCCCAACAAATCGTGTTGTGCGATTCATTTCGGAACGGTTTGCCTTAAAAGTCTTAACATTAAAGCCAACAAACATGCACCGCTACCTTTGTGTGAAGCAGGCTAGGTTTTCATGTGGTGTTCGCGTGTGATGTATTTGACCATTTCTTAGCCTTCATCTCTTCCCCCAGGTGCTTTAGTCAATATTCCAGTTGAAGGTTTAACTTTCTTTACAACATATAATGATTTTGGTGATCTTTTTCATACTTTAAAAGTGTGGTCATCATCATCATTATCATCATCATCACAGCAGCAGCAGCAGCAGCAGCAGCAACAGTAGCAGCATTATCATCATTACAACATCAGCATCCATAATCTTCATCCCTTTACTTTCATTACCGTTGATATTCATACCTTCGCACATGTTTACAAAATGGTTCACTTTTTAAGAAAATAGATTCTCGCTTTTCAGCCTGTGTTGGGATGCACAATTCTTTCGCAAAGTATTTAGTTTTACCACACCAGAAACAAAGTGTTCATTGTGTCCAATTTTGATTTCTCTTTATGTTCTCTAGCCTTTTTTTCCGTCAAGGGTTACGAATAGTAGCAGCAAGCTCTCACCTACATCACCTTCCCTCCAAGTTAGGACATCATTTATCACTTTGACGTGTGAAGCTGCAGTCTCATGCATTTATCCAGTTTCAAGCAGTTGCTGTAATGCTGACTTTCTCTGCTTGAGGCGTTTTGCTTTCAATCGCCTGCCTGCTATCTTGTCGACAATCAATCTCTAATATGTGGATCTGCTGAGATCCAAACGCTGCAATTTATTGCTGGTTGGATGTTTTATATCATGAACAGCAGAGTCGTCTCCCTTTCTTTTGTGTCATCTGACAAAACAGATGACTCGCAGGAATCTCATTCTTTTGTGCTGCAGAAGTTTATTAAGAGCAATTAATGCATGTACGCATATGTCTCCATCATCATCATCATCACACACACACACACACACACACACACACACACACACACACACACACACACACACACACACGTCTTTATGTAATACACAAAGCAGGAATTCACCCCCAAAGTACACCAACTAGTCAAGTAATGTCTTAATTAACAATCAGATTATGATGACATTCAAGCCATTTTAGAAGATGATCTGTCACATTTGAAATCCAGCACAACAAAGTTGCCAGGGAAGTTTCTGTCGTCTGTAACATCTCATGTGTCAGCCACATAAAGTTGAAACATTCTTTCCACATGGAGCACCAGGTAGTTTGAACAATCGCAAATCGCGATGAAAAATCGCAAACACAAGGCATGTTGGACGGCCTTGCCACTTCAAGTGAACAAGACTTTCAGCACAATGTCAACAGAGGGTCGAGTAGCAGATTGGAAGTCCAGTTCTAGCCACAGCAACGAATCAGTACAGTTCGTTTTCAACAATGAGAAAAAGAAAGAGAGAACAATATCCGATTCAGTCTCAACGTTTCTGTCCTGGCCAGACTGTAGAACGAAGTGATCAGTTTCAATGACTAACTCAGTTTTCCGAGGTACAGCAGACTTGTGATCGTGTGGTCAGGATCAGTGGCGCTTTTTTTTTTCCCTTCTTTTTTATGTATATGTTACGCCTAATCCGTGTATGTGCCTATTTCATGAAATCGGCAAAGTTTTGCCGATTTCATGAAATAGGCAACCAAATTGCTTATTTCATGAACTCAGCAAATCACTTGCCGATTTCATGAAATAGGCAAAACGATTTTGCTCATTACATGTAATAGGCAAAGTACAAATTCCCAGTTCAACTGTCATTACGCATTTTGCCTATTTCATGAAACACACATACATCATAGTACACACATGCACGCACGCACACACAGTTTCCAAAACAATGATGAAGAAAATTCTAAATTTGAAGGAATTTGCAAAGGAAAAATCAAACTGTCAAAAATTCAAACTTTCAAACCGTTCTTCGTCTTAACAGTTTTTGCATGCTCGTCGTGGGTGGCATGCGCTATTGCACAGGAATCCGTTCTTTAGACAGGAACACCTTTTTGTGAGGCAACTTGAAGTGCAGTTGCATCGCCTGTACCCCTGTCCATGACCAACTGACAGGGCCCTCACAGCCGATCTGACTGTGATGTCGTTGTCGGGGATCATTTCGGATGAAATTCCTTTGAACTTGGTCAGTTCAATTTGATTCCTTGAAAACCTGCCGGCTAGAATACCCGCCTTTGTACCCACCCGAAAGCCAGAGTCCCCCTTTTCAAGTACAAGACCGATCAAGTTAGCAGGATCTCCCCTCCCACGGTCGAACTCAGAGACAGGTATAAGTACGTTGTCTCCAACTTCTGTTGTCTTCAGTTTTGCCACTGATCTACTAACCATGCGCTTGGCTTGTGTTCTTAGGTTTTTAGCTGCTTCAGCTCGTAAATAGCTAGCCATGTCACTGGCGTCTGAGACTGCACCCTGGCTCTCTTCGTCGACACTCTGCCCCTCCTCGACACTGTCATATTGACTCACCTCACTCTGACCTTCTCCGAACTCACTCTGACTCAGCTCAATCACAAACTCATCATCTTCGACACTGTCACACTGAATCACCTCACTCACACACTGACTCATCTCACTCACACACTGATTTATCTCACTAACACTCTGGCTCATCTCAGTAGCACTCTGGCTCACCTCACTCTGACCTTCTCCGAACTCACTCTGACTCAGCTCAATCACAAACTCATCATCTTCGACACTGTCACACTGAATCACCTCACTCACACACTGACTCATCTCACTCACACACTGATTTACCTCACTAACACTCTGGCTCATCTCAGTAGCACTCTGGCTCACCTCACTCAAACTCATGCTTATGATGCTCTCCTCACCCTGACCCTCTTCACCAGTGCCCCCCCTGACTCTCCTCACCAGTGCCGCCCTGACCCTCTTCACCCTGACCAACTATTTCTAAGAACTCTTCTTCGAGAATTCCGTTGCCAATTTTCTCCAGGAACTCCACGGGGATTTCTGTTGAGAGCCCCAAGGAGGGTTTTTTGCCAAACATGAGTGTGTACGGCTCCTTCTTCGTTGCTTCACTCACACAGACATTCATTTGCCATTGCACGAACCTGATTCCCTATGTCCAGTTTGGGCAACTGTTATCTCTCATCCACGCAGTGAGTTTGTCTGTCATCACCCCATTTGCCCGTTCCACAGATCCCTGTGACTGAGGGTGACGTGGTCTTCCGTTCACGAGGACAAGCTCGGGGAACATAGAAGCCAGTTCTGTGATGATTTTCGCCGTAAATTCTCTGCCATTGTCCGATTGCAGAATCTTTGGTGCCCCGAAATCAAGGAAAATCATTAACAGTTCTCTAGCAACTTCCACAGCGCATTTCGACGTCAGAGGACGGAGAATGTGAAATTTGGATAGGTGTTCCTGGTAATGAAGGATCCATTTAAACGCACCGTCCTTCATGCTCTGCATGTCAACGAGGTCTATCTGACCTCGCTGATTCAAATTCGACACAAGCACAGGACGAACCACAGTTCCCTTAGCAGTCTCTTTTCTTTTCCTTTTTCCAGGCATCTCTCGCATTTCTCGATGTGCTTTTTTACAGCCGCCATGGGAATGTTATCATAAGTGTCCTTGATTCGTTGGAGAGTTTTCTTCTCACCGGCGTGCCCTGAAAAAGAAGATAACTCCGTGTGAATAAAACACATAGGACATAGTAATGAAATGAAAGAGAAAGAGAGAGAGAGAGAGAGAGAGAGAGAGAGAGAGAGAGAGAGAGAGAGAGAAACAGACTGACAGACAGACAGTCAGACAGACAGACAGAAAGACAGACAACAGACTCTGACATACAAAGACAGGTAAGATGATAACTCTGTGTAAAGAAAACAGAAAAACACGGACAGACAGACAGATAGAAAGACAGATAGAGAGAGAGAGAGAGAGAGAGAGAGAGAAGAGAGAGGGGGGGGAGGGGTAGAGTAGGGGGTGGAAGGGGGGGGGGTGTCTGACATAGTGGCAATGAAAGATTGTACTTACCCAACGACAGGTGGACAGCGCCGATGATTTCTTTTGCTTTCTGCTCTGTCACCATGTACTTTCCGTTTTATTTCTTCTGGTAACTTTCTCGACCTCAGCCAGAGTGGCTATTTGAAACGTGGAGAGAACATGGTATTCCTCTCTTGTCTTTGGTGTTTTAGAGTGGTCACTTTTCAAAATGTCTATCACTTTCCGTTCATATTGTTCCGTCCACAACGTAGACGCAGCCATTTCTGTCTTTGCAACAGCAAATCCCAAATGACAGGGAAGTGTCACAACTGAGCTAGCAGGTCTACGGCTACCTGAAGCAAACTCAGAGTGAGCAGTAAAATGAAGCAAACTCAGCAAAGGCTGTTCTCACTATACCAGTAACGCAATAAACGGATCACACAGCCACAGTGACACAGTGAAGCAAATTCACCCCTTACAGTACAGGAAACACTTTGACCGGTAGTCAGGCAGTCAATGCCGTGTGTGTGTGTGTGTGTGTGTGTGTGTGTGTGTGTGTGTGTGTGTGTGTGTGTGTGTGTGTGTGTGCATGTGCGCGCGCGCGCGTGTGTGTGTGTATGTGTGTGTGTGTGTGTGCGTGTGCTTGCGTCACCACAGCGGACAACCACTAGTCTATACACTCTATATTTCCTTGGTGTCTTCCTTGCCTATTTCATGAAATCGGCAAAATGCATCATGAGAGTTTAACTGAGAATTTGCATTTTGCCGAGTTCATGTAATCGGCAGTTACGTTTTGCCTAGTTCATGAAATAGGCAGGTGTTTTGCCGATTTCATGAACTAGGCATTTTGCTTGCCTAGTTCATGAAATCGGCAAAACTTTGCCTATTACATGAAATCGGCAATTACACGATTTAGGCGTAACATATACAACTGCTATTGCGCATGACGATAGCAGTGACATCATTCTTCCAAGGGGTACAACTCACAACCCACAATGTCTGCTACAAGAGGCATGAGATCTCTACGCTAAGTCAGGAAGTGGAACACACACACACACACGCACGCACGCACGCACGCACGCACGCACGCGCGCGCGCGCGCACCACACACACACACACACACACACACCACACACACACACACACACACGTCTTTATGTAATACACAAAGCAGGAATTCACCCCCAAAGTACACCAACTAGTCAAGTAATGTCTTAATTAACAATCAGATTATGATGACATTCAAGCCATTTTAGAAGACTGGCTTCATTGCTCTTTCTTCTCTTTTCAGCCAGTGCATTGAACGTGTACAAAAATGGATTTATAGCAGAATTCAAAGGTAAAACGAATATTGCTAGGACCACGTTCACTCCTCCAGGAATAGGAGTACCAACCGATGCCAGTATTCCACACAGTCCAATGGGAAACCAGCAACAGAAATCCGTTACTGCAACCGTGATCAACCTCCGGGCTATGGTCGTGTCACGAGACACTTTCGTAGAGTTAACTTTCAAAGCGTTGTCTTGTATTGACCAGTAGATACAAACCTGACCAGCGGCGACCAATAAAAAGACAAAGAAATTAACTATAGTAAAAATGCTGAAAGAAAAAGTTTTCCCTGTAAAGTCTTTCCTTGTAACTGGTAAAGGGATGCAAATACCTGTCTGACCGTATAATTCCCAGTGCGATGCGACTGGAAGTAAAGGGAACAGGGCTAAAATGCCACCAGTGAGCCAGGCGAACAGACAGGCTGCAGCAGCTGATGCCCTTTGGAACTGCAAGGTGCTGAAGGGAAAGCGAAGGACGATGAAGCGATCCAGAGTGATAAGCCAGATAATCAGAGCTGATACCTCACTAGAAAAGAGAGACAAAAGGCCAGCCCCTTTACACATTACGCTGCTTTTCCACAAGTCATGGTTGTGGAGGTAATTGCCTCGAAATACTTCATCGGCCACTCCAATTACGGCTACATAGATTCCCATCATAAAGTCAGCTACAGTAAGGTTGATGACAAAGACACTGAACCCAGTTGATGACGTCATACTCCTTGAAAAAGCACGTGCACAGCAGCAGAAGATATTACCAGTTACTGACAGAAAGGCGATCAACCATACAACCCCCCGAAATGTCCATGACTGCAACAGATCATCACACGGAGAAACTTCATCGTTAGGAGCAATACAAGCTGACGCATCAAAGTTCTTGGGGAGCATTTCACTGCAGCAGAGCTTAAAGTTGTCCGTGGATATAAAACGCAGTTTGGAAAGATGGTGAAATATGTCAGGCGGGAAAGTTTTAACAGGACTGCCATCCATGTGAAGTTCACTCAACTGTGGTGTGACCTGGAAACCAGCGGAGCGGATTGCGTGAACTGAAGTGAAAGTTAAATTCAGTAACTGTATGCGTGGAAATGGAGACCAGAGTCCAGCATCAAATATTTCCAGTGTGGTTCGTGAAAGATCTACGACCTTGAGTGCATTCTGTTGGTCAACGGAGGGGAAATCAGTGTGGAATGAGACAAGAGGGTTGTTTGAAAGTGACAGTACCTGTAGATTTTCTAAATGGAAAACAGCAGTCAGGCTGACATGACGTAGTTGGTTATTGCTGAGATCAAGAAACCTCAAATTTATCAGTTTTACATTGGGCAAAAGGGTTATGGAACAATACGCAAAAATTGCACCAATAAGAAAGGAGTTATTATTGACGTCAGTCAATGTCATACCCGAACCTGTGACGTCAAGGTAGCGCACCTCATTGAAAAGGACTGCTCTAAAAGGTTGAAAACACCGAAAGGTGTGACCTTGACAAAGACAGCTGCTAACAGGACAGCTTGTGTTGCACCATAATTCATCATCATTCACTGGGCAGTGAGGCCAGCCGTCACACATGTGGTCACTGTGTAGACATATTTTAGAAAGTCTGCATCGGTAAAGTCCTGGACATGTCATGACGTCACATTGCTGTTCATCCTGGTGCTCCAGACAGTCGTACATTCCATTACATCTTGTGTAGACAGGCAGGCAGTCATTGTACTCCCCAGGACAACGGTAATGGCTGTCAGGGCAGATCTCACTGGAGTTCATTGGGATTGAAAGGAACTGATTGACGCCATTAAACCGGATAAGGACAGGAGACGGAAAAGGTAGAGAGGTCTGGAAGTCAAATCCACCACATTTGTTACAGTTATTTTCATCTGATTTGTCTTTGCAATGGAAAATATGATCACATACTAGAACAAAGGAAAGACATTTACCATCTACACATGTAAACATGTCGACACAAGGTGGTCGTTTACAAAAAGATTCGTCGCTCCCATCTGGACAATCGGATATAAAGTCACACACCAGCGTATATGAAAGCGTTGATAAACCATCGTCACATTTATATAAAGGAACGAAAGAATTGTTCTTGTTCAAGGAATGCAAATTGTCCTTGTGTACCAGTTGACCCGCAAAACGGCATGGGGATGTTTGTTCCTCATCACACATTCTATAACGACTGGAACCACACACAAGAAGCATGTTAGTTAAATGACCATCAGAGCATTTCGTCCAGAGCTGATGCTTCGTTAGCAGCGAAGCTTCCATGTTGTTCAAAGAAATCACCTGCGAATGGGAAGGGTATTTTTTAGTCTTATTTTCTGTGAACTGACAAATTGCACCACTTGAAAAGTACTGAGCATCGTCACATGAGACATACGATAAGCGTGTACCGGAATCAGTCCTTAAACATTGCTTCCTCGGATACATTCCAAACATTCTTGGAAGGTCAGCTGAATGGTGGAAGACTGTTCTATCTCTGTGGACCACACTAAGTACGTAAGCACTTGACGTTGTCATATCAAGGACATATAAACCGGTCAAGAGGTTTATCAGTCTTCTGTCATGTACTTTTATCATGTTTCTAACAGCAGAAGGCCACTTAAAATCACACCTTGGCAAACTCAGCATACCCCCCTTCGACAAACAATAGTCATCAGCTCTCTTGTTGCTATCTGTTTTGTCACCAACAAATCCTCGTAAACTCTCAACAAACTTGTAACAATGGTCACAGAGGGCTACTAGCCCGTTGCACTCAGGACTGCTGAAAGGACACTGTCCTGTTTCATCTCTCCCATCTGTACATTCTGTGTTCATGTTACAAGAGAGGTGGTGACAGAAGCTGGAGTAATAATTCACAGAGCAGTTCCAACGACCGTCCGCAACCTTAACAGGCTTCCTGCTTTGGGGGAAGAAAGAAAAGTAAAGTCGAAAGCATTCTGTCTTTTGGCAATGACAATTAATAGCTAAAACTTTGATTTTTGTTGCGTTTAACAGGTGTGCCCGGCCGGAATCAGTGTTTGTTTTACCCCAGACAATCCTCTTTGTTTTAGTATAGCGTTTAAAATGTTTATCGTAATAACTGAAATGACTAAATAGAGAGGCACAATCTTGGCCCGAACTTTTTCTGTAACTGACCATGACAGTGTTGTTTGCTGGCACGAATACAGTCCTCGAGAAAACGCCATGGATTTTCTTTATCTCGTGTTTTCTCCCAGTGATGTATCCAGATGACGAGGAAGACATCACAATCGAAATATTTTCTGTATGTTGTAAACCTATTTACAAACAAGATATAGTACAAAGAACGGTATTTTGATCAAAATGATTCACGTCACAATAAATCATGTAAGTAAACGAACACCAGTCATATTAACGGTGACAAAATTTCACCAGCATAAGTTTCTTTCCTGGAAGAAGGAAAATAGAAAAGGAATAGAAAGGCAAAACAAAACAATCAATCACGAACAAGAAACGACAAATCTTATTCGCTACGATCCTAAGCCCCTTAAACCTAGGGAGCGGCACTTGAACCGAGATCTGACGGACCGTATTTCGTCCGGTCCCAAAGTTTGGGCACACTCTTGACCGGAACAGGTAAACCTGTAAAACTGGTTGGCCTGTTTACCTGACAGCTACTCACCTGCGTTTTGTGTAAGTCAGGTGAGCGAAGATTTCCTCTCAGTCTCCACAGAGCTACCGGCCGAACAACTTGATCAGACAGCCAAAGGTAGACTGAAGGCAGGTCCTCGTTGGCTGTCTGGTATATGTTGATAATAGATTTGAAGTTAGGATTTGTATTAATGAAGTTTTTTTTTCTACAGGTAGTTGGGAACTTTCCAGTGCTTAGTAAAGGCCTAACAACATTTGATTATTCCCTTGATATATCTTATGATTTCACGAGACATAGGGTGACATTAGAAAGTTATAGTCAGTGAATGTGTGTCTAGAGGAGGATAAGGAGAATGGAGTAATAGAAAGAAGAAAGAATATGTATACTAATATGTGATAGAAAAAAAAAGAAATTTAGTTAAATCACTGTATTATTGAAAAAAGTGTTGCTTATCTTTTCCCCTAAAGTATCATAATGATGTGAGTGTTGGTGAGATGTGGAAGTGAACAGTGAAAATTATCGGAAAATGTAGTCTGATTCTTGTTGTGGAAAGATAACAAGATGCGAAGCATATAAACGTACTCCCAGTTTATCCTGAATACGCGTGAGATATTCCATAAAGAGGAAAAACCGTCTTCAGCTGGTGTAGCCGTTAGTAATGGCTATTCTGGTAAACATCGGTCATCATCTGTGACCTGTAATGAACATATTTACAAATTTTCAGAAAGATCGGCCAAGTACTTTCTGAGATTTTCCATAAAGAAGAAAACCATTATGTGCCGTTAGTAACGGCTTAACGGTAAACTAAAACATCGGGCATCATCCGTGACCCAAAATGAACATACCTACAAATTTTCAGAAATATCGGCCACATACTTTCTAAGATATTCCATAAAAAAGAACGGTTATGGGCCGTTATAGCCGTTAGTAAAGGCTATAACGGTAAACTAAAACATCGGGCATCATTCGTCACCCATAATGAACACACCTACAATTTTTCAGAAAGATCAGCCAAGTACTTTCTGAGACATTCCATAAAGAAGAAAAACCGTTATGGGCCGTTATAGCCGTTAGTAACGACTATAACGGTAAACTAAAACATCGGGCATCATTTGCGAGCCGTAATGAACATACCTACAAATTTTCAGAAAGATCGGCCCAGTAGTTTTGTCTGGAGCGAGTGGAACACATTTTGACCACGGACGGACACACACACACACACACACACACACACACAACACACACACACACACACAGAGCATTTCTTCGTTCCCATTCTAAAGTACTCCCTCTTCTATAAGAACTGGGAGTACAAAAAGGGACGAACGGAAATCGTCCCTTGATATCTAATTCTTGATATGTAATTAGACTCGTCTAGTGATGATGAACAACATTCTATTTTTGATAAAAAGGGACGAATGGAAATCGTTCCTTGATGTGTAATTAGACATGTCTAGTGAAGATGTGATAAGATGAAAACATTCTTTTCTTGATAAAATGGAACAATCGGAATTCGTTCCCTTATATGTAACAATTGTACTCTTGGTACTTTCAAAAAAGGTTTCCATGTGGAAATCCTTTTCTTCAATGTGAGGAATCATGGTGTTAATCAATGAAATTTTTCTATTGTAATGCATCCACTGTACTGAAACTTTGTAGATTCTATTATGGGTATTTCCCCAAAAATTCAAGTAAAATGTATTGTGGGAAGAGGGACTGTTCACTACAAACAAGAACGATAAATGTGTTGGAAATAGGCTTGATAATCAAGGTAGCAACTAGTTTCAGGTGTTGGTGAAGCCCCATGTTCGACTGTGCTCAGCTACTGTCTCTACCCCGCCCGAGTATTGAGAGGCTGACCGAGGGTCAGTAGACATCATGTGTGCACTGCCAACCGGGTGTGGGGTGCAGCACGAGCCCAGCCTCTGTCTCTGTCCCGTGGGGGGGGGGGGGGGGGGGGGGTTGAGAGGCTGTCCAAGTGGTACGAGCTTGAGTGAAAAAGGGCATCAGAATTCGTCGGGACGACGACTTGTGTTTCTTCTGCTGTGTGGGAGTCCCTGGCAGGACTCCACGAAGCCATCTTCGTGAGTGGTTTCGTTTTCCGTCGTGTCGACGTGTGTCCTTGTGTGTGGGAGTTCCTGGAAGGATTCCACGAACTGCTATCGTGAGCAAATCCTGATCTGTGTAAAGACACAGCCCAGACGCGGCCAAGTGCATAGGCTGTCCGTGATGACACTGCTGTGAGTGCCAGCCTAGCCTGCTGTATGAAACGAAATGTATTGTTGTGACTGTGTAGTGCCTAATGTTGTTGCGCGCCTTTTGGTCGTGGCGTAAATTAATTAATATACGTGACTGTCTTTACTATGTATTATGCACTTGTTTTTGATTTGATGGTTCAAGCAGCAAAAAGAAAACAAAGTAGAAGCTTAACCTGTTGCCTGGCTATCTATGTTCGTGTGGTGTGAGTGTGTGTAGAGAAAAATCGTACACGCATCCAAACTTCTTCAGGTGAGAGTCGGACAGCAAAACACGCACCGCACACCATCCATAACACGAGAATCCTGCTCCATTCTTGTCTGTCCTCTGCTACTTTCTGAAAATCACCGACAGCCAGGAAAGTCCATTGCTGGATGTTATGCTCCCATCTCTTTCTCTGCCTGTCCCTTCTGTTTCCTGGTGCCGTGCCCTGCAAGATGATGTTTGCAAGCCCGAATCATCCAGATATGTGACCATACTATTTCAGTTTTCGATTCTTAACCATTGTCAGCGGGTACTCATAACCGCCAATGGCTGTCTCAGTTCTTTGCGCACTTTTCGTTCAATTCTTGTAGCATTGTGTAGGAGATGCGTGGGAGTTTACATGGAGTCTTATTCCAAATGTGTTGATTCGTTTTCGTAGATCTGCTGTCCGGATCCATATTTCACAAAAGAATGACTTATATGACTAGTGTGTTCACGTTTCTCACCTTGGAATTGAGAAAAATGTTGATTTCAGGATGGTTTTGATTTTAAGAGCGCTATCGGGAATGTCTGGTTTGGACCCTTCAGTTGTCACAACGGCCCCCGGGTGCTTAAAACTGTTAAGTGTCCCAAGTTTTGCTTTCATGTCTTTTCTGATGCTTTGGTATTGTGTATTCAGTTTGCTCTTTTCTGCACTGGTTTCCATGCCAAACGCAACATCTGTGTTGTCCAGGGTTCAGCCTAGTTGGGCGAGTTCTTCCTGCCCAACCAAGCCATCAGTGTCATCGGGAAAGTGTAGTTTGTTGATAACCCTGCCTCCAGCGCTCAGTGTTCTTAGTCGTTCTTCTAGTGGGGCAGTCAAAAGTCTTTGCAGAAAGATGTAGAAAAGGGTGGGAGAGTCCTCTGCGTTTGCAACAGTTTTGCAGAACCATTCGCCTAGGTTTCCATCGTAAAGTTCTGTGCCAGCAGGTCTTGCATAATGTTACTTTACGGCAATGTTCCTACAAACATTGCACTTCTTCACGGTTGGCCATCATGCTACATGCCAGGCCCTGTCAATAACATTATGCTGGTGTTCAGACTCAGACTCAGACTCAGACTCAGACTTTTTATTATATCCCCATATACACAAGGAAAATGTTTTTTTTTTCAGGCACGTAAAACATAAATACAAACAATTCAACATTGATAAATCAATCTGTGGGTAAAACAGGCGTTACTCATAAAGGATTCGGAGGTTAAAGATTCGTTTGGTGGTATGTCTTCCGGCTTGGAAATCTACTTGTTCTTAAGCGAGGATCTTTTCTGCTTATGCTTTCAATCTGCTGAATATAATCTTCCGCATTGCTCGACTGGAGTGGCTGATGAGGCTGCTGATGCGGTGATTCTGACATAGCTGAAGTTTGCTGTTGTCAGGGAACGTGATGACCATAGTCTGGGACCGTGGTGCTGGCCGTTCTTCTTTCTGCCAGATGCTGTCACAGGCAACTCTCAGGACCTTGATATCCTCTCCTCCCTCCGTCCGTCATAGCTCCACTTGTAAACTGACTCGTCTACCTGACTTCCTTTACGGAGTGATTTATCTGGTACCTCTGGCTCCTTTATAGGGATTTGGTGGTCCTCCTCATTGCTTGTCTGAGGACATTTCAGAAAGATTCGATATCCGATTGTCTTATCATCATACAGTTCTGAACAGTACTTGGTCCAGTGCTTAAGGATACCTTGTTCTTCAGTGAGACACTTCTCTGACTTGTCTCGGATGGTGGTGTCTCGTTCTTGTATTCTGGTTGTCAGCTATTTGACTATCGCTCCTTAGGTCTTGTTTTTATTCAGACTGTCCTCTGTCTGTGTGCTCTGCTTCCTTTTCCCCTCCATCACTATCTTCATGCCCTCTCCTCGACTTTCCACCCCCTGTTTTCATCCGGACTTTTATCTCTTCTCGATCTTTAAAGCAGCAGGCTTTTTTCCCCTTGTCCTTCTGCATTTCATTGATAGTTGCATTCTGCATCTCTGTGCTTTTGCCTGGTTCTCTTTGCGCTTAAACTCCTTTTTCTCATGTAGGGTAAAGCGTCCCAAGGCTTATTTATTTGACGACACCTGCCACGAGCCTCACTTATGGTTTAAATCACTTATGCATCGAATATAGCAGTTAAAGTTTCTACATCTGTGTTGTTATCTCTAAGGACAGTCAGTGGTGTGAATATTATCCTCATTGTCACAAGGAGTTCTTTGGCAGCCAAAGGATCCTGCACTTTTTCAAGATCAAGCTATAGTCCTATGTTCTTCCCTTTGCTGACTTTTAAGCGGAAGTAAAAGGTTACTTTTCTACATTGTGATAGTTTCTAATGCCTGCTTCTGAAAAAGATTTTGGTTCTTGAGATGTAACGGAAGCTTTTCTTTTCCAAGATGTGGTCAGTGTGGCTGTTGTGTTCACAATCTCAACTGTGCATGTCCCTTCCTTCTGGGTGGTTTATGGGGGCCATATGCATTTGCAAACAGGAATCTGCTGTAGCTGACAAAATACATGAGCCTGAGTCCGCTAATATTTATTTCTGTTTGGTAATACTGTCTATAGGTGCTGGACCAGATGTGTGTTACACCCTCTTCAATTTGGCATTTACTTTCCCATCGTAGTCGACACGTCTCTTTTTAGGTGTTTGGTCAGGAAGCACCTGTAGATGATCGTAAAATTTCTCGATATGACTGTATTCATCATCTGATATTGGGACATAAGCTTGTATGATGGTTATGTTGAAGATGTTCACCCTTAGCCTTGTGGTGACAAGTTGACTAGACACTGCGAGTCAGCTCATGTCACAATTCACAATGTTTCTACGAAAAAGGAAGCCAACGTATGCTCATGTTCATCCTCATTGTTTCGGAAGTAGATTCTGTGTCTTTAGTTGGAACGTCTCCAATTCTTCTTTTTAACGAACCTCATGCAAAACAAGTATAAACCACAAAAAAAAACGTTCTTGCTTACGACATAAAATCAGTAGGTAAAGACGTTGACAGCAGTTGGGGTCCTTTTTCAGTTTGTTTTCTGTTTGTTTGTTTTCTTGTTCGTTTGTTTTGCTTGCCCAGCAAATTTGTGGTCACCAAACCAACGGCTTGTTGGAAATGACGTTAAGGGTTATCAGCGACACCCGGAAGGCCACCGAAAATATGGTCACCCGCTGGTTCGTTGATGACGCAACACGTCACCACACCTGAAAAAAGGAGTACAGAAAATCCACTTTTGCAATAAAGCAGACCTCCACTTCTACACCAAAAGCATCTCTAGATCTGACCTGTCAGTTGATCGTTGCAGGCAAAGCAAACACACCTGCTCTGGCGCTTCCGGTATCCCTCAGCACACTGAAATGCTGATCATTGACAGCCTTGGCGGAATGGCAACTCCCCAGCTACTTTGTGCCTGCAGCAGGAACCAGCACCTTGCATGCCAAAGACTTTTCACAGGCTTTCGCAGATGAGCATTGTGACCAGTAATGACCTATACCACGACGTCTCGGTGCCATCATCAACCTAGCTTTACACCCTCACCTTGTGCTTCATGAAGTCTCTGAGTCTTAACACGATCTCTGTTAAAATGACCAGATTAAGAAGAAGAGAAAGGGGAAAAGAGACGAGGGATAGAAGATGAAGGTAGAGGAATTCACTGGCTCAAGTCATTCCTTTGAGGCTAGAACGACGAGTCACTATGTCTGGGAGTCCTGCCTAAATGAGGACCGCCATGTGTATTTCCCCTGAACTGACTTTGAGCGCTAGCATGCGTCTCACACCTGGACATCACTTGCACAGAACAGGGAGGTGATCATCCTTCTTTGCCACTTTGTTCTGAGGACGAGTCTCTCTACATAATTCCACACTGTCACACTTAAGATGAACGTCAGCATAAGCTTCCTCATGCATGAAAGTAGCTAGATGTTTTGTGACAGAGCAGACGCTTCTCTCAAGCGCAATGGTCAAGAAGTCTGTCCAAGTTTGTAGTGATGTTAGAAAAGGTGATATGCCTGTCAAGGTAATGTTATAGTTTAGACAAGTAGGCAGGGAAAGATTCACCTGAATTAGGACGTGCCTGTCCAAACTTCTCGTGGCACCAGATGGTGAACATTGATTTTTTTTTTTTTTTTTTTAAGAGGAAATGTTCTTTTAACTCGCCAACAGTCACAGAATCAGCGGCACAAAGTGCGTGATAAAAGTTCTACGCTGTACTTTGATTGCACGCAAGAAAAAGATTCAGCCACAAG